>JAWWEQ010000010.1:31315028-31348116 GCA_035583055.1 Torymus tubicola | reverse complement strand
CCATTTTTCCCGTATTCCAGAAATGCTCTAGTTTACGCTAATCCAAACCCCATCCTGATATCTTAAGCCGTTCTTGAGATATTTGATTTTGATACAAAAAAAAAAAATATTCCCACTGTGCGGCGGTGCGGCATGCGTGCAGCAGGCAAGAAGAAGTTGTGGCGGCGCGCGCTTGCGTGGGGCGCCCGCGTAAATACGATCGGCACACCGGTGGCCGACTGTAAACGACTGGAGAACGCGGTGCCGGTCTTTTCTCGCGGTGTGTTCACCTGCGCAAGAGCAGTGTATGTGCGCGCATGTGTGTGTATGTGTGTGTGTATCTTCAGTGGAGAAATAGATAAGAAGCGATTTTGTAGTCGTTCGGTGTAAAGGTTTCTTTTCAAATTTAAAAGGTTAGTGGTTGTGGAGAAAGAATTTTTCAAGATTTTAACGTATATATATAGGGATGGTTGGTTGGGTCTCGAAAAAGTTGTGTGCGGGATAATACAAGCTAAGCGGTATAGATTGGTGTTATCGAGGTTGGCTTAAGGATGTACGCTTATTTTAAAGCTATTGTTTAAATAAACGGCTGATGTACGATTAAAAGAACTAATTAATATTAATAAGTCACGTGCACACTGTTATTTAAAGTTTAAAAGCTGCTGGTGTGGAAATTTTCGTTCGTGTACAGTATTATAGAATCGTGGTGAAATGAGATTTTGTAAGACTTTGTTACAGATATAAAAATGTATATAATGTTTAATGAAAACGGTTATCAATTAGGGATAAACATGGTGATAATGTGTTGTGTAACTTTTATGTCAATATTAGCTATTCGATTTGTTCCAAACGTAATAATAAAAACTTTTCCGTTTAATTCGGTAAAGAAAAGGAAGGTCTATATATAGATACAATGACAGCGCGAGTGGAAATCGAATATGCGTTAAGTATTGGTGTTTAATATAATTTGTGGTGAATCTTTGTGTTATAGAAATACAAAATGGGTTGGAAAGTGTTGATGTTTTTACTGATCCAAGTGATTGTACACCAGTGCAAGTCCGGTAAGTAATTTAAAAATAATTAGTACTGTGGAATTTTAAGAATGCAGACGGTTTATATGTATTGTAAGAGTAAATGAAGGTATTCGTTTAAAATTCGGATATCATATTTGTAGCTATTTTAATAAATTATTATTTATAGATTAATTGTTAAAAAAAAAAATTATGAATATTTGAATATTACACACGAAAAGAAAAAAGTAGCAAAGAACAATGATATCACTATACCAGAAACGGCTCACAAAACATTTTAACATAATTACGAAATTTGTTCTCATTACTCGTGCACACGTATCACTAGATGCGTTATCTAAATGATTTAATTTTTGGCATTTATGTACATTTCAAAATGCTATCTAAACTATTAAGTCAATATTGCGTTATAATTATAGTGATAGACGAAAAAACAAAAGTATGTAAAATTGTAAAATAGATATAATTTCTTTGAACGTATATACTCTTGATCATAATTTAAACTTGATTGATTCGTAGTAAAGGAAAAAATTGTCTTTTCAGTATTAAATTTTTTTTATTTAAGGTCACGTGAAATATGAAAATTACGCATAACAAGGATATATTGCTTACTATTATATATAGTACATATAATAAAGTAGAAAGATATAAGTAGTAAAAAACGAGTTTTTGCAGACTTTATAGATTGATCCACTTATTATAGAGAAAGTTCAAGATTTTTCCTACTTACAGGAAATTTTCATGTATATGAAATTTAGATATCTTAATATTCTCATATAACGACAATTTGTTATTAGAGATACGAATAAATATTTGGATAAATATATATTGAACATTGAAATAACAAAGACATTTTTAATAATACACTAGTATAATTCTTGAACTATATCCTAATAATGTTATTATTGCATCAGACAAGATTCTCCAATAACATTTTCCACGGGTTTAAACCATTCAAACAATATGCTTGATGAGACTGCTAGATTGTAAAATATATTAGTATTCATACAAGATAAAAGTATTACACATTTAAAAGTATTTCGACTAATTTTGATAAAAGAAAAACGCCTTATTCGTATAAATTATTTAAATTATCAACTAAAAGATAAAGCCTTATAAATTTTCAACACACCTAACGACATTAGAAATACAAATCGTTATTCAAATAAATTATCCAGCTATATACCAATCCAAATAACAATCACTTACGAAACCGTTTATAAACCATACAAAATCGCTAACAGAACTATCTCTACCCTATTTTGTTTTCCAGAAACTGTCATCACCGCGGTTCACAACGATCCCTTCTGGGACGATGAATCCACGGGTACACCTGAGCTGGACGGTAACCCCGATCTTGTCGACTGGGCGGGGCATCCATGCCGACGCCCTTGCAAGGACGACGAGCCTCCAATGGAATGTCGCTACACCTTCAACATCGAGCACTACTATGCGATGAGCAAAGCTTGCTACGACTGTCCGTACAACATCACGGATTGTTTCAGGCCTCATTGTATTCCTGCGGATGGGATGAAGAGGCCACTCGTCGTCGTGAATCGACAAATGCCTGGACCGTCGATCGAGGTAAGGTTTAGTTATTGGTATATCATCGGTTCCTATTCGAAAATTATAGAACAACTCAAAAAAGATTTATTTTCATTTGTCATTTTAAAGCACTATTGAGTAAAATTAATTCGTCCAGGACTTGGTTAACTTGAGGTATAATTCATACATTTTATGTTTAATCAGATTTTAAATAAATTTATTTGATTCTAATACTTTAAAATGGCAAATTATAATTAGAGAAAAGGAGTTATTTTTTGGGGTGGATCGATAGTAATAGTAGTTAGAGCAAATGTGGATTATTCATCATTTTCTTCTTCATATAAGTTAAGGTATCAATATTAAAATTTTGTATTAAATTTCTCAAAGTAGATCGGCAACAGTACAAAAAAGAACGTCGTAATTTCAGGAGCTGTAAATCATATAATTGTTTAAATTCAATTACAACAGATACACTATTTAAAATGATAAAATACCTCTGAGCAGCTTTACTGTAATTGACAGTGATAAAGTACAAGAGTGACGATCGTTGACAATTTATCTACTCCGCGGTCTTGAAATGTATACAGTAAAAATGACACCGTTTTACAAAAGCACTCCCATATATAACAGAACAAAAGATCTGAGCGCAGAATTTTTTACCTCTAAAATTTTCCCACATCATGAGAAACATAAAATGAATGTATATACGTTGCCCGATTGCAATCTCAGTCGCAACGAACGCTTAATTCCATAAATTATTAAAAAAATCTCGTGCAAAGTACGCAATAAAACCCGGCGTATATCTAATTAAATTGTCGGCTAATGTGCCGATTCTATAATTGATCCATACGCCAAGTTGGCATAAATCAGCGCGGATTTAAAAGTTAAAACTAGATGTCAAAAACCATCAAGCAACATATATATGCGTGAGCCAGAATAAAAAAAAATTGTCTACCGTGTGGATTGAATGCTACAAATCGTGCATTCGAGTCGGTCATTACCATACCCAATATTTTAAATATTCATAAAAATTCATTGTCAGCGCGATTCGCGCTCTATTTCACGTCGATTTCCTCTGCATATATACACACTTTGCCAATTACTCCCAATTTTCACGCGCATAATATATCAAACATAACGATCCCCGTAAAATCTTCTCTCAATTCTTACGCAACGACGTGGCGTGCGTAAACATCCTGTTGACTAATTATATATATAACCGTACGAAATCCATAAAAAAGAGGCCACTGCGTTATATATATTGTAACTCATCAACTTGCAATAAACCACGTAACTCGCGCGACGAACCATCGGCAGAACGAAGAACCGTGAAAAAGAAACGGAACACGTAGTATACTGCGTGATCGGTTGTTATATACGTCATTTTTGCGGAAAACGGAAGCGTACAACCGTTTGGCGAATTGATCTCAGTCACTTGCACCGCGCGTATAAGGTCAAGTATATGTCCGTATAGCCAGTAGTATATACGCCGGGGCTTATGACCTTCCGAAGGTCTCCTTTCGCTGTGAATTGCAGTATAAGTATAGAGAGAGAAAGAGAGAGAGAGAGAGAGACAAATAAAACTAGTTATGGCTCGTGTCGACGGAGCATTTTCACGGACGCGCGGATCAAGAGAAGTTTGTTTTGTCTTGTCTCGTGATGAGAGAGAGAGAGAGAGAGGAGGAAGGTTTTTTTGCCCCAAGCTCTCCGCGGTGTAGCGTGTCGTTATCGGTTGTCTGCGATCGCTTATATATATATATGTGTCTACGATCGTGCGGTCACTACGGATTGGCGTTAATTAGGTGCACACGCGCGTACAATGATGCCGCGGTGCGTTTAATATGGAGGTGTGCGTGAGTTAGTCCTTTTTTCTTTTTCTTGTTTAGATTGGGTTAAATTAATTGCTTTCGAAGATACTTTTGAAGACGCACGGATCGGTAATACAATAATTCGAAATTATTATATCGTAATTGATGAAATACGATTATGGAACAGCGTAGGTGCGAGACTATTGCAATATGATTATATGCACAATTCGTTTCGAGATTTCAAGGTTGGGATCTAGTTAAGTGTTTTGCATATCCAGCGGTGCGCGAATATTGAGAAAAAAAAACCGTTCGCTTCTCTCCTTCTTTTTGCTACGTTATTCTCAGATCGAACTGCTATACGAATTATCTGTTATTAACGAGGTATCACATCTGCCGATATATCGCAACTTTGTATTATATAGCTATATGGAATTATAGTGTTTTTAAATTCTGTAAGGCTATAATCTAGACTGGACGATAATAGAGAAGCGCGCTATAAATACTGATTAATCACGGTGTGAGCTTTTTAGTCTCGCCTATTGTGAAAACGTACTTGAATTTTTTATCATAACCTGGGATGTATATATATATATATATGTGGTACGCTTCTTTTGAATGATCTTGGAAGATCGATGCGAAGAAAAACATCAATGTTACTTGCGCGTAGATCCTTCCGTTGTAATAATGTGTATACGATAAAAACAATCTCGTATCAGAAATATTAATGCATAACGAATCAACATTATAATATTCCTCTTAACTATATATATACGTGGTCAGTTTTCTTAAAAAGATCCCGTTTAATTCGAGTGTATAATATAGCCTTGAATATGCCATCCCAAAAAGCCCCGCAGAATTACTTAAGACTGTTTTTATTATACGACTGGAGCATTTTAGTGACATAACGTCTGATTTCTGGTATATAATATACACTTCCTACAATAAATTCCGTAACTCCATGTCGTGCCTACAAAGCTTTGCTAAGAATTTCAAGTTCATTTGGTTTCGCGTCGTTGGGAATGACATTAAAATTAAGATTGAAATCTAAACCAGTTTTCTAAACAGTCGTAAAATTGCTACCGTTATATACCTCCGCTAGTTTAAGAGTAAACAAACGAAAAAAAATTGTTTTCGAGTGAAATAACAAACAATAGATTTGTTTGAAAAAATATTTGGTTTTCCCGATCGCTTATGATACTTTGGAATATCCATTCGTCAAGTTTCTAACAACTTAGTAGTAAAACCTTTTGACGAATTATGTGTCGATTACTCATATATACAAGTCAAACCAATTCATTTTTATCCCTCCGTCAAACCGTTATACCTTTAAAATTGAAAGAATAAAAAATCACCTCTCAACAACCGCAGCCAGTTCTCAACACACTTTATATATCAACGATTCAATTGGTCACGCATTACAATATTAACCAAACTATTACCATATCCATACCTCAGACAACCACTCACCGACAAATGCTCTCGAAGGCGTGCACACGCGCGCGCGTAAAAAAACCGGACTTTCCTCAACTCTAAAAAGCCATTCTTCATCGTCTCCTATTCGCCCCAGCAACCAGTTCGTGGAATAATCTCACGAACATATGGCCGTGCACGTGAGTTTGCTGATCCGTTCCGGGATCCAACTATCAAGCGTCACGTGTATGCGGATTCTTATGGCGCGTGTGCGTTCATGGAGATCGATCGTTAGTCGATTATGATAAACGGAAGGATATATAATACGCGTATGTAGGTATACCGGGAGAAGAATTAGGCGATGAGTGTATAAAGAGAAGAGGCTAGACAAAGAGCCGCTATACAAGAGATTATCGGTACACTTATAATGCCACGCGTAATTGGATGAGTAACTGACGAAGTACATTAATACACGAAGACGTGGAAAATTATATACGTGTTCATACATTGTGTATAAAATGTATGTGTATGATGATGGACTCTGGGAATTCGATCGAGGGAGTTGCGTTGCGGACGTCAATATGAGTAACAGGTCGGCGATCGCTTATTTAGGGGGATCCCCATTTTTTTTCGGCCGTTATACGTTTTATATATATACACATCCGCGTGGGGTTCGAGAAGTTGAGTATAATATTGGTTAAAAATAGAGGTGTGTGTTACCGAATCTTTCTGCGAATCTCGTAATATGAGGATACGCACGTATATACGTTTTTCAATAATTTATGCGCATTTTTATTGAACGACGCGGAATATGTTTTTTTTTTGTATAATGTCATCGGGCCATCTGTCTGTTATCGATACGCGCCGAATGAGTTATAAAAGATCGCTTTGTTTGGAAACCGTTGAACATTAATTTTCCAATCCATATATAATATAGCACGAACATATACCTATATAACGAGACTAAAGATTGGAAACTGATTTTAATTGATGTTCAGTCATGCTCGAGTGGAAACATCGTCGGCTACTGTAGAAAATTCGTGGAACTTTTTACGCGGTTACACGCGCCAACAGTTTACATATCCTCGTACAGCTGCTATATAACTATTGTTGTAATAATGCTACAAACTCGTAAATTCGCTCGGTAAGAACAAAAAAAAAAGCGTGAGTGTAATTTGTTAATAAATTATTACCGAAGATTCTTATAATGGCACTTTAGTGGCGATAAAAACGCTCAAATTATCCATGACATATGCACATTCTTCCTACATATACGTGAACGTTTTTTTTTGCCCTCAGGCTCGTTTAAAATTTTATGGTTCATCTCGATGACTGAACTATAATCGACTGGGGAGGAAAAAAAATCCATCTTTTTCCATAACCGATCGACTATGCTACCTCACTCATACATGATTTCTCGTGTAATTATGGTCAGATCACGGCACGTGCGTAAGTGTAGATGAAGCAGGAACGCGAGTGTATACGTAGCGAAGCGCGAAATAAATTCAGTCCATATTAAGGTGGCAATACACGAGGCGTCGGCGTTGTCTCATTATTATACCGCGCGCGCCGACAACTCGTTCATAGAATCTCGATTTAATGAATCCTTACAATCGTTTGGTCATAATTCTTTTTTTCCGGTATAATATTTACAGCCGTCGCGTAAATTTGTGTTTCTAATGAGACAATAATTTTTACATCGGTGTTATATATGTAAGTATACGCAAGTGATTCAACGATCGTTCATCGCGTCGTCGTCGCGGTTTGTCAGAAGATACATAAACTTTTTGATTTCCAATGAAATAAGGGAAAACGAGAAACGATTCGTTTGTATATATGTAACGTATATTGTGATTGTAATGAGTGCGAGGCGATGTAACGTGTATATGTGCTTTTTTAAAAGTATACAATATTCATGCTATAAAATAAATCATCGATGAATGATATGAGCGGTTAATTGGCCGGTGATGATTCTTCCGTTTCATCGGTACGATGATAATCGTATTTCTTGAGCTTGAAACTTTTAATTCATATCAGAGATGCATTCATTCTGTATAATGAACAAGGTTCAGTCTTACGATTAATGAAAAGTGAACAATTTAGCGTAAAAATGGAACTATCGAGGAAAAATTATTCATTGCCCCTTTTTTAAAGCTGAAATAACTTTTTTCGAAATACTTATATTAAAGACTAAAATATGATAATTTACGGTTTATATATTTACGCGTACTTTAAAACGATCATTCAATTGCTCAATATTTATTGAATCCAGGCAATATTACGTCCACAAGATTACATCTGTTATGACTTAAAGATATAATTTTATGTATCTTCTGAGAATCTTCCAATTTATTACTTTAAAGGTGTTTTTTTTATACCACAGACCTCTACCATAATTGTTAATTTAGCATATCTAGCGTACCATATTTTGGACGGTAGCAACACGTGCTGCCTCATCACTGCTTTAGAATCCGTTAATTTTTTTTTTTTGCTCTAAAAACTATAGTAGATAATTGCGCATATAATTCCTATACCATATTTCTTTAATACCCCCACTTTTTTTTTAATTCCACGGATTCATACTTCTTTTTTATATACTATATACCTCACTTTTTCATTATAACATATATAACTTCTTACATAACATCACCTTCCACACTCTAAACTCATCATTAATACATATACCTATATACATTCGTCTAATAAACATTTCTAACTGCAGGTCTGCGAGGGTGACCGAATAATCGTGGACGCCGTGAACATGCTTCACGCTGACAGTACGACGTTGCATTGGCACGGTCAGCATATGCGTCTCAACCCTTACATGGACGGTACGCCGTACGTGAGTCAGTGTCCGATCCTACCAGGAGATACATTTCGCTACGACTTCATTGCTGCTAATCCCGGATCACATTTCTGGCATTCGCATGTTGGTAAGTCAATATATTGTATTGGTTAGTTTGTATACATGTGTGTTATATATAGAGTTATCATAGATCGCCTTGAACTTCGAGTAGATATATATACTTGGTGGAGCATGTATATGAATACACTTGACATTTGTATCTTATCGGTGAGATTATAGGTTTGCTAGGAGTGGGGAGGGTAATTTTACGTATAATAGTGCAGGGGAATTGGTAAATTTTTCTGGTATCTGTAAAGCTGTGAAGATAAAATGGTATCGCATAAGTATATTAATAACCGGTATAGTAGGTATATGTCTTACGAGTTTAATGTTAAAGTTGCATTGTTTGTTTCTTTGTAGTGCCACTTATTAACGCTCTAGGAAGTATCCCCTTAATCGCGCACTTAACGAGAAATACATAGTATTTGAAAATGTGATAGTGCAGTTGTATATGCAGATTACAAATATTTAAATAAAAAAAAGAAAGAAAAAAATATTTACATTTAAACTAAAAATAACACGAACAATATGAAAAGTTATCTTCTTATTTTCATCAAGACAAGCGTTGTACGACCATGGTAGCTTGTCTCTGGAAATCTGAGCATTCGCCCTGTTTCGGTCTAAGGAAAAACCATGGGTAACACCTTAGACAAGATTTAATGTTCATCCGTACATTCATGAAGGTCTTCTGAAGTACTCTTTCTTTGTCACCAGTTAGATCATGAATTGACATATGTATATCCGCGTACTCGATCACGTGTCACGAGATCGTTAGATACGCGTAGTAGATGAAATTCCTTTCACATTGCATCAATTTTCATTGATAAACATGTCACGTGGCTGGCTTCTTACTTGTCGGTAATAAAGATGTTAATGAGCGAAAGTACGATGATTCTTCAGTATTTTAATATTTGCGGTGAAGTGTCGTTCAAACGGTGTGATACTTCATTAAAAATCGGTAACATAACAGTCATGCGGCTTTATGTTATATGTTAATTATATACATTGACAGTGAATATTAATAAATTAAGAAAATAGTTATTTTTGTCACTCAACCGTCATCTCTTCATGTTTATATATATATATTATTTGCGACATTTTACGCAACACCACACGCGATCAATTATCTATACATAAAATCTTACAATTTCAGAATCAGATATTAAATCCAACGGATCATGACGCACGCATTTACGAGCGATAAAATTAAACTAATTTTTATATATACACGCATCACAAACGGCTTTTCATCATCATGCACGTTTACATGCACCGGCGTTTGTTATTATCTCCCGCCGAGGCTCAATGTACCCCTGAGATAACGTTTCGTCTACCTTCAGTCTCCTCACCTTGCGTTGCCGATATATGACTCGTGATGAATTTCGTTTGCACACGCGGCGGTAACGGCGACGACGAGTCTCTAATCCAGAAATTTCTGCATTTCACACGTGACGCATAGTAGTGTCATTACCGATGATATACCAAAGATATACGAATACGTATATAGTAACTCACGGTGAAATTTTTGTCATCCGAGGAAATTACGCACGCCGAGAATGTGAAAGCGAGCGTGACGGCTAAATCGGTTGGATTTTCCGTTGAGAGACGACGCCTCGCGGTTTCCAATATATATAGTTAATCGAATTGAAAATCAATTTTTACACGTTAGTTTATATGTTTTTTTAGATGTAAAGTAATGTTCATGTTAATTTGGAATTGGAGAAAGCGCGCGAGAGACGTTACGCGTTTGCTGAGAGTCGAATTTAAATGAAATCTCATGTAATGGCGGTTTATTGAAGGTACATGTACGCTGTTTACTTAACGCGTGATGTAATGTTCTATTATTATTGGAGCGAATCATGGTAATATCAACCAACAATTTGGCAATGTCAAGGATATAGAATAGAGACCTTATTCGCACGCTGAGATATGTTTCAAAACGTTTTTTGCTGAAATTTGCCTTGTAATTTGTACGCCTCTTTGCGTATATACACATTCCTGTAAAGATCGCGCAAGGAAATTTGCATTCGACGAATATGTAACCACTGAATCAGTTTTAAAAGCATTTTCATGCCATATATACTTATACCTTTCACTGTAAAAGTTGAAACAGTACTTCGAGTGGAGTGTAAAATTACGTCTGCGATGGCTTTGAGTCTATATATATACAAGTTATTGTAAAATTCTTATAACCACTTTCATTTCCTTGAAGATAATTAATATATCTTAACAACTGCGTGCGGATGCTATTACTTACAGCGATCACGAGTAGTGTAAACCATTAAAGATGCCATTAGTACATCCGTTTTATCGACAATAAAATGTTGTACAAAACTAGAAGTGAAGTTTCTTAAAATGTAATTATTTTATATTACATGTCATTTACATGTTATTTTTCATTATTCGATAAACGTATACGATTCGACAAATCGTAGACGCAATAAAACAATTTTTAAACGGACATAGCAATATATATTTGAGAAGAATGTTTTTACGGCTTTCGTGAGTTTTTGGAAGTTTTATCACGCACTGAAAAAGATGCATAGCAGGCCCGGACCCAGACGTTTCGTGTTAACAGAATAACCTGAAGGTCACTTATTCGATGTCTACCTTGACCAAAAGATGCTTTCGAGTTATTCGGGGAAAAATACTTTTAGAGATAACATAGTTGTTCTGAAAAGAAAAATTGAATTGAAAAGAATCCAAAAGAATATAATAATCTTTTGGAAATACCAATATATAGATCCTGTTTCATATAATATTCGCGCTTAAATTCGGTAGTATACAAAATGAAAACTTTTGATAAACAATTCTATATAATATGAATAACAAGTACATTAAACTAAAAAAAAAACTTTCCTCTCAGGTTTCCAGCGCGGCGATGGTATGTTCGGCCAGTTAATCGTGCGTCGTGCGCCTAAGCGCGACCAGCTGCGCAACCTCTATGACAAGGACGAGCATACGATGATCATCTCCGATTGGGACCACGAGTTAGGTATCGAGAAGTTCCTTGCCCATTACCATGGCAGCGGTGACAACAAGCCGCCAAATCTTCTCATCAACGGGCTTGGACGGTTCACTGATTTTCCCGAACGCGACGGTATCAAGCCAGTCATGCCCACCGCGATGTTTAACGTCGAGCAGGTAAGAGAATTCGGATGGGCAGAGGGCGCGAAAAAAGCGCGGTGGTATTTTTTATTCGTTCGGAAATGGAAATTTTTTCGGTGGCATAGATAATTAAAATTAAATAGGACTGTGTTATCGCGGAATTGTATTAGCTGCGAATTGTGGAATTGTATAGGAAATCGTTATGTTAATTATATGCGGGAGTTTTTTTTCTCCATTGTTATCGAATATATACCTATTGGTGTATTTCATAATTGTTTGTAAAGTAAGTTTTATTATGGACATTAATAAATGCAAGAATTTCGAGGGTTTATGAAAGTATTTAATCAAGTATAATATGCGAAGAATTCGCCAGTAATTCTTATGAATGTAGAACATTCTCACAGCAATTTTTTGCTCAGTATTTTTGATATACTCAATCAAGCTTCTTTTTGTAAAGAAAAAAACAAGTTCGAAAGAGGCCGAAAGTGTTAACTGAAATATATTTGATTTTTATTTCATAAAGAATGTAATAAAATATAAAAATAATTGATCGTGACACTTATAAATTATTAATGGAACGAAGGCGCCACGGTAATCAAGTATATGTATAAGCTCACGCGTGTCGTTACGTCAAATGAGTAAAAATAGAGAAAATAATTTAAAATCGATGCGCGATTGGATCATTAAGATTTTAATGTCGAATTAGAATTTTAATAAAGCTGTAAACTCTTGAGCATCCAGGTTAATTAAATATACATAATATAAACGTAATTCAATCGACATATTTGAAAAGCTTATAATTTTACACAAACAACTTAGCGAGGAAAACAAACTTAAAACCTCGAAATTCTGGAAACCACGTGTGGCACGCGTCCCAAAAAACATCCTTATAGCTGATCTCTATAAATACAGTTACACATATATACTTACTCTCCGGACAACTTCCTTCATCTCGCACACGCGTCACACATACGCATGCTCGCAACCCATTGAGTAACATAACAACCTCACACGGCAATCATCTCGCCAAATCGAGCGTTGTGCAATGTATATATACACATACACACATAGCTTTGCGAAAAAACGGGTTGTCGACTTTTTCTTTTTTTTTTCATTTGCTTCTCCTTACAGCGCGCGGGCGCCTCTTTCTTTTTTCTCAATTCAACGCGCGCGTGACGCGTGACGCATATGCCATGGTAATCGGTTTGGAGGAGGTAGCCCCTTCTCCCCCTACGCGTGTAGTGTTTATCTGGAAAGTTGTAACGGTGTGTAAAGGTATAGCTACGCGATGACTAATGGCAGGTTAATGAGGAACGAGAGTGCCGAATATGTTTGTTTCTATTAAATTGATCGCACGGATTGATCAGAGTCCGCCTTTTTTTTTGCGAACTTTCGATTATGTCATGGATAATTTATTTTACATGTTGTTTTAACGCCGGATTCATTGTGGTTTGAGCTGTACATTAATTTGCGAAGATGTAATTTTTTTTTTTCATATTAACGTGGAACATATTCAAAATACTTTTTTGTATGCGAGAAACGTAATATAAGGATATGTCGAAATTTGAAACAATATTTTCACATAAAGATAGTAAAATTAATTCGAAATTATAATTAACATCTGCTCTTATTATCTAACAATAAACCGTCATAATTACCAAGCCTTCATATATGCAGCCTATTGTCTTCATAGGAATTTATTCAAATAATCGCGAACTTTACGATCACTTTAAAACCCAGGCAGCGCTACTATATACTGGAATAAATATTCTAAACAACATACTATCCCGTTCCATCTCGTTATACGTTACGCGCGATAAATTTTTACGAAACGAGCGTATATGTAAATGTCAAGATGAAGGTGTAATGATGAAATTCTGACCTTAGAACGTCATAGAAGCACTTCACTTTTTCTACGTATTATGATTATATGTATATAAATATACACAGTGTGCGTATATCTTTATACACGAGGCTTTTACATAGAATCACTCGTGTGACGTAACAACACCGCGTTGAGATGAAAGAAGCTATATACTACTCACGTGCCTATGTACTTGAATTAATTCCGTTATTTTTTCAGAATTTCAAGTACCGCTTTCGCATCATGAACGCGGAGTTCTTGAACTGCCCCATCGAGATCTCGATCGACAATCACACGATTTGGGTTGTCAGCTCGGATGGTCGTGACATCGAACCAATCGAAGGTATTATATATTATTTATACTTTGTATATAAAGAAAAAGAAAATAACGTTACGTTATAAAGTTGTTAACATTGACAATTTGTCTTTGCAGCCCGATCATTGGTTACCTATGCTGGTGAGAGATTCGATATCATAGTCGAAATGAACCAGAATATCTCCAACTACTGGATTAGGTTCAGAGGTCTTCTGGATTGTGGTCCCAAGTTCACGAAGGCTTATCAAGTAGGAATCTTGCACTACGAGGGCGCGCCTGAAAACGAGGATCCAGAGGAAGAGGTGGCGTACGAGTATCCGCCGAAAGAAGCAATGTCGTTGGTAATTTCATCATTTGAAAATATTGGAAAATAATTCTCATCATTGGATTTGATAGCTTTTGTTTTATTTTTTCTTTCTTCTCCGCATGTCCTTCGATAAATGATTGAATGAATGATATATATGATTATGTATACAGTTAGCTGTAAGATTGTTTATTTTGTTGTTCATTCGATTTGTTTTTTAATTCAATAGCAAATTAACGCGCTGAACAAAGGCACCGAGGATACAGAAACTTTAAGCGTCCCGCATTTAGAAGCGCTCGACAAGAACACCGCGGACAATACGAGAGAACCAGACTACCAGTTTTACATATCCTATGATTTTTACTCCAAAGACAATGCGGACTTCCATCGCAAAAACCTCTACGGTTTTCATCAAGGTAACAACCAGTATAGCATTTCATAATACAATTTCACTGCAATAACATTACGCTTATTCATTTATAATTCGACCGTGAAATTTTAATATCCTATACACGCATACTAAAAAGAAAAATATATGAATAAATAAAAATAACCTACCGTCATATTTCCCAATCCACCGCAACGAATCCCAACACACCGCAGGTATTTACCCATTTTCGCGCGAAACTTTCCGCAGTGTTCGTATATACATATATATACGTATGCATCCTTTGACGCACTGCCAACTTATTTCCCAACACCTTTTCTCTCCTCAAAACCGTAATAATTAACCTCCTCACATAGCTTTAACGAGTGTGTGTGTGTATGTATCTTCTATATACATTCTGACGTATGTATACTTACGACTCTTTCTCTCTATATTTGTGTTATACAGTGATGCAAAAAGTAGGCACACCGCAACTGAATCACATATCGATGAAGCTGCCGACGTTCCCGCTGATGTCGCAGCCTGAGCTAATTGCTCCTACGGCGTTTTGCAACGCGAGCACTGTCGAGGGTTGCGAAACTGACTATTGCACTTGTCCCCACGTGCTGCAGGTGAAGCTCGGCAGTGTTGTCGAGCTCATACTCATCGACGAAGGTACGTAGATATAACGTATATATATATATATAACTCGTTTGCTTATAAGATTTGCGACGTTTTATGTATATGTATAAATATATATGGATTGTTCCGTTGTGAGAGTTCAGTAGATTTGTGCATTGAGTAAAAGATAAAATAAACTTGTTTCTATTATTAATCTGTAAAATATTTAATTTGTTTGTAATTAATTTGAAATTAATATTTTTCAATTGAGTTAAAACGTTATGAATCACACGTAATCGTCAAAATTTGAATTGGAAAATATTGTATACCGAGATTAATATAAGTGTGCGACTATCCATAACAAAGTGTAATTAAGTAAGGCTAATTCTATATAATCAAACATATTTAATTTAATTATGGCCCACGATATTGAGTTCGTACACGACTCGTCATAAAAAGAGACCCGCAGGCATATCAAGCGAATTTCAAAATCGCCCTAAATTACCGCTGCAACGTTTTTTTTTTCTTCTTCATGGAACAGTCCATACGCGCGCCTGTATATGTTTGTTGTCCTCGAGCGGTACATTAGACGCGAGTGTATATATAAGTAAGAGTAACGCGCACAGAGAGCGAGAGAGAAAAATTGCATGGGATGGCGCATATAATTGCTCCGATAAATCACCGCGGGTATATCGTTACACAAGAAGCACGTGCTGCTGATGCATTGTTGTATCAGATCTCTCAGGTAGGCGCGCGCGCGCGCGCATTACTTTCACGTGTTACAAGTGCGTGAAGCATTTGCATTTGTTTCAGTTTTATTTTTTTTTTCCTCTCTCTTTTTTTTCCTTCATATTTTAAAAAAGTCGACGGGCGCACGTGATCAAGTTTGCACAATATACGACGTATATAGATATATACATTCGTAATGTACAATGCGCGTTATTTAATTAGCGAAGTGATGTACCAATTATTGGTTGGAATTAAATTTATAATCAAGTGAGATCGTATCCTCAGACAGATTACAAATTTAGTTGTCGCCGACATGTTTATGACTTGTAATATTGTCAACTGAATGGGCGATTAACATAGATTTATTGAATTTTAATTTATTTCATTCGCGCGATATTTTTAGTTTTACTTAAAGAGTTTCGTTTTCGATAAAGTGTCGTGTTAAAAAAAAATATAAATGTTATATGGATATTTCCACGTCAATCATTAAAACGAATGCACCTCGTTGAACATGCAGGTTTTACAAATTTCTTATACAATGACTTAAAGCAAAGTGTTAAAAATACAGTAATGATGAAATGCAGTTACATACTTAATGGTTCACTCTTAACACACCAGCTGTTAATCTTTTACTAGCACACTTACCTATTTTGCGTACCCCTCGACCACTTTTTTTTTCTTCATTTCGTAACGATAATAAACTAACACCGGCTGTCGTTTAATAATATTGACTAAATAAATTACAAACCGTCTATATATCCATTTTCTGAAACCTCCTTATAGTATAATTCCACACAATTCAGCCAGTTGATATACACACATATACATACACACTTCTATGGTATTCTCGGAGATAAAATAGAGAAAACACATGATGGCTTTTGCAATCGTACGATGCATTTACATCATGCGGTTTGTGTATTGTTCAAGTGCATTTGCCTCACGTGAATCGTAATTAAAGTCATTCACCTCAAAAATTTTTGCACAATCTACTTATTATATATATAAATATACTGTACTTACCTTTTATCCTTACACGTATATTGTAACCCTATATACCTGCTCACACTACACGTGGTGAGAGGAAAGAAATAAAAAAAAAAAAAAGAACTTGTCAATAATTGAATATATAGCTTGGATTATCATTCACGCGTGCGCAAAGTAGCCGCAACGGCAAATTAATATACCACACGTAACACAACACAGCACGCGCGTGACCAATTAAATCTCACCTTCTACACACCGCGTTATAGTATAGACAACGAGCAAAAAAAAACAATTCTAAAACATCATCAAACGGCATTCTAATCACCCTATTAAGAAGACGTGCGGAAAAATATAGCAAAACCTCGCAGCACCGGTATACGCGCAATTATATATGTATATCCTCATGGCTGCACACCGGCTCTTATAATCAATCACGAGTAATCAATCTCCGCCCGCGCGATGACGATTTTTCCAACAATAGAAGAAGAAAAAAACGCTCAGCCGTATAGATCTACTCTCGGTTCAACGAACCTTATCTATGCTATAAGCTAATCGCGCGACAAGGAAAAAATAGAAAAACATATATATATCGACAATATAATTTTTACATTCGTTTACATATATATATATATATCCTTATTCTTATAGGTGTGCCATACGACGCGAACCATCCGTTTCACCTGCACGGCCACGATTTTCGCGTAATCGCAATGGAACGACTTGCGAGCAACATTACCGTGGAGGACGTACGACGCGCTGACCGCGAGGGACGTATACGCAGGAAGCTACATCGTGCGCCGATTAAGGACACGGTCACTGTGCCCGACGGCGGTTACACCATCGTCAGGTTCCACGCTGATAATCCAGGTGAGCGAGAGAGAACGATAATGATGTGCATGCGTGTATGTATACACATTGGATGAGGTTTGGGTGCATCATGTGGCTATTGTTTGCTGCGAGGTATAGTATAATGGATTTTGCGTGTGAGATGTAGAGGCAAAGGCGTGCCTGATTAGCTGTAATGATGTAGTTAGGTGAAGTGTTGAGGGATTTTTTTCTATAGTATTGATAGATTTGTGAGTGTAATAATTATAGGAATATTGATGGTTATAATGGTAATTTTTTATATAAATAAATTGGATTGGTAGGCAAAGGTTTAAAACGTATAGAATTCTTAAGGAATTTTATGAGATATATATATAAAGTGGTCGATTATTTCTTGTTAACTTATTTATAATAAAGTGGTCATTGCTATTTGCTAATATATACCTAAGTTTGAAAAATAATTCGATGACTGTTATATTGCAAAATACTAAGTGGAAAGTGGTTACAATTTAAAAGGAAAATGTGAAGTTCCGCGGTAACGATATAATTGTTATTACTCCACCTATGAATACAATAACCATTACCATTAAGGTTTTTTTGTATTCATTAATAACGCGAGTCTATAAGGAAAATTCTACTTCGAAAATTATAAAGAAGGTCGAGATTTATTCATAAATACTTGAAATATTCATAAAATGATCACTTAATTACAACAAGGTGACAATGATAACTCACGAAACGCAGCGCAGAAGCTGGTAAACGATACATCGGTAAAATTAAGTGATTCCCCCTCATAAATCTTTATCGCGCATCAAATTAATTTTTATCGCATTACTTATTCGCTTGTAATGTATATCGAGCATCTCAATGTTGCCAGGAACCCCCTAACTTGCATGAAAATTATTAGACGATAATTGTCGAAGCACGATTATTAAGAATTTTTTTTACAGTTACGTGTCATATTAAGTTATATAATATAGTAATACGCCTTGTATAGTACCAAAAGTAAAGATAATAATTAATTGCTTACTGATAAAAGTATGCTAATCGATAAATTAATGAAGTATTTTTTATATTTTGAAATGGCCCTTGTATTTGCTGTTTATATACTGCTTACCTAATGGCCTATTTAAAATATAAGTTGACGGTTTGGATGTTCTAAGATATTCACATACACGTGTTATAAATATGAGTTATTATATACCGCCCGGTATTAATGAACCTGCTAATAAGCATATTTCCGAAAATGAAAAATCCGTTACTACCACTAAGCAAATATGGATCAAAAACAAAATTTTTCTCTTAATACAAAATCAAACTAACCACAATACTTTCTTTAGGCTATTGGCTCTTCCACTGCCACATCGAGTTCCACTCAGAAGTCGGCATGGCTCTGGTCTTCAAGATCGGCGAGCACGAGGACTTCGTACCAGTACCCAACGACTTTCCACGCTGCGGTGACTTCAAGCCTTCGTCCAACTCACAGAGTACCTCACCAGCCATCCACAAGCAGAATGCTGTGGTCGACCCAAGTGAAAACGAAGTACAACACGTCGACGAAAAGGTCCGCTCTTCAATTGTCAGCTGGCTGCCGCTTATCCTCAGCGAGATACGTGCCGCCAGCAACAATAGCACTTCAGATGCTGCTAGTTTCAGCTTGAATTCGTTGGGTTTGTCAGTGACAATTGCCCTCGGCGTTTTTGCTTTTTTTAATTGAATTCAGCAATTTGACGTTGTTGTTTTGAGTGCTTTGGGAAAGGATTTTTGAGTGATTTTAAAGGTCAGCATGGCTGAATGGAAATTTGATTTGTGCAGATCGAAAGGTTTGGAATTTTTTACGACGGATCGGATTGATGTGAATATGTTGTTTGAGGCGTGTATTTGCATGATTTTTTGTGAGTTTGAATGTAAACGAGAGATGTTAAATTCTGAGAAGACGGAATTTTACATTTGTATTTTTTGTTGTTGAGTTTTAAGTATTATTGTATGATGATGCCAAATTTGACGAGCAGCTTTTGTTTCATTTTAAATTATTAAAAGGGTCTTTTGCCACTCTTTTAAACGACGAAATTTATTTATTTTAAGTTAGTAAATTAATTGCTTTTGTATTATGACCATGAAATTGACTTTGTTTATACAATTAAAAGGAAATTTAGTTCTATTTACTGGGTGCCAAAAGATCCTTTTGAATTTCATTTTCATTCAAATTATTTAACTGAAGTCATTCCGTGTGCATTTGAAAATTGTTTGAACTTAAATATGATGTAAGATGTTTGTTATTCAAACACATAATTTCCTACGTAATAATGTATACCTTATAATAAGATTAAAACAAAAAATATCGTATTCTTCAGCGCCATGTGAACAAAACATGCGTTGCTCTTTTTTTTGTACTCTTTTTGAACAATTTTATTGGAAGTAACATTTTGATAATTAGTTTTATATAGTGATTTGTACTGTGATATATATAAATAGGATATAATCGTTATGCGTCAATAGTATCCGCTTTAATATTCGATAAATGCCAATATATTGCCTGGCTATTGTATTAATCAAAGCACTATAAACGTAAGTTAGAATACTCATACATATCGATAATTTTAAGAAAACTATTGTTAAGAATATTTTAGTATTACTATCTAAGTAGTTAAAGTGAATTGTTACGTGCGATAATCTTGAAGTAATCCGTGCCAATGCAATATTAGATAAAATGTTATAAAATTTCACAGTGCCTATATTTATAAATAAACTGTAAACGTAATTTTTTTGCTTCAACGGGTGTAATTCATGCATGACAATAATTATTCTGATCACTGGATGTATGAAAGGATGAACGAACAATGAATGAAGTCTTAAATATTTTTATAAAAAGTAAAAAATATAGAAAAAATACTATATTTATAAAAAAAAAATTATTATATAACTATATATTCAATAAAAATATAATTATAAAAATCATATTGCTTGTTTGTATTTTTACTTCAGATATTTATAAATTCATTAAGCATATTCTAGGAGTCTTCTCATAAGTTAGTGATAAGGCAGATTACGGACAAACTTTTTGCACAGAACACAAGACGTCGATGTAAATATGATTGTTTAGAATACGAAACAGCTGTTGAGCTATAGATTAAAGTTATGGGTTAACTGATCAAGTAGTCGCATATTTTATTCGTTCTTAATTAATTTCCATTATTTATATTGTTTAGAATAATAGAATATTATATGAATTAATATTATGAAAATTGCACCTACAAAGAAATATAATTGTTTTATAATATAATGTATCAATAGTTACTTTTTCATCTCCCCTTCTTAAGAGAAATCAAACAGTATCTATATGCTTATTTAACTCATTTGCCTAATAAACAACCATTATACAGTCAGCAGATTTTTTTTTATATCCTCACATATTACATTATACGATTTCTAATAATATATAATCAAATACTGACTTAATTAATTAACATTATCGAAAATTAATACGATTTAATGATTTGCAAATCCTTTTGCAATACTAATTTCATGAGGCAGACTAATTAAGTATGATTTAAAAAAAAAAATTTTTTTCACAAACATCTTAAAGTTACTGCGATATAAGTATTATATATTAATAAATTTATCTTAAAATAAACACCATTGAACAATTAAAATTTTTGTAGCTTCAAAAAAATCTTCTTTTCTCTATTCAAAAAAACCACACTCACGCTATATCCCTAAATAATCTGAAGCACAACAAACATCCAAAATCCCACGACCCACATAACGCGTAACAAAACGTTCTATACGATAACACGGCGTACTTTCCTCAATCTCTCGTTCACCACTTCCTCGTCATCGTCATCCCCACTCTCCTCCCAACCTTATACATTTCGCAAAATCCCACACGGAATCCCCGCATCAAAATACTTACAACCCTTTCCTAATTCCCACTTTACTCACACCTCATCGTAACGCCCATCGTTTACGATCTTCAAAATATATCCCCGCCCCCCGCTATCTACATCCTCACGATCTCGCCAATCGCGACAAACAGAAAACACACTACGATAAGTATATTACAGCGTCCGCATATATCACCAAAATACTCTCTCTCTCTTTCTTAATACTTATATACCACGTTATAATACATATGTATAATGTGTATTTTCCTCAGACGCCGCGGAGGGGAAGCCCCGACACGGGTATTCCCCGCTCAAGCCGGCGCGAGTGACAATTTGCCCGTATAGCCGTTCCCCCACTTCGCCACCAGTATAGTCGCCACGCGCGTATCGGTATAGCATATGAGCGGACGCTGGGTATCACTTGAAATTTTAGCGCGATAAAGATCGCAGCTGTATACGTGCGAGACTCACATATATAGATATAGAGGAGTTAGCCACTGGTTCCCCTGATACGCACATATAAGTTTTTGCGCGCCGAGCGAACCGGTCGTCGTTGTTCGGTCGCGTGCGTCGCGTGCATACAACACGTGTGCGCTCTGATATATACATATATATATATATATATATATATATAATATATAAGAAACATTGGATAGTTGATCAGCAGCTGGTTTAAGTGAATATTGTTGAGTGCAATTGCAGTGCTAATTTATATTTATAGTGCAGTGAATTTTAAATAAATTTAACAAATATGTATGACCAAGAGAGGATGCTGGAGATGGCAAGAGGTCAGGCGGTGGCCAGTGGAAGCGCAACGGTTGATTGTTTGCTGGACTTTTCGAAAGGCCCTGGTGCGATGATGATCGCGACGATGGGCGCACCGACGTATCTTGTGCCTGAAATTGTTGATGACAAAAGATGCATCAAGGAGGAAGAGAAGAAGTGAGTTTTTCATTGATAATTTGGAGGTTGAGTAGGTTGTTAGTTAGTATGCGTAGGATTTTAAGAAATTGCGCGATATTTTTTATTTTTAAATTGAAATTCTTTATTATATAGTAGGATTTATTTGGTTTATCAAAATTGTTTGCATTTTGGAATCGTTTTGTTGTTTAGGAATGGTTTGAAAATTCGGTATATTTTATATATATTGTGCGTGATGACATATTTATATGCTTTTTACTGTAGGTATAAGTCAGTCAAATCTGCCTAATCACGAAATATCGTTTCTAAGTGATTAGCAAGCTTAACTCAGGATGTAGATAGCCTAGCTATTGATAATTATTTGTGAAATACCATGCAAAATAGTTCATAATTTATTTTTAGATACGCATGAATGACTAAAATTCAATTGTATGCCTGGCTTTACGGGCGTAAAACGACGTTAAAAATACAATCATATATATATATATATATATAAGCGTAAAATGTTCATTGAAAATATTGTTGCTTGAGGATGATATAAGTTCTGCATTCTCTTATAAACTGCGTATTCATAAAATAAGGTTTTACGTTTCTATTACGAAAAATACTATGTACTACTAAGTGCAAAATGCGTATTTACATATGTCCCAATTTCTGGGCGTAAAATCTATAATGATATATGCGCAAAAAATTGGTTGTCGCCCTTGTCGCATATCATGCTTACAAAACAAACTAAAATAATCGCTTTACATTTACTTTTATTAGCTAGTACATAAAAAATCGTGTTTGCATCTTGAGTCTAGGATTTTTACCGACGCATGATTGAAACTCTGGTTGTAAAACTCATTTTTATACTACTATTTTGAATTCTACTGTTTTTCTACTTAGAAAATGTCAGACTGTACGTGGACTGGCCTATTATTTTTTTTTTTTTTTTTGTTATTGTTTTGATATTTTACAATTTGACATAGTGTTGTTTTTGCATACAATCTCTTTTAATATTAATTATACTCATTTAAAATTCTGTAATAATTACAGTAAAATAATGATTCGCGTAAGTTTTATATTTTGGATAAAATTTTAAATTTAAGTTGATTTTTAAATTATTTAATAACAAATATTCGACGAATTATCTTATTATATCAGTCGTAAATTTCATTCATGTACTATTTTAGAATTCTTTTTAACCAGTTGAATATAATCGTTTTCAAATATTTAACAGAATGATACGTTATTAACTTAATTGTCGGAGTAATCACAAGTCACGGTTGCATTACCGTCATCGTTTGATTTGACAATTAGTTGTTTAGCTAATTTTCTACAAAGTTGCTAATTATTAATTGATTTCAAAAAATCAATATTGCAAATATTTTTTCCAAAAAATATGACTACTGGGATTTCCCTAAACGTTTAGTAATAGTAACATACACGAAATGATATCAGAGAAAGAAGGTTTATCCCCTTTTAATGATTCATTTAAAAGCTACATAAGTTAAACAGCATCGTCTTATTTTATTCCGAAAACTAAAGTTTTAGAAATTCACTTTTAGATGCAACAAACACTTTTCTAGCAAGCATTGAATAAATTAATAACGGAATGATGTCATTATTAAATGTTTAAAAATACAAGAAATCGCATCTAATATTTCAAAAAACTAGGAGTTGTAAAACGTACAGGATAATGCTATTTCCACCGATTTGTAATACATTTTTATAGCATTCTCGTAAATGAAAATTTACACAGTTATTTATACTTAACGTAACTTGTGCAATTTTAAAAATTAAGTTTGCTATTAAACTATTAATAAATAAATTTATTACTATAGGATGATCAATCCTTCTATAGCAGGAGGATTATCTGATTTTTATAAATAATAGAAATCTAATATATCGAAATTATTCCTCCCGAAAAAGAAATACGAATTTGAAGACAAAAATATGAACTTAAATCAATGAAATGATGAATGAATTTTACATTATTTTTTTTTTTTTATTTAATATCTGTTTTGTTTTTCTTTATTTTAATATTTTTTGTTAAGTATTCTAATTTAGATTCAAAAGAAAAATGATACAAAACTAAAAACTAAAGTACATAGATAAATTGACGTAAGCTCAGCCGTCGGGGAAGAGCATGAGGGAAATTATAAACAATTAATTATATTTAATGAAATTAATTTATTGATGTTGGTGGTAGAGCGTGAAAATAATTAAATTTGCGTAAAAAATGGATAGAGCGTGTAACTTACAATTTAAAAAGAAGAAAATTATGAAGGAATTAAAACGCGTGCGAGAATCTCATGTGGAGAGGATTCTTCGCCCTTTTCCCTTCAACTCCAAAAGTTGGCGGAGTCAACCTGTATGCACTGAACGAGGGAAAGGGTGACTCCTCACGTCAAATAACGGTGAAATTGCTGCGACGGGAGTCAGGTGAAGGCCCCTCCGAGAGAGAGAGAGAGAGAGAGAGAGAGAGAACCTGGCACGGCCTTTAGTCCTGGAGGTCCGTCTCCCGCAGAGCGCAGATAGCGAGTGTGCTCCGAAAATTCGGAGCACAGGAAAATACCTCGGTGAGGGATGGGGCTAGCTTTCAGGTTTGCTGATTGGTTATCGCAAGACGGCGGTAAACAATCAGCAGATGGGCTGAAAAATAAGTGACGAGCGGGCCAAGGGTGCGGCCCGTTGACCGAGCCATGACGTCGCGAACTTCTCCGAAGCTTGTAAGGAGCATCGACACTCGAGTTTTCGGGGTAAAAGTCGGGAGAGAAAAAATACTAATAAGGAGAGTGCACATTCTCCGAGAAACGGATTTTCGTAGGCATTGGAGAGTCGATTTCTGATACCTAAAAATGAAGCCCAGTGTGCCTATTTCCATCTTATAGGCCCTTTTTCTTCAGATATGGGCAATCTCATCTCAAATATCTTATATTTCGCTGAAAAATGGTGTCTCTTCTATTGACTCTCACATTGCAAGTATTTAAGATACGAAAACGGAGGAACAAAATTATAAAAGTAGACAGTAAAAGCTAAAATTTAAGACCTGATTCTTTAAAAGATATTGATTTTTCAGGAAGTTACAAGTAATCAAAGATAGCGTATGAAAATGGTTAAAAATTTGTCTTGATTTTAACCGATTAAATGGATCGTATTCTTGCAATGTGAGAGTGAATAAAAGAGACATAATTTTTTAACGAAATAGAAAATATTTGAGATGAGATTGCTTATATGTCAAGAAAAAGGGCCTATGAGATGGAATTAGGCACACTGGGCTTCATTTTTAGGTACCAGAAATCGACTCTCCTTGTAAGTAGTGCGCAATAATTGTTGCGGACGTCAAAATTCAGAAATATATCGAAATATACGAAAAAATTACAGAATATAAACAAAACAGAAACACCCATCAAATTTTTCTGCCAGAAATAATAAACTAAAACATCTTTCTCAAACCACTATGTAATAACCCCACTCTTTTCTTTTTTCCAGCAAACCTACGACACCACCAGCCACATTCGTCGACGCCCACAGTACTAGTCCCACGCCGCAATCTCCGCATTCCACCAGCAGCCCTACGACAGACCCGTTCGTCGCCAAACCACGCGCGATCTGCAGCTTCTGTGGAAAATCCTTCGCCCATTTAGGCGACCATAACAAACATCGTCGACGTCACACAGGCGAACGTCCGTATGGCTGCGATCTCTGTCCGCTACGCTTCGCCCACGCGTCAAACTTAGCACGCCATCGACGTCTTCATTCTGGTGAGAAACCTTTCGGCTGCAACGGATGCGGCAAGAGGTTCAGCCGAAAGGACAAACTTGCTGTACACGAGGCCAGAAGGTGCTGTGAGAAGACCAAGGCGAGGATGTAACGTGGCGTGAGAGATTTTGCGACAGGTGCGCAAAAGGTGACGTGATGGAGTCTAGTCTGTGTGTTGTGAAGATTTTTTTTTAGTTGTAAAGTGTAAATGTAAGAAAGTACCGTTTAGGAGGTTTTTTTTGTTGGTTGACGTGTGAAATGTATATTGTACTTTTGCTATATTTTTATAAAGGAACTAGATGTTCCGACGAAGAGTATATAGTGCTATATTGAATAGAAACGAAAAGCATTTATAATAATAATGACAAGATTGTTTGTAACTTTAATTGATAGACCGAGCCATCTATCTTGTCATTTTTTGTTAAAACTATTTAATATTTTCGTAGTGTTTATTTCTCGTAGCATTTAATTATAACGGTCGCTTTTACCAGCAATTTTCAAACAATCTTTTTTTGTAGCAGAATCATGATATTGCAAATTTGATTGATGTCACGCAAGACAAGAAAAACTTTTTCTTGTAATATTTTGATTTATCATTAATTTGTATTCCTTCATATACTGAACAGACTAATATATGTGTTTTGTGAATCGAACGTTGATAAACTTCTGCAGAAATTAGCCGGAAATGAACGTTTTCGTTCTTTATGATTTTGATTATATATGATTAGAATTACGTGTATTAGAACAGATAATAAGTTAAAAAATGATGTATCAATAAAGGGGAAGTGTAAATATAAAAATACAATTATAGGACTTCTAATTATAGACAGATGGTCCTTTCAGCTACGATAAGCAGCATACGCGAAAAATAGCGACACGTAATGTCGATGTAATTTATCTGCTTATCAATATAACATCGCCTCGCCGTCAGTACTCGATTTTTAATTGAAGGTGAAATTATATTAACATTGCTGTGAAAAAATATCATTTATAAAACGACTAAAATTTTGATTATGTATTTAATTACATTTTAAATATAATAATTTATTTTAAATATATAAGAAATTTTTATTTAGAACTATCTTTAGTTTGCTTTTCTCAACGTACGCATAATATTATTGTTTTTATTAATTTGGATTAATAAATTAGGAATGAGAATTTATTATAATCCAATTTCTCAAAATCTTTCCGAATTTTTCGATTAATTTTTGTAAACATATCCTTGTCTGTCTATAAGAAACAGGTTTGAATTTTTATGACTTATATGTTTTTAAAAGTAACATAGATTTTAAAGTCGCCATGATAGTTTCGAAAAATTAAAAATTTACTTCATTTTGTTTTAATGTTCATTATTTTTATTAAAAATTTCTTATATAAAATTTGTGGAAACATAAAATCCACAAGCCAAACAATATTCTTCAATGTTTTTCTCAATTATACAACATTTTGTGTACAAATATAGATGACACTCGAAGAATGATAAAAAATAAATATTATTCGTAACAAATATTCATGATATTACAGTCCGTAGATAATAAAGCAAGTGTGTGATATATGTATATACCTATACGTTATTGTATAATTATATATAAGTGAAACAATAAATATTATTTTAAAATCTTATTTGAGTTTATTTTACAAATTAATTAACCGCTGAACTTACAATTATAAAATTGTTTAAATATATACTTACAACTTTTAAGAATTAAATTTGTTCCTTCCATTCAAATTCCCTCTCACATATTCTTCTTCCGCAGTAAATTCCCGCGACTCTTGACCTACCTCTATATACACAACACTCTCGCACGAACACTCATCAAACAACGTTATTTTCTTACTCTTACATAACAACAATAACTCTACTATTACAAAGTCGCGACAACAATTTTCGTACTCTACCGCCTGCCATGAGTCACGTGGTTTGGCTATAGAGTATATACGAGAATTACTCGAGCGCGGCCCGCGCACGCGCCTTCGTGCTCCAATTTTCATCCCGTCGACGCCGCCGCGGCTGACCTGCGCTACTATAGTGTATAGGTGTGAAAAAGGAGTAAAAGCAGCCCGCGGCAGGCGCATATAGAATATAGCAAGAGAAAGAAGATCAGTCGTTCTCGTTTTTCGCGACTTTCTCTCCGGGGGTCGCGAGCGACCGCCGTGTGCGCACGGGAAGGAAAACTTCCATCCTACCCGTATAGGTATTATATACGACACCCACATAATATACATAATACGCGATTGCTATATACCTACTACTTCCAGGAAGACAAAGGCGAAGTAAGGTGAGAAAGAGGCGACGATAGTGTTAACGTAAACATAAAGGGAAAGAGAGAGCTTATAAGAAAGTGTTTTTCAAAGGTCCTCTAAGAAGCGACGAGAGAGAGAGAGGGAGAGACAACGATGAGCTGTAAAGGTCGCGGCGAGTGACACGCGCGTTGACGTGCGGCGGCCGGGTCGTACTCGCAGCCTTCCTTCGTTTCATCGCTCGCTTTTTCGCCGCGAGGTGCATTATAGTATCTCGACGCGACCGCGAGGATAGGTCCATACTCCAAGGTAAGAACATTTATATATATATACGGTACTTTTTCGCTAAAAGTGAGGTTAGGTTATAAACTGCGCCCGATGTACTTTTTTTTCGCCCTCCCCACTATCCCCTCCTCACCGAGATAATGCACATTATTAGGTATATATATAGGTGAGATAATAATGAGGCAGCTCTGATTTTCGCGATCGTATATAACGTGGTGCGGGGCTCTCTTGACAACCGGTCCATTTTTAGACAATTGACAAGACCTGTCGGGTGCGTGTGTTTATTCTGTAGAAAATTTCATGCAGCTGTGCTTGCATAGGTATATACATATATATCTATATATACGTCTGCACACGGCTAGGTATGTAGATTACAATGACTGTTTTTTCGCGCTCATAGGAAAACCAGCTCTCGTAGCTCTTTACCGTTAACCGCACGCACACGTATTAAATTATTATATAGGTATATATACACACGGAAAGACGGCGATTAGGGCAGTCGGATAGCGGCTCGTCACTTTCATCAGCTGGTCTCGATTTTTTTAGACGTGTGTGGTATGTGTGTGTATATAGGTAGCGCGAGGATTATACAGTTATTGTTGCATTATGTGTATGATGCGGAGCTTGGCCGCGGCGTCGATGCGATCGATATAAGTGTAAAGTGATCTTTTTCGCAATTGGAGTTTTCGGGTACGCGCGTGTGTGTTCCGGAAAGTAAACATTGTAAATTTCGCGGTGATGGTTTTATGCAGTCTTCTTTTTTTTTTTGCTTGAGTGAAAAAACATTTTATTTATGTGAATAAAGATAAATGTAAGGGATTGCAAATTAGAAACGTTTTGATTTGGGTTATGAATAAAATTATTTTCTAATATATCATTTTACAAAGACTGAAAAGTTAAAAATGTAATTAAAACAAAATTTATAACTAGTAGTAGATCTAATAGTATAATCAGTGAAGATATTTTTCTAAATTTTTTTATAATTTTCTTTAGATGGCTTCCAGTGAACTTGAGGAAAAGATTAACAAAATCAGATTACAAAATGAAGAAATCAAACGAAGATATGAGGTATGTGTTTTTGTTATCATTTTATAGGTTTAAATATATTATTATTCATGAATTTTTTTTTTTTCATATATTTATAGGAAGTAGAGGCAGATAAGAAAAATGCAGCCAAGCTAAATGCATTGGTTCAGTTAGTGCCATCAGATGATTGGCCTGAAAGAAAGGAACCTCCTGAATTTTCAGCACCACCAAAAAACACGCAAAAACAAAAAATTAATAAGGAACACAATGACAGATCTCAGCAACATTATTCTGGGGCACAAGATAGACATGGCAAGAAAGATCATAAGTTTGCTCAGGTATTTATTAATATATAAGAATAATTATAATTATATAAATACAAATGATAATCATACATACTTTATTTTACCTTAACTAGGGTGATGGACCACCACCAGATCCAAAATATAATTTCTTAGCAGATTCTGAAAGAGAAATGAGAAGTGGAGATGATAATAGACCCGATGAAGATAGGTCTAGAAATAAGACCCCTCGTGGTGGCCGAGGAAGGAGAGGAGGAACTGGAGGTGGTAATGGTGGTGCTGGATCCAGAGAAGCATTTTTTAAAGTAAGGCTGAATAGTTGGTTGCAGTTATTGTTTTATAAAATTGAAAAATATTTTATAATGCTGATTCATTGTATTTAAAGGATAATCGAGGTCCACATGCGTTTCATAGTAAAGATGAATGTCTTCCTGAATATGAAGCATGGAGAGCAGAACGCAATAGAATTGATGAAGCTCGCATTAATAGGCAAAAAACTGCTGAAGGAAATTGGCGACGAGAATGGGATAATAATAAGGTAAAATTAACTTTGAAAATATTTGATAATTATTTTTTTTATGTATAATGAGATTTAATAACAAGCATATGTTTTTCAGACAAGTGTTGACAAAGAACCTTTAAGAAGAAGTGAATCAAGTCGAAAGGATTCAAGTAACTATGAGCGAAGAAATAATCACTATGAGAGTGAGTTTAATTTTTAAAGCTATCAAGACTGTAATCTAAATGAAAAAAAAAATGTCACAAATTATAATCTTTTCTTTTTTATCCTTAACAATAAGAAAAATATGAAAAATGTTTTTATTAATTTTTGTAAATTACTTCTATAATTTTTTTTTTCTTTTGTAAATAAATTTCTTGCTATAATAAACAATACCAATTAAAATTTAAGTTAATATTTTTGTTGCTATAAAATCTATTTGCCTTATTAGATGATTTTTCCAATCGTGGACATGGTGGAACTCGAACATATCATGGATCACAAAAGAATCATGGTCATCAAGACTATCGCCGTCCACATCCTGAGCAACCTCAGGATTATAAAAGACAACAAAGTAACAATAAAGCTCCACTTTCACCAACTGATGATAGAACTGTTTCCGCTAATGACAAAAGTATCAAAGTTACAGTAAATCATGCTAATCAGTCAAAAGCACCAGTGATGAGTGTAAAAGGTTTGTAATGCTTTATTTAAGTATATATTTGATAAGTATATTAGCTTGAAAAACAAGTGACTATTGATAAATTATTCAAGTTTAATTGTTTTTTGTTTTTTCTTCTGTTTTTGTTTTTGGATTAAGAAAATCCGTTTGGAAAATGCGTATAAGCCGCGTAGTGCGTATAGCTCGCGTATAAGCCAATTGAGTTTGAAAATTACTGTTACTTGTTTTTTGGATTGTAATACATATTTTCGTATATATTTTATAATTCTAATGTAATAAAATAATATTAATTTTATAGTAAATTCTCCGAGTATTGCTGGTACTGGAAGAGTTGGTCCACGACAAAAAAGTCGAATTACTTATAGCAGTCAATCAGATGCTGATGTAACTACCCATGAATTAAACACTTTTTCAAGACAAAAATCTTTTGATGAAAAAACAGCTGCTGCAACATTTAACAGTTCAAAACCTGCTTCAAAAAGTCCTTTTCCACAAAGAAAGAAAGATAGTAATTCAAAGTCTCCATTCCCTCAAAGAAAAGAATTTAAAAACGATGAATCATCGCCTCGTTCTAAAAATCAAACAAAAGCTCCATTTTCTCAACGAAATGAATCTAAAGATCAAAAACAATCCAGTAATTATACTCCAAAGCAACAGAGAACTCAAAGGAAAACTCAAAAACTTGTTGAAAGATTGGAAAACGTTTCTCCTGATGAAGCATTACCTTCAGAGTATAGTCCTGATAAATCATTTAATAATGAAAATTCCACAAATAGAATATTTAACAATGGAAATATTAATATTGAAAATGCTTTAAATAAATCAAATGAAGTAAGTACAGGATCTTCAAATACATCTGTATTTTTAAATGATTCTATAAAAACCACTCAGTTTGTTGATGAAAGTATATGCAATACTGATAATGCAACATGTGAAAATAAAGAGGAGGATAAAATTGATGTTGAAGATGTCGAAATTAAAGAAGATATTCAAATGAATGAAAACATTAATGAAATAAAAGTTGAAGATAAATTTGAAGATATTAATCAAGCTATCATGTCTGATAACGTTTCATTAAATGATTCTAAAGAAACTGGTAATAGTGAAAAAACACCTGATTCAGAGAATTCAGAAACATTAGAACAGAAAATTGAAGTAATTTTAAAAGAAAAACAGGAAAATAAAACAATTTGCGTTTCAGTTTCTCAACATGATAGTGAGATATTACAAAACCAACAAAATGATGAACCAAAAGTTATTATAAATAATGAATCTCAAAAAGTTGTAGATTTGAAAACTGATGCTGTATCTTTAACAGAAAAAGATAATCTGAGTGAGATCATTAAATCAGAAAAATTAGGAATAACTGACATGAATATTTCTGAAGTAAAATCTCTTGATCAAAGTAATATTGCTGATGATACTAAAAACACTTTAGTTAAATCTGATGAAACAAAATTAAATGAAATGATTCAATTAGAAGAGTCAACAACTGGTATTACTGAAAATGACTCCCTTGATAAAAGTGATGTAGCAGCTGGTGTTAAAAATAAATCGATTGAATCTAAAGAAGATAAAAAAATTGAAATAGGTATTTCTGAAAGTGAATATGTCAGTAACAGTGAATTGATTCAATTGGAACAACAATCAACACCGAATATTACTAAAAACGATTCTCTTAATGAAAGTGGAATTGTAGATG
>JAWWEQ010000010.1:31240047-31314928 GCA_035583055.1 Torymus tubicola | reverse complement strand
ATATTAAAAATGAATTGGTTGAATCTCAGGAATCTAAAATAATTGAAATGAATATTTCGGAAAACAAATCTATAAGTGATAATAAATTGATTCAATTGGAACAACAATCAACACCTAATATTACTGAAAACGATTCTCTTAATGAAAGTGGAATTGTAGATGATATTAAAAATGAATTGGTTGAATCTCAGGAATCTAAAATAATTGAAATGAATATTTCGGAAAACAAATCTATAAGTCATAATGAATTGATTCAATTAGAAGAACAAATGACAACTGATATTACTAAAAATGATTCTCTTGAGGAAAGCGGTATAGTAGATGATAATAAAATTGAATTGATTGAATCTGAAGAATCTAAAGTAATTAAATTGAATACTTCTGAAAACAAATCTGTCAGTAACAGTGAATTGATTCAATTAGAACAACAACCAACAACTGATATTATTAAAAAGAATTCTCTTGATAAAAGTGGTATAGTAGACGATATTAAGAATGAGTTAATTGAATCTGATGAAGCTAAATTAATTGTAATAGATACTTGTCAAAATAGTTCTGTTAATGATAGTGGTTTAGAAAGAGAGTCTAATAAAGTCAAAAATAATATTGATGCTTCAATTGTAGAATTCAGTACTGAAAAGGACACTAAAACCAGTCCTCACGAATTGGAGAAATCTGATTTAGTGGAACCAACCAAAGAAATTTGTGAAAAAACTATTGAAATCTGTGATATTCATAGTGCCGCATCCAGTGAATCTTCTCAAAAAGATGAACCTTGTATACAAGAAAATGAAGAAAAATCAGAAACTTATGAAATGTTGGAAAAGTCTACCAAAGACAGCAATGATGATATTAATGGTGTGAATGAAAGTTCGGAACCATCAAAAATCATCGATTTGAAACAAGTAACAGTAAATGAATCATCAGGAAAAGAAGAGTCTATAAAAGAAGAGTTAACAAATGTTGCCACAGATGAATCAAAGAAGGAGTAGTTGTGTTCTATTCTCAAGAGTAAAGATACATTCTAATATTACTCTATTGTGAAAGACTTGAATTTTTAAAGAATGGGTAAAGTAGCAGCACTTTAAATACATGAAAAATCTATTTTTAATAAGTATAGTTATAAGCTAATAAAGACTAAAGTTTTGAAATTTATGCAGCTGTTTAAAAAAAATTAATAGTTAAAATTATGGTATTAAGAGCTGTATTTTTAACAATGACTTAAAATAATAATAATTAATATTATAAAATAATTTAAAAAATAGATTTTTCATAGTATTAATGCAGCAACCTAAATAAAGTTATGATTCTTAAAGAATCCAACTTGTAAGGATGCAATAATTATTTATTATTATTATTATAATGTATGAGATTTATAAGCGCCTAAGATCTTGAAGATTCGTCAGTATTTTTATTTCATATACATGAAGAGTCTTCAGTGTTCAAGGCCACGTTTTCAAAGTAAAACGCGCAAAATTGAACGAGTATATACTGTATACTATGTAAGTGTTCACTAAACAGTGATAATCTAGCCAGATAACAGGTTGTGATAAAGATGAAAATAAATGAAGAATATAATTAAAAACTTGACGTTTACCAAAATCAAGTGGAATGGTGGAGTTAGTTTTCCTATTTTTAGATTAAACCGATGAGGCTGGCTTATCTATGTTTGGTGAGAAACAGCCATAAGTCTATTTTCTTAATCGTTTAAGGTCTGACATGTGCATCAGACAATTTTTATATGAATTTTCGCGAGTTGTGAATTATTATATATATATGATATATATAGCGCTTTTTTCTCGCTTATTTATTTCTTCGCTTTAAACAAGTTTTCCATTGAAAAACTTATGATTTTAAGCGAAATTGGAATTAGGTTATGATATTATTGTTTTTAATACGTAAGTTAACTGATGCCTTAGGCAGAAACAGAAGATTAGATAGTGAGAGTTTAAAAAGATTTATTCATCGAATATATTTTAAGAAATAGGAGTAGTGTTAAGTGCATTAAATTATTTAATAACAATGATAATAAAAATTTTCTTTTACACGTGTGTTATCAATTTACATATAACTTAATTATAATTATATAAGTAAAGTTTGTCGAAACAATAACTCATTTGTATTAACAAAAGAAAATATATATGTTTGCTTATGCCATAACTTTAAGAGTTTAAGATAATTTAAAGTGCTTAACACTTCCTAGTTGGAGTAACGACTATATGCATATATAAGTTTCGTAACAGACGCATTAAAAGCGAAACGAAAAATTTCTTAACTGCTCACTCACTGTAAGTTGTTCGATTCTGTCAGCGATAACATGCAGCGCGCTGTTTTAGGGGGTAATACTTCGCCGCGTAGTCTTTATGCTCTTTAGTCGATAATCGCACATACACACTCACGTTTCCTGACTGGGGTAGACATTCGTCCGATCGCAGAGTAAAAAAAAATTATTATTAATTATTATTATCCACCGCTACGATTCTAAAACAGATTGTTAAGTGCTATGAGCTTAGTGCCATTCGTTAAACGTATACATGATAATGTAGGAAAATCTTGGCGAGAAAATGAAGACGTGGTTGAGCGATTTGAATAATTGTTATTTTTTTATAGACTAAAAAATAATTAATTATTTTGGGAGATGCTTCTTTTTTTGATAAATTAAAAGACTCAATTACGTTGTTCTCGGTGACAAAAAGAAATTTATAAAGGAGTTTATAGTCTGTCGTTTTTACGTTAGATGAAACGCGTGAAAGATTGAAAAAAAAGAAAAATTTGATATGTCCGTATCCTAATATAGAGCAGTCGGTATGCGAAGACGATGCTCGAACTTTTGTAACATCTCTTTCGATATTATGCTTTCTATTGTAAGTCGCAACGTATAGCGAAAGCGATATTTATTTTGGTGGATGGCAAAATGATATTTTTATATATTCGTCACACGAGGCGCTTAGAGTTAATGCACGTAGCAATATATGATGAAAAAAAGAAAAGTAGAAAAATATGAGTCCATAAAAAAAAATTTTTTTCTAAGAAGTCGAGACGATAGTGATAAATATTATTTATAAAGAAGATGCATATAGTTATGAAGTTTATTTTTATTGGTATATGAAAAAGTTAAATTTGATTTTTGTTTGACAAATTGATGATTTTGTTGTGAGTTAGTCAAGACTATCCTAGGCATAACTGTTTTTTTTTTAAATGGTAATATTTAAGTTTTCTTTTTTATATTACTATTTATTTTTCCTATCTAGTTATTGCATGCATTTTATAGTTTATTATTTATCTTTGGTTTTTTTAATTTTATTTAATTTTTTATTAACGGAATTTTTTTTTAAATCATATGTTCAAGAAAATGATTGACATTCAAATATAAAAAATTGATTTTTTTTTTTTATTAATGTTTTAACTTACGTATTGATAGTTATATTATCAAACTAGTATCAATTAGCCTTTTTTATCTTGAATTTGCTAATCGTAATTAATAGGGCTATGCATCTATGAATTGTAACATTTTTATTGTAAAATATTATTAGTCAATTTATCACGATCAATTGAAAGTTTTACTAAAACTATATCTCATTTACAAAATTATTTTTTTTTGTTTTCATTTTGTTTTAGCAACAGAATTGTTGCACTTTATTTTTATAATTAATATTCAAATTATTAACAAGTGTTTAATAGAAAAATTACATAAAAGCTTCCAGCCATGCTATAATTTAGAACGTCTTCGAGCTTAAAAATCGATACATGCATAGCCCGCAAAGAAACACCGCGTTTAACAAGGGAACTTCTTGTTTGGCCCCTTCAAATCAGTGATTGGTGACGAGTAGCCCAAAGTGTCCATTGAGTGTGTTATAAGCCGCCAAAGTTTGTCACTCCTCAGATTGTTCTAATAAGATTTAAAAAAAAAGCATACGACAGAAAAAATGAATTGTTAATAAAACTGTAATGGCTGTAAATTAATTGTTTTTTTTTTATATCCATAATCTATATCCATTTACCTTGACCATTTGTCTGTAACATTGTGTGAATTCCTCGCATCTATGTAACGCCATGCTCAACAAGCATAGATAACCCCATACTTCCGAATCCTCACCGTCAATTCGGTTAGCTTCCGTCAGAGCGATTTCACTTTCGTCCAGTCTTTTGAGCTAAACCATATTTCACTTTTACTTGCGTACATTCATAGAATTTTAATTGTTTTTTTTTTCTTTATGTTAAATCGTACTCAATTATTTCAAGTTTAATTCAATTTGAAATCCAATTACAATACACTAAAACTTGTATATCAAAGCGAGCTTTCTTACGTGATAACTAGAAATGCCAACACCAAGCCACGTTCTACAACTGGGCGAATCTTTGGAGGCGCGCAAAAATATATTTCTCGCTCGCCCGTATTCCCCGACGTCGAGGTAATAAAAACCCATGCGCAGGTGTACCAGATGAATGTTTTCCGGCCTGTCGTACATCATGTCAACGGCATCGTAGCACTCGATCGCACGGGATAAATCGTCGACTTTGTAGTACGAGTGTCCCAATAAAGCGGCTACACTGTATTCCTTAGAATTGTTTTTCTACGTTCAGGTACTTCGTCATTAGAAAGTTTAGTGAATTTATATGCGAATGAAAAAGAATATAACGATCATCGAGAACGAAACCGACGGGAATAACTTTAGTTTGTTAACTTACTAGTCCTATTGTATTCTCAGCTTTGTTCAAGTGTTCTATAGCCGCTTCGTAGTTGCCTTGCAAGTAATAATTAACGCCTAGAAAATATAACGCTTCGACGGTTTCTTCGCCGTGACAGATATCTTGAGTCATTGCCAAAGCTGCGAACTAGAATTATTTTTTTTTGTTAGCTTTTTATTTATGTTTGCATTGTAAAATGATAATTATTACATTATAAAGATGTAATTTCATCAGTAACACAGCTGTTAAGTGGAAAATATGACAGTCTCTACAGAGTATCGTTGACCAAGCAATTGGTTCTTCTTTTGAAATGTCCAATAAATCGCTTTCTCGAATTCTATCTTTCAAGCACTTTTCCGCGATCGAAAGAGTTACATCAATACCTATACATCAAGTTACAAATTAGTCATTTTATTTTCTTCTTTTTTTACAAAAGTCATGTAGATTATTCTTTGCATCACCTGGGTAATATTGTATTTTAATGTAAAACAAGTGCAAAATTGCCCATGCTTCGGCAAACCTGGGATACATGTGTGTAACTCCTTTTAAAAATACTTCAGCTTCTGTGTATTCCTCTTTCATAGCGAGAATAACGCCGTAGAAGATTAACCTGAAGAAATTTATTATTCAATATTTCCTATTTATTCCGACTTTAAAAAATACTATAAGCAAATGATTGATATTATATATTAGAAATTTTACGCAAGTTTATGACGACTGTCCAGTCTGATAGACTCCCTGCAGCATTCAGTTGCTTCGTCGATATTACCTCTTCTCATGAAAAAACTTGCGTATTTCAGCCAAGCATTTGGACATTCTCGATTATCACTGACAATCTACAATTATTCTACATGTAAATAAGTATAATAAGGTACAATTTTACGATTGAATTCTACTACCTTCCCGATTAGCTTTTGCGATTTTTCGTAGTCTTCAAGTTCGTAGGCTTCTTCAGCGCGAAGCCACAATTCTTCAGGATTTACGGGGGTGGGATGTTTCTCGGCAAATCGAACGTCGAGTTTCGTGTTCAACGCAACGTGCATTTGCTCGACCAAGTAAGTGTAGCACGATGCGACGAAATTCTATATCGCAATGGAAATTACTTTTATTTTCAGTTACTTTAAGCGTTCGAAAGAGTTAAAAATTAATGACCTGATTTTGCATAGAGTACCATTCGGACGAATTCATTGCGAACTTTTGATCCAACAGAGTAATAATTTTACTCTTTAGCATACTGCGTATCTCAACGTACTTTCCACTTTCGTGAAGAAATTGCTTAAAACGACTCAACTCGTCCTAAAATCGTTAAAAATTTTTAAAAACTTTCTATTTTTCATTAATAAAAAATCACATATATTCGACCAACTTCGATATAAAAATAAGGACACGTAAGATCTTCAGTGATAACGTGTTTAACATCTGATTGCATTTTGACCGAACTTTTCATCTTGTTAATCGAGCACGTTTTAGAATTTTTTTTTGAGGCCATGGATTCATCGCCTTCTTTGCATTCACATTGTTCCATAAAATCCTGAAAATGTTCTTACTTATAAATATCGCGTAATATACATATTTTTCAAAAATAATTGATCATTATCATAATTGGAAAAATTCTAACTCTGTAACTCTCCTCCAAGACGTCGTTCAAGTATTTTATACAGTTGACATACTGTTCCTGAGCTAAATCGGGAGTATAAACGTAGCACGGCGTTTTCGGCTGTGGTTTGCGTTTTAACGCTTCCAACCTATGAATTTACGAACTTACTAAATATAACTTACAACTAGAATAAAGTGGAAAAACATAAAAGGATTGTACGAACGCAATAGTGTAATCTTCTAAAACGCGAGCAACGAGGAAAGGTCGATACAATGTGAACTCGATTAATAACAAAACAGGTTCTCCAGTTTCCGTAAACACCGGATAGCTCGGTACGTGTTCCTCGGATTCTAACTGAAAATATATACGGAATGCTAAAGTTATTCTTTTTTTTTTTTTAAAGCGAGGTGAAAATGTCACATACATTGTCGAAAAAGCTGCCCGATACTACGCTAACTCCGCTCTTTCTACTCAAGCTTGGTTCTTCGCTCAATCGACTCTCAAATATATTAAATGTTAGACCAGTTTTTTCCTCCAATTCCATAGGACTCAGGGTATGCAATTGGGCCAGGATACGTGCTTTCGTTCCTATACAACGTTTACAATATTTATATTTCTGTTTCGAATATTACAATAGTTTAACTTTTGTTTTTTATTCTAATGTGTCATTTACTTCCTGGAAAAAGAAGTTGACTCGCATCAACGTAGCATTGATACATTTGAATCTCCGGTTCTTCTATTCCTTTATCTTTCGAGTTTCTTTGTTTTTGCGTTATCATAACTTGAAAAGGCCAATACTTATATCTTGATAATTAAAAAAGAAAAATTTTGTTTAAAATAAACCAAAAAGATCATTTAAATGATCACTAATAACATTACTTTTTTATTTGTGATTTAATGTTGTTGACATCTTTCATTCCTAATAAGATTCGCTGCATGGCATTCCATTCAATTCTAAGACTGCCTTTATCACTAGCTTCCTACGAAAATAAATTTCTGAAGAATAACGTATATAATTATTTCCTTTACAGCTAAAAACTAATCTCATTACTTTCAAATTGAACTGCTTCTTAAATTCATTTTTCACAATTTCGTAATCGCAAGATATTTTATATTTGGAAAGTTTCGCGCGACTGTCTATATGCTGAAGAGGCTTCCACGTCTTCGTCCTTTCAATGTCACGAAACTCAACTAGTTTACCCGCTTCAAATATAATTCGAGATTCTTCCTTTAAATAATCATCGTTATTCGAATAAATCGAAGTAAATAATCAATTTGAAATATTATTGAAAGCTCTCACGTTATATTCAGTATCGAAAACCGTCCCACAAGTGTATTCCATATCACCCGTAAAGAACGACGGCACGTTGTAAATACTTTCAACGGTAACAGTCAAGAAATTCGAGTCTCTCGCTATGATGCCTGAATCGTCGGTGCTGCTCATAGCGATGGATATCCTGGGAAGATTTGCCCAGGATACTGCTCGGTTGTCCCATGTATACGGTGGGACCTCTAGTATCAGTTTTTCATCGCATATTATCTCACCTGAAGATTCATTATTTATTGTTAGGTATATATACTTACCAGATAACTAAATTATAAGTAAACGATTGTTTGAATGATTCGATACCTAAGATAACGGGAAACAGATCAACGTTGCACATCCCGAATAGTTTATTTTCGACTTTGGTCTCCATTTTAGAAGACGAGCGTTTGAGCTTCGTTTTATTTTTTCCCCCCTTCTTCTCGACAACTTGAGGAGATAAGTCGATAGTTTCCGATATTTCGAACACCTTAACTGAAATTTCATTGAAGAAAAAATGCAATCATTATACCTATATAACTTATGACTATGTGTAAGGGTATAAGGATAATTTGTTTACTTAAAATCGGTGTTGACACTAGAGGGGCAATACTTTTCATACTGTGAGACGCGTATGAGTATGGTACCATAAACTCTACAGGATAGATTTGGGATATGTTTCCATAACTGGGTTCAATCTTGATTAACTCGCTCTCTCCCAAAATCGTGTCATTATGTTCGACAACGAATTTGAGTGATAAGGGACTGTCTCTTAATATCTGATTAAAACATAACCATGCCAAAACGATTATTAGTATAAGGATAAAATGAAAATTATACTTTAATTGGTTGTACACTTACAATATTTTCAATACACTTTATTGTTATTTCGATTCTATCTTCAATACCTTCCTCGCCATTTGTGTTTGTCGATTCACGAGAGCAAAAACTTATTTCTCTCATATTAAAATCGTTCGTAGCCATTTCTTACACTTTCTACATGGAATTACCTGAACTGTGGTTTTTTAAATCTTCAATTATCACAAAAACATTTAACCAAATTTTTAGTAATTTACAGAATAGGCATATTGGGATAAAATTTATCCAGTTAAGAAGTCACAGAAAATTGATAAAAGCTCTACTTAAATATAAAAATCTTGATATTACAGAGAAGAAGCTAAATTTAAAAGAGGAGTTACTAATTGTCAAGGAAGTATACGGCTCAAATACCCGTAAACTTCGAGCAGTGGAGTTAATAAAACTGATCTATTATAATCGAAAAAACATTCTATTGGATATGATGTCTGAATTTTTATTATTTATTATATTTTTTCTAAAATTCTGTGACTGTTTTTGAATAAAATATACACACATACATTGTTTACTCGAGTTTATGATAAAAGGACTGATTTATAGGTTGGGATAGTTGATTACAAAAAACGTTCTTGTGTTTCATGGTTTGGAATAGTTATGGATATGGAATATTTACTAATAAAAATAAATTTTTTCCATAAAATTTTAATTTATTGAAAACTTTCGCTTGAAAAAAAAGGAATTATTTTTTTTTTTCTTAAAAAACAAACAATATTATTTATATATTATTATTTTATGATTCGTATCTATGATGATCCGTTATGAATACACGATATTATATACAATTCGTAAAGTATAATTATCTATACGCGTTAAAACTAATCATGAATGCATTATTGAAAAAAAAAACTCGGGGTTTGAATTTCAGTATGGTTATTTATAATGTAACATGGTATGTCAACATTCAATGGATAGATTAGATTATCTTACGATGTAAAAATAAAACAAAAATTCAACCCAGTGAAAGAATTCAATTGAATGCTCCAATTTACAAAACGATAGCATTGCCCGTGGCAATGACGTATTTTTTTCATATAATTTCAGACCGGTCAGCTTCATGTGACTCAATCCAATGAGTCGATGAACTTAGATCCGAGTCTGATGCGAGAGGATGTGAAATTCATAAACTATATATTTACATTATTATTCAACTTAATTTTTTGTAAACGACAAAAATCAACGATTCTTCAAACATATTTACAATCCTGTCACGATGAAGAAAAATGATATCAATTTTTCTGTACAGATCTAATGAACGAAAAACTCTATATTAACATATATTATATGTACAACCTTTAAACAATAATTAATCATCAATAAAAATTCTACATCCACATCCTCTCGACAACTTAATATCTCTATAATTACTCAAAACTATATATAATATAATAAAGAGACAAACAAAATGATTTGAGCGAGTCGACACGTTATATATATATATATTCTGCTGTCATCAAACGATCATCACGTTGTATTATTTGGTACATCACAAAATGAGCATGTTTAATGTTATGTAGTGTGCGTAGTACAGTGGAGAGAGATATATGTATATATATACTTAAGTTTTTTTTCATTTTCGTTATTCCGGCATATTATTTCGCTTTTACTATATAATGTATACATAACAAAACGCGCATCGCGGCGTTTTTCTTCAATCATCCCTTTGCAAGGCACTATACGCTTTATTCCTCCCCATATTCATCATCTCACTCCCTCTTCTACACGGCTCGGTATAAAAAAAAGCACGCGCGGCACAAATATTATATATATATTTATCTATATACGAAACGAGCGTTTTATCGTTCATTTGCTCGGTTATCTCCTCATTTATTATTGCACGAATAATTATATATCCTTTCGTTTCGTCGTTTCTTCTCATTGCTCGTTATATATACACTGATGATATGGAATGAGCAACCGGCTAGAGACTGCGTAAGGTCTTGTCAATAAGACGCAGTGTGCTTTCCGGTACGGCGTCGGTTAAGGATTTTCGAAAACCTTCCATATGAGCGAGTAGGCGGAACGTTTCTTTTGCGTGTTTTCTGTTGTAACAAAAAAAAACAATAATTTGTAAGTTGTATGGTATACAAAAATATTATAGACAAATGTATAATGTGGAAAGGTTTGTTATATACCTCGCCTGCAAGTTGCCGTCTGTAAGAAGTTTAGCCGTAGTAGCGAACAGCTTGTCTTTCACTTCTTTCGGTAGCAACATCACGTGTTCTGGGCCTATCTCGGAGACGATTAGGTACAGCAGCCGGGCTGTCGTTGCGTGGACGATTGTGTTTTGATGGCTGGAATGGTCAAATGAACGTTTGTTATATTATGGATTTTTATGCGATTATTGGGCATTGATTTATTTGTTATTTTCATTACCAAGCTCCGCGATTTGCGATCGTCATGATGGTTCGGTTTGGTGGGAAATGCTCGATCATGCAGTCCAGAGCTGAGTTGCAGTCCTCGCGAAGGAATTTGTTCGTGTCGGCTGTTCTGTGTAACAATGGTCCTGCGATTTCTTCAAGATCCTAGAATAGAATATAGTAGACATATAAAATAAAAGTGTATATAATAAAATTGTTAATAAAATGAAGTGTTTTACTATACTCTGCATCTATTCAACGCTTTTCCTTTTTTTTAAACTTTATTTAACTCAATACATCTGTTTACATTGACAATATCGATTTAAGGAACCTTTGATATTCTTAAATATTTAAACCTAAACGTAAAAAAGCTCCCCGAACATTCTCTAATAACTACCTCACCTCTTTTACCAATCATTAACCCACACACACATGTATGTGCACACATTACCTATACACCAACAATCATCTCAATGACCGTAATTTCGCACTGCTGCGACACTTTGTATCGACAATCGATGACGAACAAAAAACTCCTACACTGCTGACATATTAGTAACACACATATGTACCTGATCGATGCCTCGTACGTGGCCACAGAATACTTCGCCGGCAGCTGTACAAGCGACTCGTGCTACCTGAGAGCGTAGGTTCTTTATATGCTTGCCCAGGACGCGCGCCAGTAAACCTGGTGCACATGAGTCCAGCTGTTCGGGCTCGTCACGGGCTATCTGGGATAAAGCTCGCAGACCTTTAAGTACCACTTCCCTGAAATTCAATGAAAGATTGGTTGAGTATATAGGTTTGATTTTTCGAACACAAGCGTAATCAAATCTCGAAAATGTTGCTATGTTACAGAGATTTGGTTTATTATAAAAGAAATTTTAATGTACATTTCCATGAGAATTAAGTCAGATCGTAATTTTGAAAAGATGATTTTAAAAGTTACATTATGTTTAAGTAAGCGTTACTTATTTTGTTTTCAGTAAAATAATTTTAGCTTGTCGATATATAACTAACAAATAGAAAAATTTTTTTATTGATATGAGATGTTATTTTTTATTTTTTTTTTATAAAAAGTCATTCTTAGTGAATGGTCCATGAGTTTTTATGCTACCTGGCTATTACACTGATTAATAATTTTAACTTTTGAACCTCGCAAATTTGAAAGTCTACTGCTATGTTAAAATCTTTCTTTAACGAGCAATCATAGTTTTTCATAGTGTTCTAAAACGCACACAAATTCTAAAGTTACATAACTCATTAATCTCCCAAAAAACCACAACTCACCAGTCTTTGTTCTCGAGTTGCGCGAAGCACTGCGTCACTGCCTTTGAGGATTTATCGAAATGTAGCTTGCCGTCATGAAGGCGACGCGCATGGTGTTGCGGTACGTCGCGGCAGCAATGAGCTTGTGGTCGTAGCTTGCACGGTGACACTTTGAACTGTTTACGTGGCAGGTCGGCAGGCGTCGGTAACCGTGATGGCTGGAAAACAAAAAAAAACATATATGAGTATGGTGAATTGGGAAATCGTATGGATGGAGGTAGGAATTTTTATACGAAACTCAATGAGAGATAGAATAATTAGAGAACTTTTGAAAGGGAAACTTTAATGACAGAAAATTACTTAAAAATGAGAGAGAAGTAAAATATGGTAACGATTGTACGACGAAATGAAAGATACGGTTTATTATTTACGAGTAGTCGTTCAAATTGATTTAGAATATCAACGACAGTAAACGGATGTTTTGCAATATAACGTATTAGATAACAATCATCGTAATGACATAACTTACTGACGTCTGAAGAAATCATAAAAACCCACAAACTTTAAAAAAAAAAATGGCAAGAAAACGAAAAATAAACGGTTACGCTAAAACATTCATCAGCCAGAAATCGATCCGTTGTAGGCGCGGACTGTGGGAAAGAAAACACGCGCGTGCGAGTTGTTGTTTATACGAGTTATTATAAGTCGAATGCGAACATGCGATGAGATCGATGAAGACCGAGGGTATATATATAACAGAAGCGCAGTAACAACAACAATAATAACAACAACCTGTGGCTTGACACCGACGTCGTCCGTCTCGTCGGAGCTCTCGACGTGGTTGTCAAAGCCAATCGGTAACGGTGGCGTTCCATCCGAATCTTCCTCTGTGTATTTCGGCGGCGGGTCGTTGTCGACGATGAAACGACGCGGACTTGCTGATTTCGGGGACTGGAATGATTATATATGATGCGATACGGTGATTATATAATAGTTTTGGTACTTGATAAATGTTGTATAATGTTTAACTAACTGTCTTTGTAAAAAAGGAGGGTTTAAGCGGTAGTCGAGAAAATTAGTGGTTTTTTGTTTTTAGATTTTTAAAGGAACATTATTTTGATAGCGGTATAATATAGTATGCAATAGTTTTTTGCGTATACATTTATTGACTTTTTTTAAATCGTTTTTTTTTATAAACGATTATTTATTTAAATTAGATTACGCAATGAGCCTCTATAACAGTTTCCTTATACGCAGAATATTTTAGTAGCGCTATAGCAGGCCTATAATTTTTATATTTTTATAACAACCATAATTGACTATTTTTATTAGCTTAGTTTATCGATTGAAAATATAATGCGTACGTATAGTAAAGATAGCGTCAACGGTCAAACTTCTAGAAGACATTTACGCAACAGTGATCGATGAAAGAATAAAGAATTCCGGCTAAAAATTCGAAAAGCCGCGACGAATCCGCGTTGACATCGCGGCTATTACATATAGAGAGAGCGCGCGAGCTTTACTCGATTAAGTCGTTTGCAAGCTTATAAGCTCTGTTTGTAAACGTCGCATAAATTATCGGCCGTTATATGAAAATATGGATTTAGCGAATACGGTGGAAGCGTCGGAGCGAAGGTCACGTCGCTATATATATGTATACACGTACATGTTGCAAGAAAAATGACATCTTCGCCGCACAGCTATTATTTCGTATACTGGTCTGAATTTTTTATGAGCTATTTCTTTTGTAATCGTCGTAAAGCGCATTGGTTTTATTTGCTAAGAGAACGATAAGGAATCTGCGTGTAACATATGTGAGCGACGATTTCTTTTGTGGTTTGGTTAGCTTGGATTTCATATGCGGTTAAAATTTGTTGTTTAGTATTTTTTAATTTAATAAAAGTATTATTTTTCATTCATAAACGTGTTAATTTATATAATTCGAACTGGTTGCAATATGTATGTAACAATTATGTTGAATTTATTAACAAATAATAAAGTAAATTTAAAAATAACTAGAATTTTTCTATTCTTTTATTGTTAAATTAATATATACTGAAGGTCAAAAGTAATTGTACCATTACAGCAAACTATACATTCATGATTATACTAGTTAACTAGACTAATTAAGAATCGATAATTAAATTAAAATACTTTTTCATATACAACGTAAATAACAATAAAAGAAAAACAAAAAAAAATAGATAATAAGTAATATATTTTCTTACCGTGACACCACTGTTGCAGCTGTACAGAGTGACATTCGAATCCGTGTTTCGTAGCTCATTATCGTAATCGTTGTACGAAGCTCGCGATACGACCGTATTTACTACCACCGATGTTGCACTCATAGTCTCTCGCGCTCCGTTCCGGAAGTCTAGGGTTTCGAATGCTGCGTCCTCCTCAGGGGATTCCGAGGGTTCTCGGCTCTCTCCGTCGCCATTCGCCTTTGGATGGTTTAAGATTGAATTTAAGTTTAATTTAAGTTAATGACTATAGTTATTAGAGTGGTTAGCTGTATATCAATGACAGCTCTGTTAACTGTAATTTTGCTGATTCTCGCTAATTCTGTTTTTGCGTTATACAAATCAATATATTTAGTTATATAAAATAACTAATTTTTCAAGCCGAGAAGTGATAACGTAATAATTAGCATCATCAAATATTTTAGTTAGTTCTTATCCTAAAACTATATTATTATCACCAACTTTCTTAGTTAAATTTGAGCTAAATATTTACCACATTAACAAAATAAGTCATATTAATAATTTTTCAAAGAGAGTGACTCTTACGAGATACAACATATAACGATCATATATAAATTTTCTCTTTTCCAAGACACGGCACGATTCCATTGTACACACCTTCCAAGACATCCAAAGCAATTTACGCAACTTCAATCCTACCAGTATATACATCAATCTCATCCAATAAATAAATCCCTCTCGGTATATCTTAACAGTTACGAAAACCTCTTAAAACCCTTGCCAAGAAACCACAAGCGAGAACTTACCATCAACCTTTCAGGAGTGCTACCTCTCGCGCTAAACGTCGAGCTTCTCGACGCAGGTCTCGACGTTCCACCACCGTTTCTACTTCCTCCACCGGCAGACGATCGATCGTACACCGACGTAGGCCGTTGATCATTGCCCTTGGTCGATTCATTCTCTTCCTCTTCTTCCTCCTCCTCCTCTTCTTCTTCTTCTTCCTCGTCGTCTTCTTCGTCGTCGTCTGATAGCAACGATTCACGAGACAATACCACTTGCTTGCTACCAGCTGAAAGCGATGACCGTCTTGAGCGAGCGCGTACGTCTGCTGAGTCGACAGATGAGGAGTCCCCTGATGGTGAAGGTGTCTCATGATGGTTGTGGTTTTTACTAGTGGAGGTGATACGGTTGTTCTCGATTTCAGAACGGAAGGTTATCTGTGGATAGAGGAACGAGTGGTTGCATATATAAAGGGTTTATTTTTTTGTAATTGTGGTTGGTCGAAGATGATTTCGGTTAACCTTTAAAGGATAACTTATGTCTAGTTGAGAACAGAGAAACATTTAAAGTTTTCTCTTCTTCGAAAAGTAAGATTTTGTAAGTTTTTTTTCTTATTTTGTAAGGCTTCAAGAATTTAACATTCTATATAGAGTTATATGTGTTAGATTTTAATTGTGACTTATGTGATAAAGGGTGCCAATTTACAGATGTTTACGTTACTCCATGAATATACTGACGCCTAACAATCATAATGACAGAACTTTTTTTCACATTTAGTCATCAAAAAGTTGGCAAAGATAATAAAAATTTAAGGTACACCACGTAACTATATAAGTATAAACAGGAAATGGAATGAGACTTTGTCTTGCTGTAATCATTGTGTGTATCTATACTACTCACACAAGCTAACTATACTTTTCCCGCGTTACTTCGCAAACTTTAACCGCATTTTTATCAAACTTTTCATCAGTTAAAGTATAAAACTATTCGAATTAGTACGGTGACCTTGTATGCCAGATGCTAATAATGTAAAAGTTTAACGATATTGTCCATCAACTAAATAATAATACACCGCGCTACTCTTGTGAAATATTTATTATAGTAGGACAGACCTTATTAGCGGTGTACCAACCTTTTCCATTAATATTTCTATGATAAAAGCGCTAAATCCAATGTTTCAAAGTGAACAATAAAGATATGTGTAAATCCTACATAAATGGTAAATTTTTAAAAATCGATATACACTTCCGTAGTAAGAAATTTAAAATAAAAAGTAATGAAAATTTTCCAATACTAAACATTTTTACAAGAAAAACCAAGTCCAAAAAACATTGCTTTTTATAAACTTTTTTTCATCACTTATGATATATCCAAAAGAAGAAAAAAAAACATCATACCATCACCATAATATATACTCACCACATCGGGTGTATTGCGCCGGCTCGGATGGCTCTTCGCCGAGATAACGTCGAAGGCCTTATCGGACGATCGTGCCGCCGGCGTCGGAGTCGATGGTTTTACCTCGTCGTCGCCGCTCTCCGCGTGCGAGGGTAAAGTCTGCCGAGCGCGTACAAGCCGCGCGCCCGACGCCGTTGACGATCGATTCGAGGAGGCGGTGCTGCTGCCGCTGTTGGATCGAGCCTCACCGCCGTCTGCAAAAGGTGTAGTTTAATGCCGCGGGTGAATTTTAATTTGAAAAAGACTTTTTTGGTTTTGTAGTAAGAGTTAAAAGGATATGTATTTATTATATTTTATAATTTGTGTTTATTGGGTATTTTTGAATAATTGATGGTTATACGTAGGTAATGTATGTAATAAATAATGAAGAATTTAACAATGGATAATGGAATTTATAGTGGTTTTAGTTCCGTTTAAGGGTATAGTTTCCTGTTTTCTTACTTTATATATAGCTATTAGTTTAACTGTGTAAATCTTTACAGGTGTTTTAAGACCACCTAAACGTAAAAAGCTTACCCGGGGTTATAAAAGTACCTAAACTTCCTTTGAGATGAACGATTTATTAAAAAATATTGTTATCAACTTGATTGTTTCTTAAGTTTCGCTCTAAATTATATTTAGCTAATTTTTAAAATTAATAATTGTGCATCTTTAATGCCTAAAAATTTTCGATTCAAAATGAAAACAATGTCAATAAAGATATAATATCAAATTTTTTATCTTACAGCAGATTCATAAAATTATTTTATAACTTTTTAAGTTATAAATTGATGAAAACTAAGGAAAACACAATGATCGACTTTGTTTGCACTTTTGCCATTACGTTAAAAATACATATCTCGCGCGCATCGCTTCACTTTACCAAGTGCGCGCGAGACTTACACATCGATAAGACTGACAGCCTTTGCTGAATCGCCGGCTAAATAAGAAATGATAGCTTTTTGTCAGAACTGTCGGAGTGATAGGCAAGATTGTCCGTTCCATTTCGAGATAGGAAAAATTGATTCGTTCATTAGAAAAATTGCTCGCTGCGGCGTTGTAGCTCTGCAATATTTGCACACGGGAAATCAATGAATTCTTAGAATTTGTTTTATAATTCGATTACACTATAGTATATATATTTGAATCGACTAATATGATTAAAGATAAACGTTAGTTTAACGGTTTGTATGTGTATAACTCTTAATGGATTTAATAAATGACATTTAATTCAACACGGAAGTTACGCAATTTCGAAATAATTCGACCGGGATCACAATTTTACATCAAAGATTAAAGTTGCATTTTATCATGCAAATACACCTAGATTTTCACTTCGCGTGTGTCCCTGAACTATCGTGACTTAGGAAAATGTTATGAATTATAGTATTATTCTAAGGATCGTTGGAAATCTGTAATACCGATTACGATATGATCTTTTCTGCGCAGAGAAAAGCGAAAATTGCGTTACAAAGGTTAATTCATTTCTCCAATTAGTCTAATAACATGTTGTTTTGTGAGCTTCGTGGTGATGTTATTAATCGTGCTGACGTGAACAGTGTTTTCGAATATTTCCACACATTTTTCACAGAAAATAAATGTGCGAATTTATTCTTGAATTACTGAACACTTTACAAAATATAAAAAGATATTTCTTTTTACTAAATACTATTATTTATCTGTTATCTTTTCTATTTATCAAACTAGTGAGTTTTCGAATATAGACTTATAGTTAATTATTCTTTATTTCCGGGTCTAAATTTAACCTGTTTTAGAAATTACTGTACAATTTCTCCTTCCTTGGAAGTACGTCAAGCGTAGATAAGATAAAGTAGAACTAATTTTTCCTATCTCACCAAAACTATTCATCTTATTGTTCTAAAATTACTAACACCCATTTTGCTTCACCAGTAAAAAATCTTATAAAACCGTCAAATAGCTCTAAAGAAATTGTTATCTTCCAAATACTATAAAAATTAGTCAATAAAATAAATTTTAAAAGTGGAATTTTTAGACGCATTGATTGATTCATTGCGTAAAATATAATATTTTTTTTACAATTTTACGGTATAACTCATAAAAAAAATTGAATAAAAATTACAAGTATAATTCTACTAAAAATACTGTTATGTTTTATAATTCTGTACACTTTTCCAAGAACACTAGACTATTGTACTATAGACAACGTAATATACATAAAATACTTTATTCATCTCTTCAACTCAAAAAAACCCCTTAAAATCATTACCCCATCTCCTTCAAACCATGAAACTTCTCCACCTCACACCTCATCACCTCTACCTACCATCAGCAAAACACTATACCCACGCATTGGCACTTACGTCTCTACACACCGTCCGCAACACCTGCGCTCTTCACCACCTCCTCTTCCTCCTACTGCACCTATAATACTCCATCGATCCGTCGCGAAATCGCGCTCTCTCTCTCTCTCACCGATAAAACCCGCGTGTGCAGTGCACACCTCTCAATACACCCACACAAACACATGTATATATATCCCTCGACAAAGACCCTTTACTAGCTATTCCGAAAAAATACCTCCGCGTACAGTGGTAGTGACTACTATATCGATTATAGCTGCGCAGCACACAAGGTATTCTGCATATATATATATATATACGTATATATATCTATGTATATACGATGCGCGCGTGCAGGACTATGAGTGCGCGCGCGTTTGCGCGAGGTTAAGAACCTCACGTTCCAGTTCAAACGTTTTCGATCGCGAGGGAATACGACGCCGCCGGCGGCGCTTGTATCTATGTACAGGTTGCGCGGGGTTAGTTCCGCGTGCATGCGGATGGCTAAGTATGTGTGTGTATGTGTGGAAGGGAGAGTTGAAGTGAATGGATGGAGAGTGGTATAGAGGTAAGAGTTTGGGAGGAGACCGTGCAGAGGTAAGTAGTAGTTCGGGTTGTTTGGGATTATTGCAGCGATTAGGTATACGTAGGAGTGAGTATAGTCGAGTGCAGTATTCGTCTGCTGAGAATCGATTGGTTGGATTATTTGTACACGAGGGATTTTTGATTTTTAAGTTATTAAGGGTTTTTTTGGATGATATTTGCAGTGTGGATTAATAAAGGTTTTAGGGACAAAAAGAAATTATGAGAATTTATCGCGTGCAAATGTCGTCATTTGGTAGGGTAATTAAAATGCAGGAGATCTCGATGAAAATAGATAAATACGTAATTCAGTATAACGCAGGAACTGAAAACTAAATTCTTTTGTTGTGTTCCATAAATTTGATGAAACGTATTCCCTGCTCGACGTAAAACTGCTCATATAAACACGCACGAGCGCTATAGTTATATCTATATATATTAGAAAAAAAAATCACGTCGGAATAAATCAATCTAATATATATTTATTAACGATGTTTTTGTTTTGTTTGCTACGCACAAATGTATAGATTATGAAAAATGAATGAGGATTCTCAAACGTTCGCGGCGTAGATTCTTTTATATTTAAATGAAAAGTGTTCTTCTACGTTATATTATTAATAGTGATATTTGGAAAATAATTAATTCTGAATTAATTTTAATAATTTATCATATCAGTTTTATATAATTGATGAAAATACTACGACGCAATACTAAACTTTCAAACGCTCTCAAAACATTGAATTACCATTCTGTTTCTTCTACATGCTTTCTGCAATTCCACAAAAGTTTTCACAAACTATTTGGCACTAGACCCGAAGTTCAAGGGCAAATTGCAAAAGTATTTTCATTCAAAAAGCAGCTTTAGTACCATACTATATATACATATCGTTCTTTAACAATTTTTCTACAATTTTACAGCTTACAGCTATTATACTTTTAGACTCTCTTTACGCAGAGTTCCTTTATTATCTTTATACACTGTAAAAAACTAATACTTATCGAGTTCTCCCCTTCTTCAAGCTTAACGAAACCTTTCTATAGCAAAAAAAAACCCTGTCCTACCACAACATCCTCCTACCCCCCATAAAAGATCCACACCCATCAACGACACACGACATCGCGCCATTCGCCGCTTATCATCCACGCGAATCTCTTTCCCTCTCTCCCACCACATACGCTCATACATGCATACATATATGAAAAAAGTGCATTGAGGTATAAGGAAGGAAAGGCTTTTACCATGACGTGGCGAGGACCCGGAACGCAGGTCGCTGAGGTTCGTCGAGCGGCTACCGCTAAGCCCGCTACGTGCTGTCGAGTCCGCTCGGTGCTGTTCAGGGTTATTATTGCTGCTGCTATCCGTGTCTTGGTCCGCCTCTTTGTCTCTGTAATGAAAAATGTTGGCGTTATAGAGTTTATGTTTGTAGGTGTATGGTGTAGCTGTTATATTGCATGGCGTAATTTTATATGTTGTGGGGTATATGCAAAGTTTTTGTACTTTCTCGGGGGTTGTTTGGAATAACTGTTTTGAGAATTGAAATGTTTTTTTTTAGGGGAATTTTCTTTTTTCTATGGTGTAAATTTTAGTTTATACAAATACGGACGTAAGAAAAATGAGGGTATATTCAACATTTCCATTGTTATGGCAATATTTAATATTTTTCTTTTAATTCACGCGCGTTTTAAAAAAAATCCATTTATATTTCATTAATAGAAAAAACTATCGTCAATAAAGTTTTTTTAATTTTTTCATACTACGTTTCAACATTAATCGTGTGTATATAACCACTTGAAGTGTAAAAATGTATATTGGAAATACTGTGATGATTAAACTTGTTCTATAGTATCTATGTACATGTGTCGTTAACTCTTGTAAAAACGATAAATTATTCAGCTTATTGCGAAAACAGAATTCAACTTACAATTGTATTCTTATATATCTATATTTAACTACAATCTTATAAATAACCCTCTCTATTAAATTTTCATCTATATGTCCACATAATTAAAAATAAGATTAAGTTTTGTGTTAAAAACCGAATTCATCAACGCATTTTTTTGTGTAATTAACAATTTGTGTAAGTACAAAATACACAATATCTGTATATAAAGTTTGTTAAACTACACAAAAAACACGATTGTCAACCATCGAAATATTTATAACATTGAGCCCTTAACAATCAAATCCCCCTTCCCCCAAAAATAAACCACCACATCGTACATCGTATCAACACTGCCGTTCATCAGCCTCAGCGCAATCGGCGTCGGCTCTCCATTCGCCTCCATCCTGCCAATGCTCTCCGTCCCCGTGATCGTCGCTAGCGTTCCGTTACCAACCGCATCCTTTGCCTCCACTCCAATAGCCTTGCGACACCTGAAGGCACAGGGGCAGCATCCAAGCAAGCCTTCGGCAATTTTCCGTCCACTAAGCGGCTTAACAACGACAGGCGATGAATCGGCGTCATTAATGAGGACTTTGCCACCGTTTAGATCGTCCTTCGCCGCGTCCGGCCACACGCAGTATTTAAAGATCATGGCGGCGCGGTAGATGGTAATATGATCATGGTTCGAAGGAAGGATAGATGGAAGCGGTGGGCATGGTGGAAGATTAGGTTACGCGGTGAAGACTTTGATGAGGCCGAATAGTTTTGGATATTAGAGTTTATATTTCTTCTTCTTCTTCGTTGGTCGTGGTTGGAGATAACTTCTGGAGATTATGAGGTTCGATGGAGAATGAGTTTGGTTGTGCTTTTTATACTCATTGAGGGGTGGAATGTAAAATTCAAGTTGTTATAATTACGAGTGCTTTGGTCAGTTTTGATATAAAATAATTATATACCAATAAGGAAATAATTTTTAGTTCGTGAGTAAGTTTGAATAATTCAACTGTTCCTTTTTACCCGGTGAACGACCAGAAAACATATTCAACGATACTTAAAATGTAAATTAAGCGTATATACCAATGCGAACCTTTTTACAGGTCTACAAAGGAACACTTCTTGTAATGACTCGTACTTATCGGAGGCTCGAAATTGCTGTACAATGGTCAAGCATCGATCTTTTACGTACAATTAAACTCTAATAGGTTTATCGGCAAAACTTCGATGGAACTGTAAGTCTTTTGCGTTTTCTTTTTTTTCGCTATTTCAGCACACGTCGAAGGTTTCGGTGTCAAGGAGTTTGCGTTCGTGCACTAGGTAGCAAATTTCTCACCGGGTTTCACTTTCAGACTAATTTCAGCTGTCGAAATTGTAGCACGAGGGCAATTACGGAAAAGTGTTTGTTTATTAAAGCTAACGAGGCGAATGGAAAATTAGCGTGCGCTATAGTTTCTCGAGATAGTGGATTATATTATGTATATATATATATTTATGTGTCTATAAAAAAACATTTCGTTACGGAATTTGGATACAAATGGAATTTAGAACTTTTATACACCGCAATTTGATAACCAACTGTGAATTAGGAAAGAATTTTTATTTATATATAGTTCAAACATGACGTTAATTGATGTTCATCGATACACTAACGACCAGCAAATTGCAGAATACATTTAACAATATTTCCTCTGCCATTAATATTTACCAATCATATCCCTACCATCATCATTAGAATTCATTTCCAAAACCATTTCACTGCCGATATCTGACATGTCGATCAATCAATTCGTTATACCTACCAAATACCTTCGACCATCCAACCTATCAAATACCACGCAAGTAGAAAAGCCCGAGATCAGTCAGTCAATCAAGTGAAACGAATAACCGCCAACGTCGCTACTATACATTCGGGTAATTTTTCATCGTAATATCCGTCGACGAGATGATAAGCCAAGACGGTTCAGATTTTCCGATGAATAATACGCGTGACGTAAATTATACATAACTATATTTTCAAATACTGAAGAGGTGTATACACGCGTCGGTGTGAATCAGTTAACCGGCTGGGGTTATTGATGTTGAAATTATGTATGAATCGCTCGGGCGATTGGATTTTCAAAGCTGATCGATGGATTGATCGGTGGTAACAGGTGGTAAGTTTGAATTGAAGAAGGTTTACGATCGAAATAGAAGATAATGGGTGGAAATTGAAGCTTCTTTCACTAGCTTTTGTATGTTATTTATGCGTTAAGAAAGGTATTAAGAAATTTTACATATAAAAATATTTTATACATAATGTAAATTATTAGCCTTGACGAAGTAGGACGATTATAAATTACGATTAAATGAAGGTAAAAGAGGTTAATGAAATGATACTATTCTTAACATAAAAAATTGTAACATAATTTATTGGTAAAAAGAGTAGATGAAAATACGATAACACATTCTGTCTCTAATTTCGATAAATTCAATTTTTCGTTTAATATACCTGACCAGCCACCGGATTTAACAACAACTAAGGGATATATAAGCAACCAATAAATTCACTCATCCTCGTTTGTAATATAAACTACGCAGCGAACTTTCCTATACCTTATTACAGGCACAAACGAAAGCACTCGTAACCATAACCCTCCGGAATTCGAATAATTTCCATACCCCTCAGGTTATACATATATATATATAAACAACATCTAAAGTACAACCAACCTCTCTCTTTCTCTCCCACACCTTCGCACAGTTCTATATTATATTACACACGTAAACAAACCCCTACAACCAGCACATTATTAACTCTACGAGAACTTGCACATATAATACACGCGCGTTGTTCGAGCACGCAGAACTCTCGAGACGACACATATCGTATCACGCGGCGCTGCGGGTAGCGCGCGCGAGCGACGACTGCCGCTACGCGACCCGGCGCAAGCTAGAAATAGGTATACCCGCAAGTGGTATAGGATTGTGTATACGATGCTGACCGTTACGCTATATGTATATGTGAGTATATATATATATATATATATATATATATATATACACTACACCTCCGCGCGGCTGCGCGAGCGGTATGCTCTATAGTGCCGCGACGGTAGTGGTGGTAGTGGCATCGCGATAAGCAAGGGATGTGAGTGGGGAGAGGGTAAAGGAAAGGTGGGGGTTTGTATGGGGGTAAAGGGGGTTTTAGGATTTGCGGAAGAAGGAGAGGAGAGAGGAGGATGTAGGGTTGAGTGTGTGATGATTTTAGGGGTATTTTTGTAGAAGTAAGAAGAGGTGTTTGAATTGCGAAGTAAAATAGTTTTTTGATAATTTAATAGAAAACGTATTGTTACGTATGTGTCGAGGAATGTTCGTAGCACGATGGTCGTTACCTTACTGGCTCGTCTGTGACAGTAATAATAAATAGTTATAATGAAAGTCCACATTTAATTCGATTAAAATATACTTAGTTGGAATTGTTCAACGTTATAGTGAATATATGGATTAAATTGAATTAATGCAAATATAAAGGAAATCAAGAAATTATTCATTGATGAAATACAAAACAAATAACACTTATTCCAAAACTTATATATTTCATTAAATAAAATTAAATCTACAGTATTCTTTTAATATTATATAAAAATTTACCCAAACCACCAATTCGGTTATTTTAATCAGAATAAATTTTAACAATCGGTATACAAATGTAAATCCCTTATGAAAATAATATATTATATCACAAACGATTTAAATTTCCCTTCTAAAATCAGATAATTATAACCAACCGCGAAATAAATCCCTATAAAAAGTATATATAAGATAATTTACATACCAGGACAATTACCATATGCTCTCGAAAATTCGCAAGAGCAAGCGAAACAAAATATTCACCTTGCTTTTAAATAATTCAGACCTCTCCCCGCATTTTTCTCCGTATCACATACGTACCCTTTCGCAGTCTCGCTTTGTAACCCCCTCCGTGCGTACTCAACGCGCGAATGCTCACGTCGTCGCGTGTGAGTTTCTAGTATATACCTATATATACCGATTGTATACATGCGTAGGCATATGTGCTTATATATATACACACGTTGACGGAAACGTACGTAATAAGTAATTTTCGAGATTGAGGACGTGACGGTATAGAAGAAATTGGATGGTACGTATATAGGTATAGCGCAAGAGTCGCACGGGAATATTACAAGTGCATAGAGGGGAAATTGAGGTTTACTATGTGGTGTAATGGGGGAGGAGAAGAGTGATTGATTTGTAATGATTTGACAGTTTTGTGGAAATCAGGTTGATGTTTTGATGGTTAAAGTGCGTTATTTGATTTACTTTTTGGTATGCTGATTGTTGTACGAAGGGGAAACGTTTAATCTGATCATTGTTGTGTGCTTGTTATTCAGTAATTTGTAATCGATTGGTGACTGAATATTACGCGTTAAGAAATTATGAAAACCAACTGCGAGAATATATATATCGAATTTGTAACTTGCATTGAGCTTTTATTAATTTAATAATCAGTCGGCTATATGATTAAAAAAACTGTATGTGATTCGATCTTATATGAAAAATTTTCGCTGATAATAAATCGAGAATGTGTTTCTTGAGTGTTCCATCATAAACCTACATACGGACCATAAATCCTTTATCTGTATGCAATGTTTCTACCAACTGCCTCGTAAAGCCTCTTTATCATCTTTAGAACAGCATAAATGCTTTCCACGTTTACATTTCGCCTTTATCACACCACGATATAGAGTTATCACCGCATAAAACAGTTTCTTGCATTTCTTCTCTAATCTTATTAACACAAACCAACAACATTATTTACTTTCGAAATTCCCAATTTCGGTCCTCCCCTTCTTCCAAATCTCAACCACTAATTTTCCCGGAACCTTTTTACACCCATCATATACCATTACCCTCGCAATCGAGTTAACAGGTTCTAACAAGTGTATATCTACTTTCCCACACGGAAAAATTGACGCCCGTGGGGCTTTCACCATCATTATCTATATATATATACACCTTCCCCCTATACACGACGTGCATGCGCTCATGCTGACTTTCGGAATTACCGGGCGGGACCGCAGGTGACTTCGACGCGTGTACGACACGCGCCACTATATATATGAACGCGTGTGCAGTGTCGTCATATAGGGGTAGGTCGGGTGCATGCGGTACATTGCAGTGGGAAAATTCAGGGTTCACATCGGAGATAAAGATCGATGGGTGTGAAAAGCGGGAAATCGTGTGACTTTTCACTGATTTTTTTTATTTTTTGGGGTGATGCAAGATTAATTATATGATAGGGTTGAAAGATGACTTGACTTTAGGACTTGTGAGTGACTTATACACTTGGTGATAGTGATATTTTGTAAAATGTATATGCGATATGTTTGTTTAATAATAATTGTTAATAAAGATTTTTTTGTTTACTTGTTCAATACTAGCATTATTTTGATTTATTCTCTTTGTAAAAGTAAAAATTTTCTTTTATTTTTGCTCAATGTAGTAGATTTTTTCAATAATGTGACTACAAACAAAGATTCTATCTGACGAGTTTTAATTACTTTGTAAGGCACGCACTTTCGTATTGATTGCGTTGTACGTGAAAACCCGCGTGTAATATAAAATACGAATAATAAAAGATAGCTGTATTTTATGAGTTCAACTATACAGTTCAACGTTATCTACAATACTAACAATTGTTTTTCTATTTCATTAATTAGTATATAAGGGTTGTGTTGAAAAGTCAAAGGATATAAAAAAAATTGTTAATAATTGTTTGATTGATTGATGAAACATTAGTGTGATAGTGGACTTATGTAGAATTTAAAAAAAATATCAATCAAGTGAAATATAAAAGACTGAGTGAAACATTTCTAAAAATTTCAATAAACAATGTAATAAATTTACGTATGAAACTAAAAAGCTTCTTCTCACTGCTATTCATAAAACTGTCGTGAAATTGGGTTAGAGTATATTGTACCTGAATCACTGATAACATCATGAACTGGTTTACTAATGTACTACCCTGTAAAATTACATTTCAAAAGCTGATTTGTAACAAATGTTTCTTTTCCTCTACATGGCAATCCATTGTTATTTTGTGCAATTAACTTCGGTTATAAAATTTATATCAATATATTTATCGCATAATTATCGCAACAATAATAAACATTTTCACAAACGACAATTTTTCATATCATCGCTATAGAATTTAATTCAATGATAAAAAAAACCATTAGTGCATGCAAATGCAAGAATTCAACTTCATACATTAATACATCACAAAGAATATTTGTATTTGTAAAACGCGTTTTTAAACAAAATGAAACATATATACAAATGCGAATGAGGCCAATCACCCTTAAACTCATTACATTCCGCCACCAAAAAACCAAATTAATTAAACATTCAAAAGCACCGACCTAAAAAAAAACTCAACCAACCCTTCCCTAAAATACCGATAACCACCCGCACCTCCACATATCCCTCAAACTCTCACCTACATACATCCCATAAAAAATTCACTCCTTCCCAATCGCCAGCGGACAAAAAAAGACCGCCTACACCAACCACTATATATATATATATACATACATATAACATTCCTCTATCAACCCCCCGACGCGTGGCAGTCGAAAGAATTTTCGAGATCGATATACACGCCCCTATGTACACGCGCGTGATCGCGTTTCTTTTTCACCTGTGTATGTGTGTATATCTGTACGCACGTAAAGTATGTTATACCTACAAATTCGGCGACCCCGATATATATATATGCCCGTGCCGACGAGAAATTAGGCCAGACGCGCACGCACGAATTATACATACATCGGGGAGAATGAACCCCACACCGTCGAGACTGAATATTATCATACCGACGAAGGTTCGAGTTCTTTCGTTTCTTGTTTTTTTTTTCTTTTTCTCCTTTCGAGGCCTTCGATGCGCTTTTCTCAGGTGGTGTAGGGTGACACTGTGGCAAGTCATGGTTTTAATTAGATGGAAAAGCTTTTGCGGGAAGTTCGATATTCCGAAGGCGCGAGGTGCATTTTCATTAGCGACATTGTTGTCATTGTTTATTGAAAAGGTTACGTGAGCGCCGTGCAGGTTGTGAATAGAAGGTTATTTTCTGTAATAACTTGGCCTTTGGTGGTATTCGTTGTTGGTAGAGTTGAGAAAAATAAAATGGTGAATGTACGATAGGAAAAAATTAATCTTTATTTACTGAAGATATTTGAGTTTTTGTTATGGAAATGTACTCGCATATGCTAATATATTTGAGGTTTTAAGAAGTATGAATAAAGCATTAGATCGCTTTTTAAATTTTTTTTGTCAAATCACACAATCTGAAGTTCCGAAATAGTTAATTTTGTCGCATTCTAAATGAAAAGTTGTCATTTAAGCGTCCGTTTTTAAAAATTTATCTGAAAGTCCAGTTTATATATTAATAATCGATTGTGAATCATGAAAATTAGTAAATTAACAAAAACATAACTTCCAAATAACATCATTTCGTTCGTAAACGATGATTTATCAATATAAAAATCTAATTGTATTTCAATTGTCAAAAGTTTTACATTCTAATAAACTTTTAATTTAAATATGATATTTACTAAAAATTCGATTAAGAACGTATACAAATATTATATAACTTTTATACCTTTATCCCTTTTAAAAAATTCTTATCCATCATAACAAAAATTCAAGCTCAAAATTCTTTCCTCCAAAACATTTAACCATCATATAAAGTAAAAAAAACCTAACAAAGATACATTTGTCCGACGTATTATAAACTGAACTTGAAATATTCAGTGCGGGAGTAACGCCCGATAATGGGAGCCGTTCGGGCCGCACGCAAGTATCCCGCATCCAGCGCGAGCAAGTATGTGTGTTATAGCCAGTGCACATATTGTATAACTGTCCGCGACTATATATATATATTTGTGCAAGCGCCGCGTGCAATTTATCCTGTAACAGCGACGACGACGAGGACGGGAGAAAAATCGATGCCGATTGCGATGAACTTTTTTGTCACCGTCGCGTGAGCGGCTAAGCGTGTGCAAGAGAGAGAGAGAGAGAGAGCAAGAAAAATCGGTGCAGAGCCGCTCCGCGTGCGTTAGTTTTACGTGAATATGCTAGTTGGATTTACAGAGGTAAGTTTGTACTTATCACATACAGTTGAGTCTGGTCGGACTTTTAAGTAAATCATCGACTGAAAACCCGATTTAAAAAACTATAAAGATTTCGAATTTTCAAATAATTAATTTAAAATCCAAAACAGGGCTTTTTTTCTTAAAAAAATCTAACGTATTTAAACAGCTTACCATTCAAAAAACAATCATAGTTTTGAGTTACTTTTAGTAAGGTTGAAATTTCATTATATATATTTATGAACGGCCTAGAAAAATACAAGCGCATAATCGCGCTGAAACTACCCTAACAACGTGAAAAACTAATGAAAGATATGTGGGACAGCGGTGAATTACCATGTCGCAGACGGGCTACATTTTTAAAAAGATATATATTTTATTCAGTGATTGTGGAGAAAGAGAATAAACACGCGCTTATATATATATACAATGAACCTAATCTATCGCAATGTCCCGATTGGCCTGTGCAGTTTCGTAATCTAAAGTACACTACTGTAGCTTCAATATTTACAAGATCTCGTGTGTTATGTGGTGCGCTATGAATATTTCAGTTTGATTGGCATTTCTATGTTGAAAAATTGCATTAAACGGTGTCGGTACATATTCGTGATAGCTATTTCATTGATCTTATATTTCATTGTATAGTCTGTACAAAATAATTAAAAAAAATATAACTATTTGTATAAATCACGGTTGATAATATTGTTTTATAAAATATTTACTTTAAGCTATATTTCATGTTACAAGTATAACCAAAATTTATAAGAAAATACCATGCATCACGTAAAAAAAGATAAGCGTCCACTGTACGCCGTGTTCCACAAAAACCTAATTATTTTAACGCGAAAAATGATTTACACCTTCACTAACTCATCCCCCTACCTTACTATACCTCCTCAAACCAATGCACATCATATTTTTCCCGCATACTTCCGACCGCATTTCACACACAACGTCTGGTCAGTCCACTCGCTCCCACGAAAAACAAACAAATCTTTTCACCTCCCCACTAAAAAAACCTTATTCCTCCTTTCATACACAATAGTACGTAACGTCGTATAGTGAGCGCATAGCGTGTGATATAGCGTATATATACCGCACCTTATCGCGTTATGATCTCAACTCGCTCGCGCGATTCTCTTATCTCCAGCCGCTATAATTCAGAAAACTATCGCGCGCACGCGGCCGAAAGGTACAACGACCGGCCAGTTGTATATATAGTGAGTATAGAAGCGGGGGTTTTACGCGAAAATGGTGACCTGCCGCGGTGAGTAATGATTCTGCTATATGGGCGAAGTGCTGCTGCATTGTGTGAGCTTTGGTCGCGGTGAGTAATGTAGGAATAAAGAGCGCTGGGTGATTAGGCGCAGGGTAATGTTGTAGGTATGTGTGGAGGTTTTTGGGTTGCGGTGGATTGTAAAGGGTTGACAGAAAGGTTTGAGTTTGTGGAATGTATCGGTGGTTTGAAAGGTTTTATAATTAGGTTGAGGCAAGTAACGAAATCGACGAGCAACGAGTAAAAAACTTAATATTATGAAGAGTGGTTATAAAGATTTTAAAAGGTTACTTGATTTTGATAAAATCATATTCGATACTGTATTGGTTGTTAATTCTAAAAGAAGATCTAGCAGAGTTAAGTTGTAATGTGCGATATGGTTTCAAAAAATTGGGAGAAGTTTAAAAACAACTATTATCTTTGTATATAAACGGTTACAGAAATGGTGCTGAAGAAAGCACTCAATTATATATTCATCAACATTCTTCGGACAAACTTTTCTTAATTTTTTTTTCAGATTATATTATTTATTAATTATTTGGAAACTGCGGCTTATTAAATTATTTCAAGTATAACTTGATCAGAAAATAAAAAAATGCAACAACAACATTACTATAACTCCATCATTCTATTATAACTTTTTAATTTAAAAGATTATTAAAAAAAAAAAAAAAAAAAAAAAGTAGCAATAGAGTATTCCCTCTCTCTTGTAATTCAAGTTTCGCATACTATAGAAATAACAAACCAGAATTGCACCTTTGACATGGTAGGAATCTGCCGTACTTACGGTAAGTATGTTTCTTTGCAAACACGAGGGGTAAAGTTACAAAAACTTTGCATATTATAACAGCAACATCAAGAATTGAATAACTTTAAAATTTAAGTACTCACAGTAATTTTATTGGCCGTTCAGGTGGACGATCGTCGAATGGAGAGTAGAACATGCGTCTTTTTTGCGGAGTTCGGTTCATCATCTGTGCCTCTTGCGCATTTTTGCCCTGTATTACAAATAACGATAATCATATATTAATAAACATAAATTTTTTAAAATTTATTGACATAAACTTGTATCAAATTATTCTTACATTTTCAACGTGATTCTTTCGGTAGCTATCGTACTCATAAAACGGTGGACCAGCTGCCATTTCGAAATTCCTCAAAGCTTTTTCATCTTTCACGCGTCGTTGTCTTTGATATATCGACTCGTAACTATTAGAAACGAATAAGTATATTTCAATTAGTGAAAAAAAATTCATAACTTTACTTGTCTTAATTTTAATAATTTCCTTCAAAACTCTTACGTTTCCGTGACTTTGGACGAATATTGGTAATGCGGCACACTCCTCAATCCACCTCGTGAATTTTTAATCACCGTGTCGAAACCCTTGTTCAATTTTTCATAACTCAGTGCTCGATTGTTCTCTTTGACGTTACGCAAAGGTAAATTTTTGAAGTCTTCCTTAATTTTCGCCTAGAAAGTACAAAATTAATTCATCAACTTATAATATACTTTAATCATCACTCGCATATTTTCTTTATAGTTGACGATTAATACTCACGTCATCGAACGGTTTCTCAAACTGCGGCTGCTTAAAGCTATTGGCATAAGTATAATTTATCGTGTAATTCGTACGTGGAACCGCCGTCTTCGTCCCGTGCATCTTTCGTTTCTGATGTATGCTCACGTACCTGTAACGTATTTACGTATACATTAAACAAAAAATTCTATTTTACCATTCATAATTAGTATTTAAAGAAACATGTATCATTACCCATTTGTATCACTATAATCCCTTCGCGCCATCGCGTCTGCCGGGCTTCTGTCGCGGCCGTCTCCGTTCATTTCGGCGCCGACGCTCCGGCTGACTCGCTCGCCCGTATAGATTGGTATGCGGGACTCGTGTTTTGGTGTCGGCGCGGTGCTGATTCCGCGGACCTGAAAGCGATACGTGTTTTATAAATTTTGGACGATTCAGTTGAGTTTGTAAGAAAAAAATTTATTCGAGTTGAAAACGAAATACTTTATTAAGGGTACAAAGTTTTTTCGAATAAATCTTTGCAAGATTAATGATTTTATTCACCTGATTTGAGTAATCTTCGCTAATTTGGATTTTCTCAGACTTTGTGTCGTTGTAATTTTGGTTTTCCGATTTTTTTTCGTTTCGTTTCGGTGTTGCATAGGGCTTCAAAGTTTTACTTTCTTTTTCTATTATTTCTTCTTTATTGAAATTGAATTCCGAATTGGTTACTGATAGAGAGATAAATGTGACTGATTAGTTTTAAAAATGTATTTGGTTAACTTTTTAAACCGCTTACCTTTGGATAGATCAGCTGACTTGGAAGTACGATTAACCTTCTTGGATTTTATATCTTGATTTTTTCTATCATTCTGTAACACATAATTTTGATGTAGTATAAATATACTTATGACATTTTGTATTTTTTACGTATCAATCAAAACGTGTAAACAATCGCCAAAATAATTTGTTCTTTTATAACCTGTATATTACGAACCTAAAAGCTCTTAATAAGCGAAAATTTGCATTCTACAAAATTTTAATGATGCCAAAGATCTTGCAAAATATTCTTTATAAAAGTAAATCATTTTATATTAAAATCTTCTTCTAAGTAGAATAAAACAGTGAAGCATAACATCAACCATAACATCAAAACACCCAAAATAAATCAAGGCCCGCGGAATCGAGGAACAAGTCGTCAATTCTGGACTCGCCAACCACTCGTGCACAAGTTCAGATAATAGTTATAAATTATTGCAACACTTGTAAACACTTGCGATAGTTAATTTTTTTATCAAAAAGCAACACTAATTAAAATTTTGCTAGAAAATATTTCAAAAATATATATTAAATTTGTTTGTATCTTGTTTTTATTATAAATACATATCAAAATATAATATAGTTTTTTTATTATTTGATAAAACCATTGAAAGTCAAATTAATTATTTTTTAAAAATTTGTTATCAAAAATTTTTAATATATCCCCCATTTACCTCGATAAAGTCAAATGTCATTTATAAAAAATGTATTATTCTAAAATATAAAAACATTGAAAAATAAAATGGCTAAAATTCTCAAAACATTGGCAAAATAAAATTTTAAAAATCTAGAATATGGCCTATTGAAAAATCATAAATTATCTTCTTATAAGAAAAAAAAAATTTAATCCAAATGATTAATAGCAAAAAGAGAAGAGCATTTTATGAGTATATGCAATTTGTCACACAAAAGCATAGGCGTCAGTTTATAAAATATTACGAGCCCAAGCAGTAATTAATAAAAACAATTATGTAAGTAGTCTTAAAATTGAGAAAAAAAATTAACGCAGGATATAAACATGCTATATAATATCTTATGAATTCGGTCTGAATGAAAACTTATTTGCTAGCAGAAAACACAAATATTCTTGGCAATTTACATAAGAAAAAAATCTCCAACACATCAAGTCAACATTTGTGTACACTTTTTTATTACCCTTTGAAAGCATCCAACTTCAATGTATTAACTAAATTTCTCCTACATTATATGAAGTATTTACTCAAATATTTACTATTATTCAATCACTAAATCTAAACAATCTGAAGACAACTGAAGTGCGACTTTCACTGATATTAAACTTAGATTTTAATGGATTTTTTTTTATTTTACATACATGCTAACCACACTATATAATTTTTTTAATCTGCAAGTACACACACTATTTTATGTCACCCATATAAATATTAAATTCAACATTACTTTTTTTTGTAACCACACTGAAAGGTTTTATTATATCGCCTATTATTTCGATCGATTTTGAGTACACGTTTTATCGTCTTTTCTATTCCCTATTACAGTCCTATGCTTTTGCACGACATATTTAGGACATTGATGCTCTTACTTTTCCAGAACTTCCGATATTACGAAAGCATCATTTGCGCTAATAGAATCTTCCTGTTTTATTACCTGATCAGACTGAGGTAAGAGTTTCCAAGACGACGTTCTCTCATTCTTTTCGAGCAATCCTCCAGTCATTATGTTTGCATTGCTATACTCGCTAGCTGGTCGACTTTTTGCTCTTTTATTGTTCCTAAAAAAAAGCAATAAATATTTAGACGAAATAATTACACTATTGTCACATAAAAATAAGGAAAGTCCTCTTAGTTACAATTCATTTTCTATCTTCGACATAGCAATTAATTGTCCTCTCGTTCGTCCAGTTCCTGGCGAAACTGATCCACTACCAGCAACTATCCAATCCACATCGGCACCTGTAATGATTATAAGAAAATTCATTATTTTCGCAAAGTTTGCAGACATTCTTTAATTGTCAACAAAGGAATAACAAGGGGAGAAATACGTTATCTAAAGCGAGGGTGAGGTATTATCAGCCTCATACTGAAAACATTTCTCTCAAATCAAAAATAGATTGTCTTTCCACGTTATACCCCATATTTTTTTACAGGAACATGAAAAGGCCCTTTTTATGCCTTTCAATAGGCCACACAATTAATAAATAATATCCTTTTTAATGCAGCGGAAAATAATTTTATTATGTTATTAAAAAAAAAAAATATTACAAACTTACTAAAAATAATTTTCACATTTAAATTGTTAATCAATTTCATTTAAATCGCGAAAAAGCGAGTAAATTATAAAACCTTCATTAATTATTTATAAAATATCGACAAATTTTACAAGAAAAATCGATAATTGCCTATACTGTATACACTTCCGCGACTAAAAAAGACATGACCGCTTAAACTAAGACTATTGCGGACTTTCGTTTGTAATAGTTCGTGAGTAATTTACCGGTGTGCGGTGAGTTCGATGATATCTGGAGACCGTAGACAACGAGTCCGTCCACTGACACTGTGGGCAATAACCGCCGGGACAATCGCGTTTTAATTGCCGCGTGAATTGTCTGCCCATCCTGCTTTCCCTTCGTGAAACGTTTGCTAGCTTCCAGAATGTCCTAAAATAAATATCGATTGTTAGTTCAGTTTAGAGTAATAATTTTAATGAAATTTTCTAGAATTTTAGTATTGTAGAAAATATGTAAAGTCATTATTGAAAAATAATTTTTTCGAATTTTGCTATTTAAATTTTTTACGAAAATAATTATAAATTGTATTTTTACAGTTTAAAATATACTAAAAAATGTTTAAAATTTGTTCAGATAAATTAAAAAGTTAAATTTACTTTTATACTAATTGTCAACATAAATAAAAGAAAAATTTTAATTTTACGAGTTCCAAAAACAATTATAAAATAAAATTTAGCAAAAAAATATCGTAGCCTTATAAGAGAACAGATACACACCTCAGATTCGTAAATTTGAGCCAAAACAGCGAGGGTATCGAGCGACGAGTGCCTGACTCGTTTGCGCCGATCGCCGACCATTGCCACCACTTTATCGATAGTCGACTTAACCTTGAACTCGGTGCTCGGAAACGTGACCAGGGAAAAAATCAAAAGTTGTAAAGTGTTTTCCCGCATCTGAAACAAAACAGCGTGCAATTCGCACAGTTACATAATTCGCGCAGGTATAATATAATTGATCGATCGGGGAAGCACGCGGCGCTTATGTAGTCTCGCGAAAATTTTCATGAGGCGGTTACTCGACTGTTTCCGCGAAAGTAGCTACTTGAAACAATGTTTTTACTCGTCAAGGTTGCCGCGAGTATAGGTAATTACCACGTAATTGATTCGGGAAGTTTGCGTATACGCGAGTTCACGACGTTAGACCTGTAAAGTGACTGCTAAGTGGTTGTAATGTATATATACGCGATTGTCCATGCGTAATTGAACTTCGTTGAATGCTATCGTTGTTTATTAAGCAGTTCGCGCAACTCTTTCACCTTTAGGGTTTCCAGGGGAGAAACAAAATTCGACCGTAGCAAGAAGTTTCAATGTGAATATTGTTTAATTATGTAGGAGGATGTTTATTCTTGATTCTTGTTCTTTGTTCTTTAATCTAAAATTAAACAATTTAGGTTGACGTTGCGGAAAAAGCAGTTTTTAATGAATAAAGAATCTACGTTTTACGTTATATATATCTGATTTATTATTAATATGTGAAGCAAAAAGCTTAGCAATAAACTCCCATGAATTTTGTAAATTTATTGAATTCTTTTATGAATTTACGAAATTATAAATGCTGGGAATGCCAAAAATTCATTTTTTCAAAATTAATACGTCAGACTGTACATTGTTTTTTTCACATAAACATTAGTTGAAAAATTAAGTATGTTTTTTTTCATCATATGAAATCGAACATTAAATTATAACACTCCGATTGAATTCTCTATTTTCAATGATTTGTCGGTAAAACATTCCAATTTCCAACCATTCCGAATCATGAATCGCCACATAAACAATGACCATAAACATCGTGTATATATACCTTAGCATTTCGTGCACCAATACACTGTGGTTGCAGCAGCTTCTCGAGGAACAGGCCGGGGCTGCTGCGCAACATCGTAAGCCGCGCGAGGTGCGCAGCATTCGGGCCGCCTTGGCGCGCTAAGCCCCAGGCGATCAGGGATAGTCGATGGGTCAAAGCATCCTCCGATACTCCGGTTAGTACGACCTTTGAAATGAATAGATTGTATATAAGTCGGTGATTACATGAGAATAAAGAAGGGTTCATTAAGTAAGCTGAGGTGAGTATGTTGTATAAAGTGAGATTGAGTTGATGATAATGATGAAACTTTTCGAAAAGATATAGCTGTCGTGAATGCTGATGATAGTAACTGATTTTAAATTTTGTAAAATACTATAACGTATCATATGACGAATTAAAATATTACAGGTATTTAGTTCACTGAATTCAATGAATTTATCAGATTCGCAAAAAATTTAATAAACAATTAGCTGTTATAAGAATAAAACGAATAAGAATGATTTGTTCAACAAGTTTTTCAATCGTTCATATCTATTTTATAGGAATACCGAAATTTTGTTAAATAAACGTCCTTTTCACTACTTAAAATATATATTTGATATATATGATTTCACATTTTTTCTCATCCTTAAAAATACGAACAATTTTTTTTAACAAATTTTTTTTAGACCTATTTAAACCAGAGAACCACTTCAAGTGCACTGAATCAACTAAAAAAAAGTACATCCTTCTTAACTAAAGCGCTAAAATTAAAATAAAGTACCCAATATTGAATAAACTCGCATAATCCTGATCCTTTAAGCTTACACATAGCCCTCGACCGTTCACATACCCTTTTTCAAACTAAAAACTACCCATTACAACAACGAAAAAACCACTGCCACCATACCCACTTTAACGACTTTACATGCACAAAACCATTACCCTCGCTCAAAAATCCCCTTCATCATCATCAACATCGTCGTCTTTCACCAAGCACAAAGCCCATCAACCTCACATCCACCCTCACCTCTTTTATTTTAACCACAGCCTATAAAAAAGCCAGAGAAAGAGAGAAGAAAAAAAAGAGCGAGCGAGGCTGTAAGTATACGGCAATCATTATTACCTTAGCGACGTCCATGCCGGCAGCAGCAACGCGGCAGCTACGCTCGCCACCGAGCACCGCGTGTAGTAGCGAACCCATCCGCGGCTCGACGGCCTCCAGGGCCGGTGGTGCTCGCAGTGCCGAAGCGATACGCTCTAGACCGCGGACCCGTGCTCGCCAATCGTCCTGTGTGGAAAAATAGGTTTTGTTAGAGTATATTTTGGAAAAATAGGATTTGTAATTGGGGTGATCAAAGTATATAGAGAAAAGTAGCGCTTGATGATCATATATACTTTTTGTTGTAATAGTTTCGTGGAAGATATTGTACCTCTTATAGGTAGTTATGGTAGCATTAAATTATAATTGTAATGTTATATATTCTTTATATAAATAAAAATTAGGTACTTAAGATTTGTAAACCTAAGTATTAAAGCAGTTATAAAATTTATTTGAAATATATAAGTTTGTGCACTGAAGATAATATTTATTGAAAAAATATACTAATATACACATAAATTCCAAAAATAAGTCTCTTAATCTTTTGCTTTCCCATATAATAGTTCTAAGAAATCCTTAACTTTACCATTAAAAATTAAATTAACGTCTCTTTTACCCCAAAGAATTTTTTACTATATAGTATAAAAATAAATCATACAATTCATTACCAGTAAAATAATGATTACCACACAAAAATGTCATAAATTCGTAATAAATCTCAAATAAATAAAAATCCAGCCCTGTCACAGTCCCGCACCAATAAAGCCATTTTTATTTTCGATTCATATGTATGAGCTGTAAATTCATTTCACTTAAGCAACGCGCGACGCAACACATTCCACCAACCGCACCACCAGTGCTCTGCAGTAAAACAAATAGCCGCCCACACATTCTTCTCGTAAATCACTCTTATAAAACATTCCGAAAAATTTCACCGTCGACATTTTTACGAGACTCTCTTATACAGATACCATTATTTTTTCCTCACGTCAACCCTATATATATAAATATACACCCATATTGTTAAGCATCTCACCCTACACGAGTATACAATATAGCGTGAAGGAATGACCAGCGACGTCTAGCAGTTTTCGACTCTATTACGGTATAACCGGCCTCGATGGAAAAAAATGCATCAGATATACCTACACACACACAACTCACTCGTGGCAGTAGCATAGACATCACATGACGAGAAAAATTTCAGGCTTTAATAAAAGTTTCGTGCGCCAGTGGCCGTATAGATATATATATATATATATATATATATATATATATATATAATAGTAAACCGCCCCTTTGCGATCGGATCATTGTGGGGTTCTCTTTTAAAACCATATATGCGCCTCGTAAAAGTAACAGCAGCAGCAGCAGCGAGAGAAAGATAACACGTACCTGCCGCTTGCACGCGTTTATATTAGAAAACAAACTATACATATACATTTCAAATGGACAGTTACGAAGATAACGCACACTTATCCCTCCTCCTAAGAAAAAAAAAGAAACCAACCCCTACAATTATAATCTCCTTCGATCTCCTTCACCGCAACACTGCACATAACCCAATCGAAGACGAAGAAACGAAACGAAACAATTCCCGGCGCCTGAAATCTCGAACGATCGCTGTGGAATCCCGAGGGCGCAGCAATAAAGCATCCCTCGCGCACGTAATCGGAAAATTATGAATGCAGCATGTATAGTAGTAGTAGTAGTAGTACTGGCCGGCTGTACACACGCCGGATAAATTGCGATAATGTCCCTTAAAGCCTCGCGTGCGGGCTCGTTTTCCTCTCCAGGATAGGCAAGCAGGTAGGCACGCACGCAACACGTGTGCCTAATTATTTTCTATGCAGCCGCATAATGGAGCCGGTTGTAGTGTGTACAGGAGGAGGAAACGTCTATGTACGTATATATACGTACGTACGTGTGAGTTTTCATTTCTAGAGGGGGAGTATATATGTATACGATTCGTGCGGCGATGGCTTTCTTTTTATGAATTATTCAGGGGATGGAATACAGAGGCGTAGAGTATAGTAGTGTTATATACATATACATACATGTGGATGGGGATTTTTGACGATTCATGTAGCGGATGGTTGGGATTTTTGAGAGTTGGTATATATTATGGGTATGTGTAGTATGTTGAGATGGGTTGGGTGGTTAGGTAAGTGGTTTGTAGGAGGAAATCGTTGGAATATTGTGTGGAAAGAATAGCGAGAAAATAAGGGTTCTCATAATAAGGTGAGAAAATAGAATGTTAATTGTAGCGTGAATTGAATGAAACACGTATGTATACTTAATTGGCGTGTAATAATAGAATAATAGGTAAAGAAATTTTAATGTCTTTTTTTTTAGTACAACGTGATTGAAAGGACGAAAAAAAGCTGATCATGAATGTACGTATACGTTTTATTTTGGTTCAAGATTGGTTGACCGGTGTAACGAGGATCTGTTAGTCTTTGTAAAAAAAGTCAATTACCATACCAATTACCGAGCAGATATTTTTAGATATACAATCGATGAACTTTGAGTGGTGGTATTTAGACCTAAAGCGGACATACCATCTTGACATAGTTTTTTGAAAAAAGAAGCTTCTTTGTTTAGAGGCCGATAGATTATGTCCAAATTGGTTTATAAATATTTGCAAATGATACATTCAATGATAGGCCATTTATTATTTACAAATTTAATGGCCAAATATTATGTTTCTCTCTATATCAACTTAGTGGATATCTTATGTTTATAAATTACGTAAAGTACTATAATAGTAATATTCTATAATTAAGCATTTCAAGAACAGCAATTTATTTTAATTAAATAAATAAAACGTATATTCATGATCCATATATCATTAAAAAAATATTTAGAAAAGTTTAGCAATAATTGTTTTTTTAACAATTCATTCATAAATTTAACAATATTCAGCTTTTTCAACTTCCAATAACAAATACAATCATAACGATCCATAAATCATTATATTAGCACATTACATATCAATCATTCAACCGAAATATAATCAACCCACAAAACTATTTTCCGACTCTCTCTCTCTGTCTCTCTTGTGATCGGAATATGCAATGCGGATGCACGCGAGACTTTCCATGTTAGATCGATAATGGCGCATTGTAAACCAATCGCCAAGCGAAACGTCCAATCAATCTAACCGTCACAGCTGTCCGAAAGCTCGGCGGGCAGTGCATCTTCCTTTCCCAAATCAATTTTGCGGATTTCTCATGACTCATTAGCCTGCGAAAGCTAAACCGTCAGAGCGGTATAAACGTATACAACCGCGGTCTCTGACATTTACAAACTTCTGTGCTAATTTAAATTCAAGATATACAGTGATTAGTGTACCACGATATATAATATATTAATTCACATAATTGAACTGATTAATTAAATTCATATAAAAATTCCAATAAGTATAAATTAAATTTCAAATTTTTATTTTCACTGTCTATGTACTCAAATTGAAAAAAAAAATTACTATATTTTTTTTTCTTCTAAAAATATAACTTTGTAAGAACCAAACAACATAATAATTAAACTCGGACTACCAAGAAAAATTACGCAACCGCGCACCATATATTAACCCGAAACCCGAGCGCAATTGACCGTCTAGCCACCATCAACCACATATAACAGTGCACGTGTCCGTCAAACGACAAAAAAAAAAAAAAATTAGAACCGAAGACGCGCGCCTTCGAGCAGCTGAGCAAACCGAATTAGTATGCACTGGAGCAACGACCGTCCAAGGTCGACGAGCGACACGTAGAGTAGTCGTGTCGCCGCTGAGGAGCGAGCTAACGCTACTATATATACTGACGAAAAGAAGAAACCAGTTATGCTCCGGATATCACGGCGAGTGCGACGTACCTTACCGTGTCGCGGGTGATCGAACTCATCGCTGCGTGAGTGGTGATTGTTGTAGTACATGTATAAGTGTGGTTTTAAGCGAAATGCATGGCGTTGTGTACGCTAGTATAGAAGGTATATATGGTGGAGAGTAAAATACAAGTGTTGATGGTGGTCGTGGAATTGTTTGGGAATGAAAAGTGTGGGAGTATATATAGACAGTTGTAGGTGTATAGTTTGTGTTGCGAGGAGATAAGAGGTGGAGAGGCAGGTTATATAGGCTTGGAAGTATATTGTGGATGCGCTCCTGCGTTACAGTACAGTATCTATGTGTGTTTTGATTGGTATACTGCCGGCAAAGTTTTATGAGTGTGAAATGTTTGTGAGGTTTTAATTACTATTTCGTATAAGACCAGATGTTAATTTTAAAATGTGATTTTGGTAGTGTGTACCTGTTCGAAGTATATTTTTATGAATTATGTTAGATCTTAATACTTGAAATATTGTACAATTTAAATATTTATAAAAAAATATTGGCTTCCAATCAATAAAGTACGGTGGCGATAACATTTATTAAAATTAATGAACGTAACTTAAAAAATACTCGTAATGCAATTAAGTATCACTTAGCTAGCAGATGTATATAAGCAAACGTCAAATATCTTTTTAATGTACATTACAGATGATGCACCGGAACTCGAATCACGTGGTTAAATCAATTAACATGTACAAGTAATGAAGAGGAACATGCTCCAAAAGTCAGGGCCTTAATTAAGAGTGATCTCGAAGTGTACACGAGTAAATAAATAAATAAAGAAAATGAGTCGAATACTCAGACGCAATTTTACAAAATTCCTCGTTGTTTTCGTCTTCGGAGCCTTAGTATTTCTAATTCTAGTGAAAACTAAGAACGTTCATTCGCAAAATGAACAGTTCCCTCAATATCTCGAACAAACACAGGTATATATATTATATATATCATATATAACAAGACCTACCATAACAATAAGTGTTATTCATACTTAAAATAATTATCCATCGTTTCAGAGAGAAGCAGCGATAGAAAACACAGAACGAATCAAACGAGTGAAGCGAGTCTGTGAAAAGTACAAACTCGGTCCTTACAAGACTGCCAACTACGAGGTCGAATTTAAAGAGCCACCGGCACCTCAATACAGTGTATTTTACATAAGCAGGTATATACATATACACATTTTTAATTTCCGGACCAATTCTACACAATTATATTACACACATACTTATATTCATCCTTTTTCTCTTTCAATTTCTAGTAAGCACAACATATCCTACTGCCCTATTTACAAATCTGGTAGTACCACGTGGATTTACAATTTGTGTTTACTGAATGGAGTCAAGGAGGAGGAGTTGCTCAGCGGAAGGGAGCAAATTTCCGTTATCGCCAGGCGGGTCATGCCGGAATTGGATTACCCCGAGGCCGACGAGGTATATATAAAGCTTATGGTTTAAGGAAAACCGTTTGTTCTAGTGTATATATATAATATTCGTGCGAAAGGTAAAATACAGTGTGTATAATAATGGATCGTAAAATTACGTTACAGCCGTTGAGGAGAACGGCAAAATTGCTTATTGTGCGGCATCCATTCGAGAGGCTACTCAGTGCTTATAGGGATAAATTGGAGAACTCGGTTGCAGGAAGGGAACATGGAACCTTGCATTTTTACAAGAAATATGGCGAAGCTATTGTACGAAAATATCGAGGTAAGATTTGTCTTTCGTGTAATTATATCCTATTTTGCTTCCTACTTGTTTTTCTCAAGAACAAAAAGAGATTTATCCTTGCACTTACCACGGTGAAAATTAAATTTTCACGCTTCTACTCAAGATACCGATCGTCTACCTCTATACCTATATACTCGCTACAATAAAACTTAACCTCCCTGGCAGACCTAATTTCACTTACCCCTTACGACTTCCCTCATCCCTTTTACCTTAGACTTAATTTCCACCCTTTCTAATCTCTTAAAATAAAAACAAAAACATCTATATTCACAGACAAAACACATCCGACACCCAGCGCGAACCAAGTAATCCGGCGGCCGGATATACCCGAACCAGCTGGCATCGAACCCACGTGGCGGGAGTTCGTCGATTACTTGATCGGTACTGATCTAGCGAGCTACGCCGACGACCACTGGACGCCGTATTATCTCTATTGCACACCCTGCCTGATTAATTACGACGTTATCGCCAAGGTGAGTCGCTGTTGCAGTGTATAAGGGGTTAATGTACCTACTGCGCGCATTGTTGCTGCTGCGTTGCTCGCGAAGGTATAACGTGCATGCGGAAAAGTCTTACGGACGGTTGCTTTTTTTCGGCGATTAGTATATATATATATATATATATATAGTGTGTATATGAGAGAAAGAAAGAGAGAGAGAGATTGGAGTGATGTGGGTGATTGATGCTTTAGTGGTATATTATAGGTATGCTGGTGTTGTGTATAAGGCGAGGCTTACATTCACTGGTCGTTGGCACGAGTTGCAGTCGCGTAGTATAGTGTTTTTGTTGCGGCTAGTCGACGGGGGTAATGACTCGTACGCGCGCTGTGAAGTTTTTGCATAGAAGGGAATGAGAGGAATGTACCGGCGTGATGATTGTTAAGAAAATGGATGGGTGCGGGTTGATTGAACGCGAGGATAGAGTATAGTGATTTTGCAGTGGGTAATAGTTGTGCATGAGGTTGAATAAAATGTACGAGGTGGTTAATGAATTTTAAAATTCATTTTGTAGGAAATTATGAAACATTAATATACAGTGATTTGCATGTAGCGTAAATGTGACACTATGCTGCAAAATCGGTGGGGTATTTGAGTATACATTATTGAATATAATTCTGCTTAATAATGTCACTGTAAATAATTATACGCTTGACAATGAGTTTGCGGATAAAGGTTCTAACAGAATATATTGATTGCCATGAATTCTCAACCTAATTTCTCATAATTATTCGCTACAATGTACAATTGCCATGGGATACGCTCCACCTAAAAATTTTCAATTTCTTCACATAAAAAACAGCTCCTATCCTCCTAATCACCTCACCCTCAACTCGGCATACTTTTAAAGGTCCGTTTAACCTCTCTAATCCCCTCGTAAAACCCTTATCACACCCATATACCCCCGTCGCACAATTCACCCACCTTACCCTTGCTTATCCCTCATCTCGCCCCACAAATATACTATACCATACTGCGCAGATCGCTGACGACTCGCGATAACCATAAGTTCACTCTAACCCAACCATTCTTTTTAACCTCCACCCTCTATGCACGTATATATAGGTAGAGACGTTGGATCGCGACCAAGCATACGCTATCCATCAGCTGGGCTTGACCGATCGGATAAAGCCACGATGGCGGCATAGCACAGCAGTGAGCAACGTCGAGCCAGCCGCTGTCTACTTTGGCCAGCTGACTAAGGAACACGTGCGCAAGTTACATGAGAAGTTCAGGCTTGATTTCGAGCTGTTTGGGTATGATGCCGAGAGGTATTATGAGCTTGCTACTGCGTTGACGTAGTGAGGAACTACGGAGATATTGTTGAGGGTACAGGGGAACGCTGATAGTGAGGGTTTGAAGAAAGCAGAGTTGGTGTAATTCATGTTTATGTAACTTAATTGAAATTGTGAAAGCACTTCGTGTTGTATATATAGAGGAAAAGAGAGAAAGAGAAGATATTTTGAATAAAAGTTTTTTATATTCATGAGTATGTATACTGGTTTTATTTTTTTTTTTATTGATACGTCGTCGATGATTATAACAATGAATAATATTGATTAAATTAATATTTGGGGATCGATATTTACGAAGAATTATACATATGAACATGTAAATAATGTCGGTTTGAAAAAACCTAGTTTTGTATAACCATATATTCTTAGTGAATATCACGTACTTTTTTTACTTTTATATAGGCATATATGCGTTCACTGTATCCTATAGTGACGATTGTGATTAAACCTCCTAATACATGATGTCAATGCTTCATAAACGTAGACGTTATATATATTATATAATTTGATTTACCATCATAAGACTATATGGCGCCGCGATTGTTTTCACGCGCGCATAATGCTGCGGTGACGAAACAACATTTGTCACTTCCGCTAATGTCGTTTTTAATGATGCTATAGACTACGACACACGCGAACTCTACAGTGCGAGTATGAAATGTAACGACTACGTAAAAATTTTTTAAACAACTACTTTTTCGTATAATCGTTTTATATATACTTATATGTCTACAAGAGAACAACCGGTACACAGCTAATATAGGTATAGAAGGAATGTCCTTGAATGTTGTAAAATTTTTTATTAAACTTTAACGTGACCATATCGATTGACTATTATAAATAAAGAAGGCATTGAAAATTTATAGAAAACATTGTCCATAGCAAACGAAAGATTAAATATATTCTACTCGTATATAATAGTATTACATATAGTCTTTTTTTTAATCCACATAACGTAATTAATTAAAGGTTTCGTTATTAATTGGATGTTTCAGATGCCAAAAAACATTCCGTCAATTTACTTAAAATATTTCTACCACGATAAAGCCATACTTCACATTGACCATTTAATCCGCCAGATCGACCGATAGCCAGATGAAATCTGAATGATTTAAAAGCAATTTTATAAATGCACACACTGAAAATCCCTATATATCTATTACACTTGCTACCCAAAAATTCCCTATATACATCAACCACTACCGTCGGTTCCTTCACGCATATACAGTGTCAACGACACAACCCTCCTCCTCCTCTTTCTCTACGATGACGTCCACCTACACACACCTATACATTGGCTAGCGAGTACCTACAGCCGGCCGGCACGACGAGCGCGTGAATGAATCGGGCGAAAGCTCACTTCACCGTACACTCGAGTATATATGTATATACCTATACACAGAGGAAAGTATGTATATATGAGCTTTTACCACGAGCATGGACGCGCGAGCTTGAGGATCGATCGGCTCGCGACCTACTTTCTACGTGTGCGGTGCGCTCACGCGAGACTCCTTATCAAGCGCTCGTTTCGGCGGCCAACGGCCGGCCGTATATATAGTTATATATGTATATATGTGTGTGTGTATAAAGCTATATTACAAGGAGAGAGAGAAAGAGAGGGAGAGAGGAAAGTGCGTGAGTATATAGAAGCGTGTATACGAGGGCCGATGAACTTTTTCGTGCCTAGTGCAAGCGGGTGTGCAGATGATGGAGGTGGAATAAGGAAGGATCGATGAAGGAGGAAAGAGTTGTTGTGCATTATGACGATGTGGTTGTTGTGAGTATATGGTGGTAGAGAGTTGGATTTGCAGTGGTTAAGATGATTGATTGGGGGATTTAGGTAGTATAGGGATGAGTTGGGAATGGCTTGGGGATGAGGAATTGATGGTGTACTTTTGGGGATCGAGATGGAAGAGGATATTTTTGAAGGGATCATGGATAAGTAGATAATATAATTAGCAGCGATTGTACGACTATGATCAAGAAGTAGGGTGCGGATAATAAATACAAATTTTTTGTAAGGTACGATACATATATGTCAGATTTTTTGGGTTGTCTAGACCATTTTTATCATAAAACAAAATTGTTTTACAGAAAGAGTCGCATATACTTAAATTAAAAGAATGAAAATAAAGTGAAATGATGCGAGTTTTCATTTACTTTTTACTGAATCAAGGGTTGTTAAATCTTTCAAAAATCTATGGAAAATACGATTTTGTTTCAATCTACGTCTGATTCTTCCTTTTTAAATAATTTATGTTTAATGAAAATTTGTTATCATTGCAGAATAGTTAAGCCCAATTGAATACGTTTTCGATTGTTTGTATATTACGGAAGGGGCCAAAGAAACAAAAAAATAAACATAAATCGCTATGTACTTTGTTATTCGTATGGAATTGCTTGTTCATTACTAAAATTTTACCTTACACCTCGACAATTACTAACCATTGCGAGACTTCATAGCAAACATTCAAAAATCCGTAATAATTACAAGCAATTATCCATCCCCCTCATCCACCTATTTACAAGGCTACCAAACCACTATTAAAAATCCGTATCGTTCAATACGAAACAACCAATTCTTAACCGCATCTATACGAAAAATCACACGTTACCCCGATCGCCGTTAATACCACTAATGGACTTCGATTTCCACATTTACATTTACACACACGTGTATATATGTATATATCGACAGTGACAGTACGGGACCTTGCTGGAAAACAAGGTTGTATCATCGTATAAGGTGGCCCCTTACCCCTCCTCTCTTTATCCATGTGTATACATATATATCGTCTATATAGTAAAATCGAAGCACCGGTATATAGTAGTCATAGCTTATAACGTCGCGGCGTAGCATTGCCCGCGCGAGTAGCATATCTGCAATTAAGCAGTATAAGGTTCAGGCTCAAGGCGGTTAATTCATTATACAGTCGACGCGAGGAATCGTGTAGTAACAGCACGCGCGCGCGGGCATCGAAATGCGCGTGCGGAGGGAGAACAACGATGTATGTTAGTGAAGAGTATGTATAGAGGAAGAGGGATGTTTTTATAGAGGAATTTAATTTCTATGTCATTGAAGTTGAATTGATTGAAATTTTTGTTTAGTTTATTGGTGAATCCGAATAAAGGTAAATATGAATTGTTACCAAATATATTATATAACTGCTGTATTAAGATATAATTGATTTCATTTATGATATCATGATAATTATTTTTATAGATACGTAGCACTTGATGTACAAAATTATCTATACGATCGTAATAGAATACACATATACAGTACCAGAGCCTAGAAAAGCTTTAAACCGCGCTCATTTTTAATTCACTGTACGTTAATCACTTTTTATTACAGAAAAATGGCTTTAGAATTTCAAGCGAAGGTAAAAAAGTAAAGAAATGTAGAGCAGATTGAAATTGCTCGCGCCATAGGGGGTGTGGGGTTGAGGTTGAGAATGAGTGCATCCCTATTCGTAAAAAAAAGAGAGGAAAATTAAGCACGAGAGCCTCGACAGGAAATGTAATGTTTGCTTAGCCTTCTTACCGGCTTAAAGACGCCGGCCGAAGGGAGAAAAGCGATGCAATCTCTTTGACATGCAACTAACTATGATTGAAGAGGCACTTTTAGACGCTTTCTGTTTTTTTTTTACGAAAGCACATTCACTCGTGAATAATCATTGACTTAATTTATGGGCTGCTACTGCAATGAGTGAATTTTTAATTTTTTCGTAACTGTAAAAAGTTAGACGATTGAATAAGATTAAGCTTGCGCGCAAGTAATTTAAGATATGTGGTAATGAGGTTTTCTTGTAGATGCAAGTCGTGTTCAATTATGATTAAATTGTTCATGAAATTGTTCACGAGTGAGTGACTTCGGTAATCTTTGGAATGAAATTTATTTTAGAATATCAAAAACTCTAAGAATAGTTCAATTTTTTAGCTTTTTAATTATTAGCTCTCTATAACTACTATACCGATACTCGAAAAAAAATGCCGATTTTTTCGATACCAACTACCATTGATCTCTTCACTACCAACCGCTACACGTTTTGACCTACATAATTAGCGTAAGGGTCAAAGCAAAGATACATCAATGAATATCTTTTTTCACGAACTTTTGAAGACAGCACGGCGCGAGTTCTCAAGTGCCGGGCTATAAGAGAAGGCTTAATATGTAAATATCGATCGATTTGGATTCCTTGAAAGTGAGTTTTCCTCGCGCATTCTTTGTATATGTGCGTATACATATACAGTTTGCCTAGCAATTTACAACGTCGTATCCATATATACACACACATATATAGATATATAGTGGAAAATGATTATACTGCCAATTGAATTCCGCAGTTATGTATATATCGGTAATCGCTCCTCTAAAATTCGTATCGTTGACGACGTATTATACGCTGAATTATACTCTACAAGCTCTCTGATTATTCGAATATTATTATCCATATGTATATAGTCGATAGTTGAAGGTGAGTATTCAATTACACAGGAATGACGTGTATACGCGTGCAGGTAGATGAAACAGTTCGATGTAAATTTTCCGAGGAGAGCTAATAGCTCGGTTTATTTAGATAAAAGCAGGAGAGGAAGTTGTTTAAACCCGGGATCGATCGCTACAACTCTATGCGGAAAAAAACCGTTTCAACAGTTTAACGTGCATGTATATATATATGGGGCTAGTGATAAGTTTTAAAACGAAACGAAATCTGGGTGAGAATAAAAGATTACCACGATATCAAACAAACATCGTTCGGTGAAGTATATACGAGCACTGGTGCATATCTATTAGTAGTCGTTCAGCGGAACTTTTAAATCTGTCGTTTTCCCTAAACCATAAACAATGCATAAACCGCGCAAATCATAAACAACGCCGTTCACGGAACGGACATAAATGATGTATACGCGAAACCGGGCGTAAAACGACACTGGTCACGCATTAAAGTTTTATCGTCATTGCAGCTGAAATATACATCATTCGAATACTTTTTATTGTGAAATTTATATTATAGATATTTTCGCTTATAAATTAACTAAGCTACCTATAAACAAACACACATACACACACATTCCTATTGAACCGAGGGTGTTCACTCACCTTATTATGAAAATCATCGAGCACCTCATCGTCGACCAGCCCAAGTTCCTCCCAATTGGGCTCCCTGTTCTTCCACTCGCCATCGCTGCTGGTATCAGACGACCGTTCCTTGGCGTCCAGCGCCGATTTCTCAAGGTCGTCATCGATGATCCCCAGCCCCTCGTCGTTCTCGTCCTCATTGTCACACTCAGCTGTCGATTTGTCGTCGTCTACTGTACCCGTGTCCTCAACGTCTGCGATTTTATTTGAATCTACCGTCTCTGCTGGTACCGCAGGTGGTGGTGGTGATGGTAGTGGTGGTGGTGGTGAAGGTTCTTCGGTTGCACTTTTTGGTGGCTCGTCCGTATCGATCGGTTTACTATCCTCAGTAGGTTGTGGTTGTTGTTGTTGTTGGTCGTTTTGTGGAGATTGTTGATCAATGATTTCCATGATTTGTACGCCGTCGTTTACGGGGCTGGATTGGAGGGACGAGCGACGACTGGTTTCCTTGGTCGGGCTGGAGAGTTCCATGAGGATGTAGTTACGCTCCTGACGTGGAAACACTTCGAAGATTGGGGTCTTTGCCGATTGACTACGCCGACGGTCACGACCTAAGCGAAATAAACAGTCATGCGTGGGAGATGCATAGAGGATGGATAAAAATCAAAATATTTCCAATAGATTTTTTAACTTAAAGATACGCATCTTTTTGTATGCGTAAAGTGCTTTAAATTTTTGTACACGTTCTTAATGTAAGACAGTGAACTCGTTATTATATTTAAAGTTGAAAAACATGAAGTGCCGAAACATATACTCCGAAAAAGTCGACATCCACTGTTTTTTAAAATAAAAACATTTAATTATTTAATCATTTATCGAAAAACGTTAAAATACACTACAATAAAATAATGAATATATTTACTATTTCGATAACCTTTAGGACTTTTAATTATCAAATGTCAAAGGTTTCTCTAATTTTACAATTATAGAAAGTACGAATTTTGTTTATAATGATACAAAATATATACTAAATTATTAAAATAAAAATATATTTTGACTAAGAAAATCAAACTCACCAGGGCTACCCCCATCGCCATCCTCGTCCCAATCGAACTTGGTGTTCTGTTCCTGGGCGGACTTGGATCTATACACCGATCGCATCATATTCTCATGATCCTTCTGCACCTTTTCTTGGAAATCCGAGAATCCACTTCTATCGCCGAACACACTATCAATGTCGTACCTCCTATCATAGCGTACATGCTCGCCTAATAAAGCAGGACTCGGATTTTCAGCAACTACGACGTCCTCGGTCCTAGCTTCAACAATCTCAGGTTCCTCGCAAACGCGAAACGAAGGCTCGGGGTCCGGCTCGACGACGACAGCTCGTGGCGATGGCGAAGGTGTGAAAGAGTCGCGACGAGAGGCACGAGCGCGCGGTGTTGGTTGACGATTTTCTAGCGATCTGGTGAAGAGAATCGAATTCTTTTTTGTACGATGCGAGGGAGAGCAAAAAGGAATATGTTGAAGGTAATGAAGTGGATCGGGTTTTTATATGTTCGCGACTTGTAATGGAATTCTAATGGTCAGTGGTATATGTAGCATTTGAGTGATAAGTAGATGTACGAGTTAATTTTAAAGACGATTGATCATCGTCCTTGGCCTTGAAGGAAATAACGTAATTGTCTAGTTTTCATATACGCGGTGGTAACAAATTACAAGGATCCTAAATTATTGAATTGATTGTCTAACAAACGACATTAATATCGTGTAATTAAAAAGGTGAACGGGGATACTAATGATGTGCAACAACAAATTTATACATATATGTATAATTGATTCGGTCCAACAACCTTCTACATTTCACATAATTATCATCTCGTTCATTTTTTCAAAAATAATTCATAAATTGTACATACTCATAAATAAAAAAATGAAAAAAAAAAATAAAAATCCAGCATTTTAATTCGTAAAATATTGAATAAAAACCCCTTAATTCAAAGTATGAATATATTTGTCACCTATACATCCAAAATTACTAAACACAAAACATACCTGGACTTATTTCGAACCGCAAACTCAGAGCCCTTGCTAAGTATACTCTTCTTCGGGCTGAGGCTCGCATCATGCACGTAAATCTCCCTCCTGGGACTACTCGAAGCCGATCTCCTCTTCGATCTCTGCTCATGTCTCATACGTCGAGTATCACCAGGTTGAGACGACGAACGTACGCGACGTGGTCTTTGAGGTGGTAACCTTGTTGCTGGTGACACAGGCAATGGAATACGCGTACGTGTGACTGCTGTAGAAGCGGAGGATTGTTGATGTGCTTGCGAGACGACAGATTCGGCGTCCTCGCTGTCGGGCGTGCGTAACTTGACGATCTCGCCGCCGAAGTGCACGCGTCTAAAGGATGGAGGTTGGAGAATAGTTTATGTGTGGAGTGAATTGGAGTTGTTTTTTTAATGGGTATAATAATTTATTAAGGGTTTATTTATTTTAAGAGCAGGCCAATATTGAAATTGAATTTATAGTTATAGTTAGTCTGCAGGGTTATTTATCACACATTTAATATGAAAAAGTAATTTATATATCCTGTACAATATCATAACGTTTACGTAAAACTCATAGAAATAAAGATTAGGTATTTAAGATTTTGAAAAAATGTTGTGAGAAGTATTTGCACTGATTGTAGATTAGTACAATATTTGTTAAGTATTTTTCTAGATGTAAAACTTGATAGGCGATGTAGTTATAAAAATACTTGTAGGTCAAAAATGGAAAAATGAGTGTTTCCCACTCTTTCGACGAACTTCAAAATTTTTTCTTCATATTCCACTTTTACAACTAAAAATACGATTGTATAGAATTTTTTTCATCTATCTACATATGTATATTTGATGATAATGCTAAAGTTGTTTCCAACTTTCTTTAACTAAAGAGTAAAATCGATTGCCACGCGTAAGTTAAGTTTAAGTTTATTCAGATTTCTAATTAGAAGCGTATAATATTGTACGCTAAAGTTTTGAAGTTCAGCTTGCTTATACGTACTTGAAATTCTGTTACAGAGTTAGCGTCACATTATAATTTAGAATTTTTATTTCGTTCAAAACTATCTTTCTAATCTTTAATCTGAAGATTAAATCGGCAGGTCTATATAGAAAAGTTAGCATGATTCATAAAAGTGCGAGGAAAACTATTGTCCACGAGTTTGCATCAAATACTGTAGTACAATTTACGAAATTGCGATAAAGACTAAGACTAAGACTATTACCAACGATGTACCAGGCTAATGCTCGTTAGAACGTAAATCATGCTACTTTTTCGATAAACCTTAAAAGCACAAAAGTATGTGTAAACTAATTTCCAGCGTTAGTTTTTAATTCGTTACGTACCAGAATTGTTTACTTCATTTTCCTTACAAATCACTATAAAGTTAAATATCACGTTTGTCAATATTTAATTACAAAAATAATAAAAACAAAATAATATCTATATTCCATGTCAAACCCTTAGCACCCATCACCCTCACGAAATACAGATTTCTAAAGTTCATAAACCAATTCCTCAAACATCACTCACCTCGGTGTCTTCCTCCTCTCCTCCTGTTCTGCCTCCTCCACCTCACCCACCGCCTCATCCTCTTCCTCTTCCTCTATCCTTCCTCTCCCCTCTCTTGCCTCTCTCTCCCTCTCCTCCAATATTGTCATCGTAATCGCCGTCTCCTCGTTGAACTTGATCTCCGTCTCCAGCACAACCCTTGCCGAAGCGATATTAGCCGATGGCGACGTTGAATCCTCGTCTTCTTCGGCAATACCCGAGGTATCCGAATCCTCGCTATCGCCCCAGCTCTTATCTACAGGAACGAGATCCTTGATCGACGCTTCCAGCGAGTTCTTACGGCGATCGGTCGACTGGCGCTTATTACCAGTGCCAGCTCGCGACTGAGGGACAATCATTGGCGAATGTGGATTATAACGTTTTGGGTGTGTGTGTATATACGTGTGTGTTTCATTAGTGGGGCATCGATTTTTTGGAAAGTTTGGGAGTTAGTTGTGTACTTGTTTACTTGGATGTGCACACGCGTGCGGCTATACATTATTGCGTGATTAATAAATAGCCTGCGATGTTTAGAGGAATGACAAGCTCGATTGACAGGTTGGAAATAATGTGTCTTCATTTTAGATTCATCGCGGTGCTAGAGAATTGACTTTGACGGCTAATAAGGATGGTATGTTTGATATACAAGTTATAAAGTTAATTTATAGAGCTATCAGTATTAATTTAGTTTTATCGGTTTCACAAATGATACTGATATAGTGTTTACAACTTATAAATAACCCTTCTTCAATATTTCTATTATATTCTATTATATTTATAATTTTAAACCCCAACTAATACACAAGCTTATGAAATGAAAAATTTTTTAAAAATTCATTTTTTCTCAATTCTAATATTTAATTTATATAAAATTTGTATAATTGTATTACTCCAAAGGTATCAACTCACTCTCGGCCTTTTTCTCCTTGCTAGGGGCGAGCTTCTGCTCACTCCATACACGTCACAGAGTAGCTCAAAGTTCCGCTTCATGCTGTCGTCCACCTCCATTAGATAACCATTGAACTCATCGTCGCCAATGGCATCGCGTACCTTGGCAAGCGAGCGTAACGCCGACTCCTGGTGCGTTACTTGTACGAGCCGCATGGCCAGGGCACGAACCGCGTCTCGCACCACCGAAGCCGATGGACGAGTGGTCGAACGCGAGGGGAACAGTAGCAAAGGTGTGCTGAGAATGACACCCGTTGCAACGCTCGTCTCATGGTCGTCCAGAACGTCCGCTCGATTCATGCCGTTGTGTAGGATCTTTTCGATAGCGGGATGAAAATGAGCATGAGATGTCATAGTTTTTTTAATTGGTATTTTGTTGTTTGTTGACGTATCGTATTTAAATCGTACGATTGATCATTTTGTTAATATTGAGAAATTTTCATTTTGATTCTATGACGTAAAATTATATACATTTATAGAGAAAAATGTGCGATATCAGTGTGAAATATTTTAAATTGAAAACTGTCTTCGAAATTTCGTAATAAATTACAGTTGTATAGCTTTCGGTAATCAATTATAGGTAAGATAAAGTTAAAATTAAAAAAGAAACTTCCATCAATAAAAATTACTTATATAATTTAAAGACCTCGTAGTATTCAGGAATAAAGTCAGCGACTTATAATATATATACTGTAATTTACATGAGACAATTAACTTAGAGTTCAAGGCAAAATGTATTAACCTCCTTAGTGGTGTAATATACGTATATTATAAAAATAGTATCGATACTATACACCCTACACGTAAAATTGACCTACGCAATCAACCCTGTATTCATTTATAAGATTTACACACTCGAAACGGCAATGCTGCTGCCTTATTATATAAAAGCACAATCGCTCACCTGCTTAGTCACCTCATCGCGTCTCGATGTGTGCAGCAGATAAATCCTGAGTGCGTCGAGCGAACCCTTGCGAACTGCAGGCGCTGGATTGCCAAGATTATCGACAAGATCGTCGAGCAGCAGACTGACCAATTCATCGAGGCGCTCGCGACTGACACAAGGTAACACATCAACGAGGACGCGCAGTGCATGCTGGCGTACCTCCCATTCGGGATCGCGCAAACGGTCCGCGATCTCCGCGAAGATCGTCAGCGCGTCGACATCGCGCGGGAACTTTTTCGTGCGTACCTGGGCATAAAGCGAGTATGGGACATTGGGTAAAAGATTTTTTATGTTTTTTTTTGTTATTTGTCATTGTCTTCATCGTCGTTTGATTATAAGTGTACACGAAACAGAAAAGAAGTGTTTTTTATAGACTGCGTTTTAAATTTAGAATTATATCCATTTTTTACCTGTTCAAAAGTATAAATTTCTTCTTATGTATTTTGATTTACACCATCTTAGTTTTAACATTATATGTAGTATTCAACGGCAATAATGTGTACTTTAGTCATAGAATATTAGCGAATCAATTATTACAGATTAATAAAATCAAACAATCTGCAAATTCGAATTTTGTGTATCACTTTTTTCGAAAAAGAGTTTAAATAAACTTGCAAGAATTACAAGGAGAAACAGATTTCATACAAAAATATTGTTTTCTTCCTTAATAATGGACCGAACTTTAGCATTACGACAGAAATTAGTATATATTAAAATTTAACAAAAAAAGTTTTCTCCTAAGGTAAATTTAATTAAAATCTCCAACTCACTTAAATATAAAACAATTAAAAATAATTTCACCCATATTACTACTCACCACATATTCCCAGAGCGGCGTGAGCTGAACAGCCGACGCTTGTGCAGACGCAACGATCATCCTCCCACGTGCCGTACCCGCAGCTATTCTGCGTGCTTCGGGCGCACTGCCACGTCGTCTGCGTTGGTACAATCGTCGCGTATACGACGAATCTCCGCTTGCATCGAGATCGAGATCGAGCAGCGGTTGTGTATCCTGTTGGGGCTGGATGGGCCCCAAATCTGTGGAGCCCGTCATGGATGAAGCGAGCGGCGGGTCCGTGTTGCCGCCGTCGCAGCATCCGGGCATATCTCGCGGGCGCTACGTCGCGTCGGCTGCCCCCGCGCGTACGCTACCGGCACGCGTCGCTGTTAATGTGCAGCAGCCGCCGACGTCGTGACCGACGCCGCCGCCGGCGAAGGCCCTCATTGTTGTTATCGTCGTCGTCGTCGTCGTCACGATAATAAGAGAGTATACCTGGAATGAAGATATTCATTTTATTTATTTTTGATTTTTTTTTTAATTATTTTAAGTTTTTATAGATTTTTTGGTAGTTCAATGTGTACGGGTGAAATCTAATTAATTAAATTGATAGGATGATGAATGGATCAAGGTTTCCAGTGAATGGATAATTGTTCTGTTTCTTAAAGAGAAACCTAAAGTAATTAGTTCATCAGGTGCTGGATTTTGGCACGTATTTAAATGTCGAACTCAAATTTGTCGACTGCTTAGGAGCTGCAGTAACTGGCATTCTTAGGGACTGTCAACATGAACACCCGACCACGAAGCTCTACCCCGTCCGATTTTATCATCGAATACTTCATCTACACTACTTTATGCTTCACGATGATCTTGCTACGAGACTCGAGAAGCCTGTCTATTGAATCTTTAAATCGAGATCATCGTGAAGGATAAAATAGTGTTTTCATTTCTTTTTTTAACGTAATATGTATAATATAGGTGAACAAATTTTGTATCATAAAATAACTATAATTTTTTTAATAAAATCAAATTTGACAAATAGTCAAAAAAGAAATTTGTATTTTAGTAAATGGTAATTCGGTAAATCAACTTTGCCCATGTATTTACATCGTGATAACTATGACTTTTCCGCAAACTGAGAAGAGCATGTAAGAATGTAGTATTTTGCGCACGCTGATAGGAATAATAAATTACGATATACAAGTACGCAAAGTAGGTGATACGTGAACACTCAAAGATTGGATTGTTTTCTAGTAAGAGCATGAGGATTTATACTCTCTGAATCAATACTGAATATTAAAAACAAACACTTTTCTACTTGTTTCTGCAAAGAACCAAATCAATCATAAAAATGAATAAAACTTATTATTGGTATCTCTAAGAAAGTATAGTCTCAAAGTAAATGAAGTTATCGGTATTGATAGTAAAAAAATCAGATCATTATGCAACATTCTTATAAATGGATGCTGTTACAAGTTTCTCACATTTAATTTCTTCTATACTATTTAAAGATGTGTTCTTTAAATGAAATAAACCATAACAGTTATTCAAGAATACTGTAATATATGGAGTATGAACATTTTTTCGTTATTAAAAATCTTCATAAAATTAATTAAGCAACGTGATCTAGTTTTTATTGTGCATAATAATTAGAAATAATACACGAGGAAAATGATCTTGAGTTTTCAAAAACAGTCTTTACATAGTGATAAAGCAATTTTAAAAACAGATAAAAAATCAGAAATTAAAAAGTGAAATGATGAAGCAATTCTGAAGTGATAAAAGTCTTCCTCTTTCTATCACATTACTTTCAATAAGATAATATTTGCTTTCCTCTCCAATACACCGTCAAGTAAGCATGAGATTCATTTCTGTTCCAGAACAGTTTATTTTTTGAATTTATCAATATTTATGTCTCAATAATTTTTTTACAAAACTCTTCGAAAATAATTGTATTATTAAAGTTTAATTACTTCAAATGAATTGGAAGAACGTAGTTATATCAACTTAAATGAATAAAAGTGAAAAACTTTTTTCAAATTACCACACTACCAAAAACTGTCATTTGAAGTTGATTAAAATGTATTGAAATCTAATCGACTTAAATTCATTTCAATATCATTGAAATAATTCCAATAATTTGTAATAAATTTCTAATTTTAACTATCAATCTAGATATTTATATTATCAGGAAAATATTAATTACATCATTGAAAATACTCGTGAAGATCACTCATCTACAATAAACAAACTACAGGTCAGCGTATTCATCTCAAACTTGTCGAGTCACCTAAAAAACAGCACAACCAGCAAGGTCGTTTCGATCAAGAAAATCTGTGCAGTTACTACCAAACATCTTTGGCTCGCCGCTATCTATCACTATTATTACGACATTCATTGCGTGGCAACGACTTCTCGTTGCGCTCAATTCAAGCAGTTCCCTCGAAACTATCCTACGCGATGGACGTAACGTGGCTGCTGCTCGCTCTCACCGTCGTCTTAGCTATACTCTACTACCTGCTTACCAGTCCCTTTGACTATTGGCAGCGTAGAAATGTTCCTTGCTTGCCGGACCCGATTCCAGGCTTTGGCCATGCATTTAGCATGCTTTTCCTCAAGGAGAACCTTTCTATGCTGATTGATAGATTGTATCAAGCAACCGATGCTAGCATGATCGGTTTCTATTTGCTGTTGAAACCTTGCCTCGTGGTGCGAGACCCTGAGCTAGTAAAAAGCGTGCTGCAGACGAACTTCACAAGTTTTCACAACAACTTTTTAGCACTGAACGATGACACAGACCCGGTACTTGCAAAGAATCCCTTCTTCACAAAGGATCTGGAAGGATGGAAGGTAGCAAGGACACGTACGACGAACCACCTGTCGAGCAAGAAGTTAAGATGTTTGTTTAACATTCTCACCGAAGTGATGACGAAATTGACAGCCTTTACAGATAGAAAGATCCGGGAAAACGGCGGTGAGTACGAGTGCGAAATGAAGGGATACTTTGTGCGCAGCACCGGCGAATTCATCGCGAACTCAGCTTTCGCCATTGAAGGTCAAAGCTTCGAGGATAAGCCGGACCCGCTAGCTTTTAGTAGTGTCGCCAGAGAAGTATTCGCACCGTCTTTCTTCAATGGGATCAAGCAATCGCTGCTGTTCTACATACCCCCATTGGCCAGACTTCTGAAGGTTAGCTTCATGCCGAGTAGCGCTGACGAATACTTCCGGCAAAACGTTAAACGTATCCTGAAGGAACGAGAAGCAGCTAATGTCGCACCTATGGACTACCTACAGTTCTGCCTGGACGCCAATGGAGACGACATGGACCGGGTTATAGCGGACATTATCACGTTCTACGGCGACGTGTACGAGACCTCTAGCACCACTCTTGGCATGATCTTTTACCAGTTGTCACTTAATAAGGACGTCCAGCACAAGTTACGCGAGCATGTAGCATCTGTTCTTCAGGAGACGAATGGTGAGATTACATACGAATCCCTGAAGAACATGACCTATCTTGAGCAAGTGATGAACGAGTCGATGCGTTGGATGGCACCACTGGGTGCCCAATCGAAACGCTGTACTCAGGATGTTACGCTTCGTGGTCCCGATGGTCTTACCGTCGATCTTCACCCTGGTGATCCAGTTTTCATCCCAGTTATCGGTCTTCATAGGGATGCGAAATACTGGCCGGAACCCGATATCTTCGATCCTGAACGCTTCTCACCAGAGAATCAAGCGAAATTAAAGAGTAATGGCATCTTCTTGGCATTTGGTGACGGACCCAGGGTGTGTGTAGGAATGAGATTGGGACATATTATTGTGAAAACCATTGTGGCGACGCTGATCCGTAAGTACGAGATCGAACCGTCGAAGAAGACGAAGACGATTGAATTCGAACCTACCTCGTTCCTGCTGCATATCAAGGGTGGAGTATGGACGAAGCTGAGAAATATCAGCTAGGGAATTGCATCTCGTGCACATTGATTTGGTTATCAGGTGATAATTGAAGAAGCGATAAATTGTATTATAAATTATAATCTGAGGAAAAGTTTTCAATTATAGTAGATTTCATGAAATGGAATTTCATAGAAAGCAATTTTGACGACGAAAGTGAAGTTTACTTTGAAAATCAGCGAAATGCAATATTTATTTCAATTCAATTCTCATCAAATCAATTAAAGTACTGTTGAACTAATATAAAAGGGTTAGATAAATGCTTACTCATTCAGCTTATTTAAATAGTCTCGATATGAAGCTCTTTCTGACGTAGAATTCATATAGAAAGAATTCACATATTTTTTATCTACATTTTAATATTATAAGTAAAATGGTTGTTAAGAATATCAATTACATTAAGAATTACAACTTTCATTTATTGCTGTTACTTTGCCTTTAGATTTGAATTTTTATTATTTTAATATCTATACACTGTCAGCTAAGCTTATACTTATAGATTTAATGACATTCTATTCATCTATTATTTAATCTATAGAAAAAACAGGTCATGTCTACCCCATCCAAACAAAAGTCTTTTTTCTATTATAGTAAGGAATGGACATAAGAAATTTAGTATACTTGTTGGTAAAGATATTAATTTACAACAAAATAAAAATTTTATTTTATTGTACTCTACAATTTTTTCTAAGTGTACATAGTTACTTTATGTAATCAAATTCTGTATAAATATAATAAAAACGACAAATGTGATACTTAAATGTAAGCCTGTTAATATCATTATTATTAATGAATAGCTTTTCTACATCCTTTACATAGACAACATGTAATCTTATAATTATGTAAATTTGATAAAAAAATTGTGATTTTATGAATTTTGAAAATGAATAGATATAAAAATCTATAAAATTTAACACTGTCTTCGATAAAAATTCCTTACTTTTAAATACCATAGATAGATAAACTTCAAAAATATTATGCGGATATTAGAAAAAAGTTCGCAACAGATAAATTATTACAATCATTATAAAACTATGTTTTTTTAACAAAATAAACGGAAAAGAAAATTAACATTGAAACTAATGGTTATTGCCTTGTGTATATTACCAACGATATTGAACTTCATTTCAGCTACGTAGTAAATAAGCATTGATAAATAAGCCTTTAACGTCGTTATACACCTTGATGTCATGTTTAACTACCGCATTCAAGTGCACCTAAAGTATACTGTGCGTAAAAGTAAATAATTAATTGTCAACGCTGTGTAAAGGCGAAGATGCACTTGACTGTGATTTCTATAAAGGCTTATTTCAAAGGACCAATACTTAAAAGGTTCTTCTAAACTATCAACTTTGTATATCAAACGTTATGAAAATTCAAATTTATATACCCCTATGATTATAAATATCATTAATACACTCTTGTTACCTTATCAGTAAATTTAATTTTATTACATTTTTGACACATAGATAACGATATGTAATTAAGCAATGAATCTATATAATATTTTATAAATAGGGTTATTCAACTATGATTTATTTATTATATCAAAGAATCATATTGTATAATAATTGAAGAAAATAAGATATGGCCGTAGATAAGGTCATTGCGTTATTTACGTTTATACATTCGAGCAAGTAGATGCGGGTCAAGTTTAGTGGGTCAGTACAGTAGACGCAATTACTTCTTACTTTACACACATGTCTGTGCATATAAGTGCGCGGCAAGTAAAACTACAGCCTTTTTAGAAATTTCTTCATTGAAATTTATGTTTTTTTTTAATTTCTAACTAAATACCTATCAATCATTTCATTCGTTACATCGTTACATCATTTTTAAAACGACTAACTATAGAAATTCGACTTCCTACTGCTCGTACAATAATTAAATTTTCATAAAATACTATAAAAAAATCTAAACCCAAAGTCATGCATAATCATTGCTATATACATGGATCAAAATTGTAAAATATATATGTATCAAACCATCAAAAATCTACGCATCGCGTACAAAATATTATTTCCTCTTGTTCAGCAAAATCCACCGAAAACCACTTGAAACCACTTACGAAGAACGCGGTCGTACAACTTATAGTTCTCTCTCTCTCTCTTTCTCGTCACTCAGCACAAGCTCATCCCACATCCATACGATTGACCCCACTGACAGGGTCTCTATAACTATTTCCCTCACGTGTACGCGAGTGTACCTTACCCACACACGCGTATAACTAACCACACCGACCACGTGGTTAGAAAGAGAGAGAGAGCGTGAACCGGTGGTAAGTATAAATGTTGCTATACCTATAGCTTTCCCACGACCGCGAGAATTTTTTCGCCGCTATATAGATATATATACTATACTCTGATGTTAAAGCAACGCGCGCGCGCGCATCGCATTGTCAAGGTGAATCGGCTTCGATTGTCCGCGGTGCGCCCCGTTTGGTATTATATCGCGAGGGTCTCCGATGAATGGGTATATTGTGGTTGTGCTTGACAGTGGATTGTGCAAGGTAGAAGGTGGGATGGAAAGGGGAAGGGTATACATATAGAGTTGAGAGAAGTTTCGAAAGGGCGATGGTGTTTTGCGTTGTATTGATGTATGAGGTGTGAGAGTAAAAGTGAATAATGTGTAAAGGATTAAAAAAATGTATAAGATATGAATAAAGGTATATCTATAAGCAATGATAATTAGTTAAATGTAGTTCAGATAATGTACATATGTTATACATCATAAAAATATTTATGATAATATAGTCACGGTAAGGCAGTAATGGACAGTAAATTACATCGTTTTAATAGTTTTATATAAGGGAATTAATTAAATTCTACAAAGTTATTTTAAGTAAATAGAACATATACAAGTTAAATATCTCGATAATTCAACCTAATTTCTGTTTGTGATTAATGTCTACAAAAAGCACGACGATCACGATGAAAATAACGACTCGACAATACGTAAAAATGAAATAAAAAAAGGACCGAGAAAAGTAAAAAAACATCGATAACCACGTAATTCCATACATCTATCCCCAAACTTGAGCAAACCCCGAAAGCTCTAAATCTCTTTCTCCATTACACATGAGCCTTCTTATCAAATGATAATGAAATGCAAATCAAAGTCCTAATAAGTGTGTCACCTGTTATCACCTCCAATCGTATATAAATACGTACACATGTATACGTATACCATTTACAAACCTCAAAGTCGAAACAAATAAATAAAAAAGAAAAAAAAAACGGAATCCGCCAACTGGTACGGGACGTATCGCGCCTTCAAAAGCCCATATATCTTCTAATAATACCAGCCCAATAAACGAAAAGTAGTCCTCGCATCTCCATATCCCGATAATCTCCAACTGCCAGCGGCGTCACCGTCTCACCCACTTGTGATTCAATCTCAACTCTCACGTATTACCCAAAAAAATAAAACAAAAAATAAAACAAAAATTATACTCATATATACACGCGCGACCTACAATTGAATCCTTGATCCCCGAAAATACTTATACCCATACACTTCTCGATACACGCATGAAACACACGCGTCCTAGTGAATTTTTGCGAAAAAAAAGAGAGAAACAGAAAGACGTGTATACCGGGAAGAAATAAGTGGAGAGGGGTGAACAAAGCACGCGGAAGCGTGTGGTTAATATCGCCGCTGAGATCTCCCCGCACGAACGACGACGTCGCGAAAAAGTAGTACACACGAAAGGCCTATATATATATGTATATATATATATATATATATAACTGGACGTTGCATAATCGAAGGAAATCGTGCGTGCGCGATTAAGCCGTAATATAAGGTTTCCCAGTGGGCAAGTGTGTAAGATATGAGGATGGCTTTTTTGTGGTGAAGAGGGTATATATAGGTATATAAAGGGAATGCATATTGGTAAAATGGGTGAATTTGAACGATGTGGCGCAATGAAAGATTGTTCCTATATGTTTTTTTCTTCTTGGAATTGATGAATCATCCGGGGGTATAAGGTATGGTATGCGTTGTTGGGTAAATGGAAGTTTAGATTTGAAGTGAGTATTGTTTATTATAATTGGTCATTTTTCGCGTGATGCGCAATCAGATGAAATAGATAAATAAAAAGTTAATAACATTTCAGTTTATTGAGTGATTTTGTTATAATAGTTTATATAATACAAGACGTGATGTACAAGTTGCAGAATTTTTTTTTTTTTTTTTTAAATTAGACAAACAAAAAAGCTCTTGAGATAAATTATGTATATAAAGTAAAAATAGTAGCTAAAAGTAACTCCGAACGGAATATTAAATTAAAAGATATTAACAAAAGTACTGTACTCTGGTAGAAATGTTTTATAGTATATAATCTACTTTTAAGCTAAATGATTAAGCACAATATTCGGTTTTAATTTGCTAAGTATTATGTACTAATTTAAAGTAAATTTTGGCAATCAAATGTAACAACATTAATAAATTAACCACTACTCTCTAAAGTTGAATTAGTGATAATTGCTTCACCATTTCAATTAGTGGAAAAACTGCTAATTTATTAGTAAATATTCACTATTTGATTAGCATTTTTTTAAACTACTAATGAAATTAGTAAAAAATTCAAATTAAATTAGTAGTTTTAAAAAACTACTGAATGAAACAGTAAATAAGCACTAATATCTTAGTAGTTTTTTCCACTAATTGAAATGGTGAAGCAATTTTCACTAATTCAACTTTAGATAATACTGTAAAATACATTGTATTTCGATGGTATATTAATTTTTATTAAAAATGCTTCTATTTGTTTATCTTTTCTATTAGAAATTTAATTAGTTACAATTAATACCGCAGTGTAATGAATGTGGAGCGAATTCAGAGAAATACGAATATGTAATATTATAATGATACGTGATGAAAGAAGATTCTACAATCTACTAAAACGGCTTGCACCGTTAAATAAAAACTCAAATTCGACTCACATGTGTCCTCGAGCAAAGATTTACGGTTACGAAAGAGGTAAATTAATATTATCTGAATTAAAACAATCTGTAAATTGAGTCACAGACGAAGTAATCACAACAAAATTTGAGCGCATGAAAAGACAACAATCGTAGAAGTGACGGAGAGACTCTGTGATTGAAAACATTTATACAGCTATAATATTTAAATGTATTTATTGAACTATTGTTTTTATACAGGAAATGTAACTAAAGAGACTATATTGGGAGGTTCTTTATATAATTAATCAATTGTAAATTGTATTCCTATTTTTTAATTAATAGTTCTACAACTTTTATATTTATTAAGAAATATATTTGAAAAGATAATTTCAACAGTAAGCGTCATCCTTTCGCTATTAATCAAACCAAATTTTAATATTAAACAGCACAGGTAAAATAAAAATTTTAACATCCATTACTTCTTCATATATACGTTTGAAAAATGTATTATAAAAGTATACGCGCAGTAATAAAAATAACAAACATAATAGCCTCCTTATATATATACAACAAATTTTACCACATATCATAATTTTCAGATGCATAATTTTTTCCTACCTCTATATACTGTTAACATTATTTCTATGAAAAACTAAAAAAACCACACTACCCAACCAAAAAAAAAACTCCTCTCCGATTCCAGTACGTTACCCATAACACAACTTCCACTCACAATCGTCGTTCTCCTCGTGCTATCACACATACATGCATACATTGCAACACCGGCGTTCTGAGCGGCACGCGCGCGCGCGCGATAACGCGCGAATCAGGCGGCCTGGCGCCTGCCCACCTACTCCTTTTACCTCCGGTATGCGGGCGAATCGAAGAATATATAGTACGTATAGCCGCGGGTACGATATAGATAGATATATATATATATATATATATGCATAAACATACATACACACACATAAGTGTAAGTATGTATATAAGTATACCTGTATGGACTTCGATCGGTAGCGGCGCGTGCACTGCCGCGAAATTCCATGCCAAGGAGTAACGGACCGACACGTGTCAGACGTGTGTGTTGAGGCCCTTGCGAGTCTCTGAGTTTGCAGATACTAATACTACTTATACTAAAGTGTAGTCGATAAGGTTTGTAGATTTCGTCGAAGTTAGAGGGTTTTATGTGAGAAGAGATGTATGGAAGATGTATTATATATATAAGTTCAAGGACGGTGTGCTGAGGGTAGAATGGTCCGGAGGTTAGAGAGTGCGGGTGTCTTATGGGTATATGGTGTATAGATGATTTTGATTTAGCATTGATGATTTGGGGGTGGTAAGGGTTGGGAAGGTGGACGTATAATATGAGTTTTGCACAAGATATATGTAACGTGAATAAGATGTCAAAATTGCAGTACCACATCAATATTTTGGGATATCTGAAGTAAAAAATTTTTGACACTATGAAAAGCAAAGATTAGCATTTTTATTTATCGATTTTGAAATTCATGCAGATATTTCACGTCAGGTTAAAAATCTATTTTAAATCATTCTTTTGTGTTTTCTTTTCTTCGAAATATTACTATGTTAATTTTTAGTATTTACGTATAAAATTTTGAAATTAAACAGTGATATCTTGATAAAAAAAATCACGAATGGATGACTGAAAATGAATTTTGAAGTGGACGGCCCATACGAAAAAAGCACTCAATGTGTTCCAAATTGGTGTATTGAAAAATCTATAGAAATATCAATAGATTCAAATGGATAAGAACACTCAACAATTTAGTGCTTTCTCGTAACAAATTAAGTCCTTTATTAATGGAAAATTAAAAAAAAAGCTAGACTTTGTTTTTCAAGATATTTTAAAAAATCTCATACTTCACAAATCTTAAAATCCTGACATAATGAAATAATTCTGACATAAAATTCATGTTTAGAAAACCAAAGTAGAAGAGTGTATAATAGTCTAGTCAAAAGGACAGACCATTTTTTATTTTAATATTCTTGAGATATCATTCAGACAATTTTTTTAAACTCAAACGAAATCTTAAATATAATACTTCAACATTTATTTTAAAAAAGGAATAAATAAATTAAACTCACGAAAAATTTCAAACACAACATGAAAAACGTTATGTATTGACCACGAAAAGTTCCAGTTGACTATTTATCTGTAACTTGACCTGCCAGCGAAACCATTTCCAGCACTTTTAAATGCATTTGCATTCATAATTCGACAAAATTATGTCGTAAAGTCGACGCCGGTTCAATGAAAAAAAAAATGCTAGAAACACTTTCTGCTGCCTTCCAGATTTTCGCCTGGGCATGAGCCAACAGGAACCATGCGGTATTTTTCAAAACACTTTAAAGTTTAATACGAATAAAAATTGTATTATTTTAATAATTTATAAAACCAACAAATTACAATTACACATATTTAATTGATAATCACAAGTTAAAATACTGTAAGTTATCTTGCGAAACTTGAACAACGCACGTATATTACTAAAGATGGACAAAATAAAAGTACCTATAGCATGCAAAAAATAAAAAATATAATAATATGTAAATAAAACCAACAACGCGGAACTTTGCAATTCACAATTAATTCAAACATCTCTACCTTTTTCGATCGATAAGCCCTCCGACGCCGGTTGTAATTTTCCTCTTCTCCGCTTTCTCTTTCCTATTTCTATCTTGTGCAACTTGCCGAACTTGCCCATAGATTTTCAACCGCGCGCCACGAGGCAACAACAACCCCACGGATCGAGAAAAGTCTTTGCGCGCAACAACCGGTTATCCGTCATTTCGTACATTTTTACATAAATACTTTAATGTACTCTTTTCACTTCCTCAACGTTTACACAATTATAATTACTATAACCCTCGTCTCTCTCTCTCCCTTGTTCCCCTATACTTTACACGTACCCAAACCCTTCAAGACTCTCAACGAAGTACGAGAGAACAAGAGAAAAGAAAAAGAAACACAATCGACTGCGGACGACTATCCCCGGCACACTGAACACCACGACGTGTATATTATACACAGTAGACTGCAGTCAGGGTAGAGAGTCGTCCGCGCGGGCGCGCGTCCACCGTGCGACTGTTGACCGTTCGACCGCCCGCGCGCTGAATATCGACCCTCGTACATCCCCCTCTCCTCCCCCTACCTCTCGCCGGCTTCCCCAGTGTACCGTACACGCGAGGGTAAGTATATACGTATGCGGATGTATATATATATATATACGTAGCTAGTGTTCGTGAACAGGTGTATAGCACTATACATATATATGTGTGTACCTGTGAGTTCTCGTCTTCTTCTTCTTCTTCATGGCGTTCGTCGTCGTTGTCGTCGCCTTCGCCTTTAACTTGACGCGTATGGACACAGCGCGCTGTGCGTTCATGGACGCGGACCTTGGACGCTTATGAAGGTGTAAACATGTAAGATGCGGTTGATGTACGGTACTAGATGAGTACGCAGGTACAGGTATTGGTTATTTGTATGGGTCCACATTTGAAACAAGATTCTTCCTTTTATTTATTTATCGGTTCTTATTCGGAAAAATCTTTCTTTCTTTGAATTTTATGAAATTGAATACAATAAATTAAAAAGAAATCAATAATGCATTTTCTTTGATGAACGTCGATTGCTAAACATAAAGTACAGATGATATATGGTTAATCGGCAAAATTAAGGCGATGTTCAATTTTTTACAGTGAAAGTACCTGAAAAAATTTTTTTTAAATCATCGATACTGTACCTATAAAAATCGTATATCGTTAATAGATATAATGTTTCTGATAAAATGAACTGTGACAAGTGTGTGTTTATTTGGTTTATGCAACTTTTTGTTGAAGCGCTTAATGAACTATCAGAAATACTATACTTCTGCATAACGTAAGCTGAAAAATTGTTATCTTGATTCATTTTATGGGATACCATACTCACCAGGAGAGTGCTCTACCTTCGGGTCATAGATTTGGCTCAAACGTTGGGATAAGTTTTTGAGTGTAGAAATATGAAGACAGAGACTCTCACGCTAAAAAAACTAAAGTTTCCGATATTTTTTGGTTTATTTTGAAAAAAGCTCTTGTTAGAATGGTAGCTATTTAACTTAGGAAAGTTTTAAATATCACTTAAATATAAAAAATAAAACTAGAGAAAATCAGCTTTCATTTGTCTTTTTAAGGATTACCGAATGTTAATTTGTTCCAAAGTTATAAATGGTTAAATTAAGCATCAATAGTGCACTAAAATATGCAGGCAAACAATTTTATTAGCGGTAGGATCTAATATTGCAGTTCTTCATATTTCTATATCCAGAACTTATCCCAAAGTTTGAGCCAAATTCAGACCCCGAAGGTATTGTACTCTTGGACATTTAATATGTATCACTTGTATACATTCTTGGTTGTCTTTTCTTTTGTTTGCTCTCTAGGAAATTTAAAAGCATAAAATCGTCTGAGAGACCTTCACCTAAAAAACAATGCTTTCAAAATTATTTGAAAACTTTACTCCACATTAGTTCAGTGATCATTTGCGTATTTCTGGACAGTCAAAACGTAGATTGCGATATAAAAAATTGAAACAATCGTTTTTAAAGTTTACACTTTTAACGTAGGAATTCTATGCCGAGTCTGTAGCAACAGATTTTTATAAATTATAATTATTATTTTTCCCAAACTTTTTCTTAAAAAGTTATACATATATATGTAACGCCGCAGGATATTAGAAATCATTTGTTATGATAAAATTTTCGATATGTCAAGCGTCTAATTTTCTATGTCATTTATTTAGCTATACATTATCCTTCATATTATTTCTAACATACAACTTGCACTTTCTTTTTTATGTCATCATTTTAATTTGTATATCAGTGTACGCAGACTATTGAAGGATTTGGGATAACAAAAATATATTGTTAATACTGGACATTTAGACTATATTGCTAAAATACTAGCTTTATTGTTGTGAAGTATTTCTCAAGTATACCGTACCGATTAGGCCGATTTTTTTAGTCAGCGAGCAAAAGCACCGCATGTAAAAAAATTATCTGGACCAAAATGTTCACTATTAAATTTTATGATTGGACAAAGACTTCACTCGCGATAGACCGAATTATTCAACCGCTTTATAATTGAAGCAAAAACTCCACTGCTAATATCCACTCATTTCCAATAAATACAATCGATTGATATAATTTTTTTTAATTTCCGTTCAAGGGAGCAGAAGTCTTCGCATTTTCGACTTTATCATGTCTTTATACCCACGCGAGACGAGCAAGAACGGTTCAATTTTCGTAGAACTTTTTACAAGAAACGTTATTATATTATATATAGTATAACGCTTGTGCAGATAGTAAGTATAAATGTCACAAAGAAATATTAAAATTTTTTATTTATTACATTTAAGTGTTTATAAAAAAATAGTTATTTATAATTTATTTACAAAGTTGGTCTAACTAATGGTACGTGCTCCAAAATCCAGTCCATGTAATGCGAGACTCGAGTGTATACCGTGGGATACTCGGGAGTAGCGCAAGCGGCCGACCACGACACGATTCCCACCAATTTATTATCAACGGTTAGGGGACCGCCAGAATCAGCCTAAAAATACACGTAAATACAATGTAAAATAATTACGAATTTCGAAATTTTATCAACAATATGTATCTTAAAGTTCTATAAAGTTTGATATTTACATGGCATGCTCCAGTAATGTATTTTGGATTGTTAGCACAGACTTGGGAAGAATGAACGGTCAGATCATGTTGTTCATATATTTTTTTACATTTTTCTTGTTCAGTTATGTAAATTGTAGTCTTCATCAAAACATCTGACATGCTTCCTACTTCCTAAAATAATTTTACTCTTTATTTTGCATTTTATATCATAAATTAAAATTAATTTTATTATACTTTTAAGGTACTTCTATTACGAAAATGAAGTTTCATTAATACAAAGTCTTTAACAATTACTTTTCGCTGTAAAATAATAAATTCTAGAATAATTAGAAGAATTGCAAGAAACTTAGGCGTGGAAAAAATTTATCTAAAGTAGAATGACTTTCTATGGTCTTCTACAATTTTTTACAACTTCGTACAATTTTTAACATTTATTATTTTAATATGAATTATAGTATAAATGTTTAATTTTAAAATTTTTTTATATGAGAAATCTACTTTTTATTCAATCTTACCGTTACTCCCCAGCCAGAAACTATAGCTTCCTTGCCTTCTTTCGGATTTTCAAAAGGCTCTGGTAAGATACCAAACATCTTAGCGTCAAATGGAGTTTCAGTCTAAATATTTTTTAAAAATTACAATTAATTTATTTGAAATTTATAATTTTAATAACGCATACTACTAAGAAAATACTATTATTAAGGAAAGCTAACATTAATGAAATTATTACCTTCAGCAGTGCAATGTCATGGATCCAAGAATCACGTGAATTAAAATTTTCGTGGACAATTATATCAACAACGTTATGACGTGTACCTCCAACTTTTGTATTAATTGTATCAGCTATAATAGTAAAATCTTCGATCTTGGCTCTGTAGATAAATTATAAAAATATGAATGAATAATTCAAAATAAAAATTTGCTAAAAGTAACAGTATATTACCCTTCATCAACACAGTGAGCAGCCGTTATAACAAAATACTGAGTTATAACAGAGCCACTACAATGATGGACAAAACCATTACCATCTTTACGTTGAAGAGAAATCTGCAATATTTAAATAATATATCAGTTAACTAAATATTTATCAACACTTACAGCGATGCACTTTCGCATTAGTTAATTGTAGATTACGAAAATTATATTGCATTTTACCTGGTATGGAATTTCACCAACTTTGGCCTCTTTGCCATTGATAATTCGTCCTGAAGGACCACCTGGAATAATTATTTTTGAAAATTATTTTAATAATCATTTGTAAAATGAAATTCATTTATTTTAAAACACATGTGCTACAATTTTATAATATTTATTTGCCTTTAAACTGTAGTATATCTGTATTAATTTTTACGATTTGATACTAATGTATATAATAAAAACGAAAAAAAAAATAAAGTAGTCGTATATTTTTTCTTTTTTCTAAGAAGTTTTATGTTATAGTTAAAATACAAACATCCATACAAAATTGTAGAAAAATAGCGTGATTCAGTTCCACGACAAATAGGATAAATATGTGTGCGGATTTGCAGATTGTGTATATATATATATAAGTTATTCTTTTCCTGAGTAAATGATCTATCATTTATTATTTACGTAGGTTTAATTTATATTTTCACGAAATTTTTCACAGTTGAACTTATAAAATATATATATTTAATTTATTAAATTTCAAAAGGTTATTTGCATTTGTTTAAAAGAAAAAAATATTTTTAACAAAAAATGTGTTTTAATTATCGAACTTATAATTTATACTAATCATTCTACAATGTTGGTTGATAATGATAATTTTAAAGTGTGCTAGATAACTTGTGTTATTGTCGCCTGGGTTTTGATCGGGTAATTTCCGTCGGACAGCCTTCACTCTCATCGAAATAATTTTCTTTATAAAATAGATGAGTATAATGCTGTACTATAACTGTCTCCTAATGAAACTTATATTGTAATGTAGCAAAACAATTTTATTGAGAAAACGTGATACAAATGTTGTATATAGGAGCATAAAAATTTAAAAGTACTGGAATAATTAAGTTTAGAGAAGCTATAATACGTGCCAATAAATTAGTCTTACTACTATACGGAGAATTTTTGGGTAATAATAAATAGATTATTTGTGTAAGCTTAGAATAAAAATATCATAATACAAATTTTGTATTTCATGCTTTATATGAAGATCTGAAATTAATTAAAATTTTATCTTCTTTTGCATTATAATTATTTCTAGAAAAATAAAATACTATTCAAACAAGTCTAATACTATTATGTATTTACAATTGTAATTTATTATATTTGTATCATTAATTTTAAAAGTGAAAAAATTATAAGCAAACTTATATATTATTACATTAATATTTTGTTTCTCACCTAGCGCAAGAGGTAGTATGCCTAAAAATAACACACTTAATAAGGTTGCCATAATTGCAAGTCTGATTAAGGTAACTAAAACTTGCACAATGGAGATACTTCTCAATTTTTTATATATTTATACCCTCAACTAATATCGATCGATAAGATAAGGTACAAAATATATTTTTTACCCAATATCTAATCATTAGGACTTTGATTCTCCTCCAATAATAAATAATAAGTTAGATTAATGTAATCAGTTTTATAACGTAATTAATCTTAATTTTATTTTGAACCAACATTACGGAAAATTATTTCCTTTACACTTTTCGTTATTAAAATCAAACCGTTTTCAATCAAATATATTTTTGTTACTAATTAAATAAATTTAATCAACAGCATTAAAAACTCTTATAAAATAGATGTACGTTGAATTTTTTATCTATCATTCTAAAATTAGTTAAAATATGTAAAGTTATATTAACCCATTTCTTCTCAAATGTATCTTTTGCTTTTTCCGGTTTCCTTGTCCTTTTGTGATATCACACGTTGCTTTTTCAATATTGTGGAAAATGAAAAAAATGGTACATAAATAAATCTCATGAGAATTGGTACTTTCAATTTCAAATAAGAAGCCATTATCATATTGTCATTATAAGTAAATTTATGCAAAATCTACCTAAATAGAAAAATTAAAGTAAGTAGATATTTTCTCATCAAAATCAACAAAATTATTGAATTAAAACTATATGGAAAATCGCTTAATACAACTGATATAAATATAACTATAGAACTTACATAAATAAAAAACAATAAATAAAAGATTATACAGAGTGAAAAATATAATGTCATAGTCATATGGATATTACATCAAAGAGAAAATGCGAAATTTGTATTCACACGCACACGCATACACATATGCATTTCATTTATTATTTTATTATTTATTAGAACCAGAGTAAATACAAAAACATTACATTACTTTACAAAGTAATCCAGCAGAGGAAGTCACTTCCT
>JAWWEQ010000010.1:31178736-31239947 GCA_035583055.1 Torymus tubicola | reverse complement strand
AATATTCACTAATGTTACGGTGGAGCAATTTTAACTAATCTTTAGTGGATTTTTCACTAATTCAACTTTAGAGAGTAAACGAATTCAAACCATGAATACGTTATAATTTTAAAAAACCCACTTTTAAATAAGTATGTGTGAGATCAAGTTAAAAGTAGTAATATCTTCAATATTTAACTTAATAACGCGTATAACATTAGCACATAAAAAATAATAAAATTCAAATTATAAAATTTTATAAATCTTGATATCTTTTACTTCATTTAATCCACATTTGCCCAGAAAGGAGGTCATTTTTTTTAGTGTGTCCGAATTGTCGTCACGAATTAAATTGCCTATTACATAGGAGTTTAAACTAAGAAAGTAATATATTATTCATGCGAAAATATGCGTACCTATTATATCGTGGCCTAATAATCAAAATTTTTCGGTTACAACACGTCACATATTTATCTAATATTGCACGGACAATAACTAGATGACGAATAAAAAATTGCAAAAAAACTTTTATTTTAGTTATTTAAAACTAATATCTCTCATCGCCGTTTACCACGCGCTAAAAGTACAAATGAACTTCTATAAAAATTTTACAGATTTTTATTGAATATTAACTATTTTTACGGTCAGTCTTTATGAATAAAAATGAAATTTATAACTTTTAAATCTTTACATGTATTTGTAATTTTGTGGAAATGCACTTGACTATTTATCAACTTTGCAAGAATATCAATGATATCTGTATTAGTATTTGTTACGTTGCCTTATTAGGGATTGGTTAGGGTGAAATCCAACAATGGATTTGCATTGCGCCTTTTTTAATTCTATATGTACGCAGCTGTTTCAATATGATTATTTATGATTTTTTCTTTATTTTATCTATTTAAAAAGTCATTTAATTCGTTTGTGTGCTATGTAAAGAACTTGGCATGCAGAATTCTGAATCTTAAATTTTGTAATTCCGAAAAAGTTAGAACTTCCTTAAATTTCCTCATATAGTATTATCTGAATTTCCGATTCTTAATAGATGCAAATATCAGTCAGTCAGAATATCTTCCGTTAAAAAAATAGGATCATACATAAAAGTTTCTAAAAATGTATATAAGCTTTTAAAATTCAATTGTAAAAAATTATTTAAATTTATCTCGTCAAATCGACTTCGCAGCCCATGCATATAAAACAGTTGTTATAAGAGTAAAATTTTTAAAGTCGGTCAAATTAATATAATGTTTCGGCCGTCTCGCATGAAATAAATATACATACGAACAGATCTCGCCCTCCATCTTCTCAAAAAACAGTCGCTCTCACATTGATCTCGCGATCAAAAAAAAAATGTCCCAATTCCTGCGATACACGCATCCAATTCAACCAATTATAAATTCAAATTGTGGCGCGCAACGCTTTTAATTGCGCGCGAAGGGGGGTGACAGATCATCACTAATACATACAGGATAATAAGTATATATGTAAGTGGTCCGCTTCATAAATACCACGACACGCGATGCCGGTTTATCTCACGTTAAATCTGTTTCGATGATTGCAGCTGCGAGAAAGAATGAAATATAAGTAGGTCGCTGATGTCGGGGAGGGTTCGCTAATAGCGCAGAGGATGGGAGGACAAAAATGAGCAATAGGTAAACTTTTTATTTGTATATATACTTTCGTCAAGTGTGTTTATTTGGGACAGTCTTTCTATGGCCCATTGCTCCTTAAGCACGCACGCAGATTTTTTTAAGCACCCACGCGTGCTATATAAGAATCAATATACTTACACGTCAATGTACTTATATGATTGTGTGCGCGATATTCTACGGCATTACACCAATTTTTTTTGTTTTTGTTTCATTACAGAATTATATCGCTAAGCTCGTCACATAATATAGCTTTAACTTGTGTTGTATTATTGTTACAGAAACGCAGCATGCGTGCGCTGCGATTATACGAATTGCTCACTGCATAAGGCAGAAATGGACGCACGATTTTTGCGTGCATGTTCCATCGCATGACATCTACGTCAGTTATAATTATATATTAATAATGGCAAAACCAGAGAAAAGAGTAAGAATAAAAAATTTGTTAGCTTTTTATTATAAACATGATGTTTCGTCGATTTCGCAATTTCGAAAGATGAATTAAAAAGGACGCAACTTCATTAAACAATAAGATTTTTTTACCAATAAAAAATTTTCTATATACTTAAAATACATATATAGAACAAAGTGAGTATGTGTCCATTGATCGTTATGCAGTGTTAACACAATAAATATATAAAAATTCGTTGTTTTATAAATCTTACTATGGTAGGTTCTATATAATATATTCGACATATGATTAACCAATAATTAACAAACTTAATTTACATCTTGGCTAATAAATAATATAGTATATATAACAATACTATGTAAAATACGAAATGAACTAATTTTAATATTAAAATTTCATATCGTTATTATTTTTGTATAAAAAAAATCTATAATGTTCAAATTTATAAAATAGCTTTGATATTTTTATCATAAAATTTTAGTAATAAGTTACTATATAAATATATTAAAATGCAATATAAATAGTTTATATTATAAAAAAATTTTGATTGGCTCTTACCTAAAACGTGATTCTATTGACTGTTAAAAGCAATAATATTATTACAGGCTTGATATTTTCATGATTTGAAATTAATTAAATCTATATTACATAGATACATAACAAGAAAAGAAAATTCACAAGTAAACAATATATTCATATAAAATTTATATTTTTAATAAACTGTAACTAATAATTCAAATAATTACTATTTACAACTTTTAAAATAATTTTATAATAAAGCACCAAATCGCAATATAAAGGCATAATTGATGAAGAAATATACACAGTTATAAAAGTATATACTAATTACATAAAATATATCACAATGATATAGGTATGTCTTACAAGCCACTGAATTAAGGCATAGAAAGAATTATTTCATTTTTAACAATTTCGTTGGCACTTTAAAACTATAAGTAGTATAAGAGATTTATTTTGTTAATATTCACAAAAATTATGATTAATAAAAAAATATTAATAAATTGAAATTGTTTTCTCTTTTTGAAAAAAGTATTTTATGTAATACTTAATGGTTTTTTAGAATTATTTATCAAATAAGTAGAAAAAATGTACTATCTATATGTTAATAATAATCAATATCAAGCCTGATCATTCTTAAGAATGTATCAAATAAATGACTTTCAAAAATATATCTACACCACTTCAATTCCATGCTTCCTTATAAATTCTTGAGTTTCTTCAGCATCAGTACTCTCATAAGTTTTTGGTTTAACGTTTTGTACTGGATTCTGTGAGTATAATATAACTGCAAAACTGACTATGGTGATGGCAAGAGCTGTATTGAAGGTGATTGGAATACCAAAAAGTATCCAACATAATACTGCTGTGAAAACTAGCTCCAAGGCACTAGCAAAAGTTTTCACAATTGAATTTAAATTTTTTAAAAAGAAGCTGGTGATAATACCTATTGCAGCATTATTAAACATGATTAAGAGAACTTTGGGATCCATGAAGATACTAGGCCCTGCATTATTGAATGCTTCTAGAAGATTGCCTTGTATAAGTACTACTGCAATATTACACAGTATACTATCAATGTACATGAACACATTTTGTACAAAGATATTTACATTTGTACCTTCACCTTTTAAAAGGTACTCATTATAAACACCTGCCAAGCATGAACAGATTGTCTGAAATACATAATTTATATCCAGTTATTTTGATCATAAATATATTTTCTTTGATTTGATATTTAAAATATACTCACCTGAATAAGAATAAATACAATATTTATATTTAAATGAAATTTAGTTCTTGAAAAGTTATCATCAGTATCCAAATTTAAGTGTTTTATCATACATCCTATTGTTAACAAAACTAACGATATCCACTGCTTTGTTGATAACTTTTTTTTGAATACTAACTAAAATTGAATTACTTTATTAGAAATAATAAAGTAAATGTATTTATTTTTTATTAAAAGTTAATCTAAGTGTATACCTGAAAAATTATACCAGTTACAACAACACGCAATTGTAACAATAAAAAGTATGTTGGAGGGTCAAAGGCTGCTAAATTTACAAATGACAAATTATTGTATAGACAGTACAACGAAGATGGGACCATATACAGTAATAATACTGAAAAAGAAAATTTATATATGATCAATTAAATTTTTTTCAAAGTATATATATTTTACAATATAAGCTACTTGCCTCTTCTGTATTTGTATATTTCATGGAATAAGCTCGTAAGTGTATGTCTAGAAATGGAAGATTACCATAAGAAATTTATTCTTTCTTATATTTTTTACTAAAATATCAACTTACTCTCGACAATACAGAACACTGGAGCATATTAATTTCAGGACTTCAGTCATAAGAACAACAATGACAATATTGTAATCGTACTCTCCTTTCTTTTGAGACCATGTTATAATGATACCTGAAAAAAGTATATTAATTGTTCAGTATACATTCAGATGAAATTATAGTAATTGCGGCTATACAGGAAACGTTGTTAAAATTTATCTAAAGCCAGAGATTAGATAAGAAAACGTGTTGTTCTGTTACCCAGCTACACGTTTGTAAGAAAAAATCATTAAAATCAAGTTTTTTCATACTGAAATACAAGCACTAAATTATAAGATGCCAAATAACAAGGATAACAAATTTGTCACATAAATAATATAACAATTAGAATTTAAACTACAATGTAAATCAAATCTTTGAAACTAGTCCATCAAGATACCCAGAGATCCCGCACCCGAGGCCCATAATCGCTGTCAGCGTTGATTTTTCCAATACAATAGCATAATATACGCATATATTCATGGGTGCAATTCGCAAAACATAAGTAATCATCTCTGATCATTGAAGGCCGCGAATTAAAATACATAACCTCACCTTGATTGACGAAGAGGGCTATGTAGAGGACGAAGATGATGGCGCTCCACTTCCCGGGGAAAAGCTCCGAGCAGTTTATCGTCCCCATTGTTTCCGCGCTCGGCTTTTCTCGCCCGCGCTCCAAATTATCATCTTCGGCTGCGCGCCGCCCGGTATATATACACTATATATGTGTATATATCCTGCTCGCAGCAACGACACTGACAACATACACACTAAATCAAAACCGATTCTGCACACGTAGATATTATACTTGTGCCTGCACTGCTGCTTCTGTTACTACTGGCTGCTTGCTTGCTTGCTTACCCCCCACACGATTCCCCGAATTCCGGTGTCCGCTGCAGTCGCCGGGCAATGCTTTTCTCGGCCTATATAACATGTATATACGTATATCCAGTGCATTTATTATGTGCACACGTATGAGTGGACCGATTTTATATTTGCCCTCACGCGATGCTTATGCGGCAAGTTGTGCTTTTATAGTACGCGCACAGTTACCTTTATGCTTACGTATTGTAAGTTCTACGCCTATACTTATTTACTTTCTTTTTAAAAGGATTCGAGCTGGATTTAGTCAATTTGATGAAACTTTTTGTTATGTAGGTGATGTAGTATCGTCCGAATTTAATAACGGTTGCAATTGTACAATACAGGTCTATTTATACATATATACCTACTACTAATCTTTATTCGGTTGTCGATATAGATTTTATTAGGCATATGTGTAATTTATTGCGATTGCCGTTTCTTTCGTATTATGAAGCGAGAGCCTTAAATTGAAAGTAAAATTAAGTATCATTTTTTCAATACATTTTATTCATTGAACAATACCTGTAATTACACTATTTACAAAATATAACATGTTTAAATAAACCGATATAATACGTGAATTATGATAATAACTAGACATTATTAATATTTATAGATTATATAATTAAATGAAAATAAACATTAAATATTAATAATTCCATGATACTTGAATTTTCTAATAAATACCAGTTATTTTTGCAAAAATGCGTAAATAAATATAAAATAATTAAAAAACATAGAATATGCAAAAACACCAATGAATGACTATTCCCCATATTTAAAATTAAAGACATAATATTTTATATTGAATATGAAATTTTACAATAACTGCTGAAAATTTTAGAATTTATGCACTTGAAGAACCCGACTTGATGAGTCAACAAAGTAGCTAAAAAAATACATTCCAATATAAGATCCGAATGAAGTCGATCAAAAATTTTGCTCCTCGTTTTACGGAAGTAGTAGTATCAAAAAAGTAATTTCGTGTTCCCGTTAAAAGCATACGATGCGTAATCTATACTTTTGGAAGAAAAATTAGTTTTTGAAATTGAGGTAAGAAATGAAGTAGCTCATTCTCTTCCCTTTGTTGCAGAATGTACTACTACATTTCTTGTAAGGAAAATAAAGTACTTAGTTTTCCTTATAACAGAAATTTAGCAAGTCTTTTTTATCCCCACATTTATAATGAATAAAGATGAATAAAAATGAATACAACTAAATAATTTTCTACCTTGGTTTGGTGGTCAATTCCCAAATGCCATTTACTACGAAAATTAAAAAAACGCATGAGTCTTGGAAATAATTATAGTCAAATTAATTATTTCATAACAATTATTTATTTTTATAAATTAGTATTTTTATAAAATAGTTTAATAATCAAAACTAGTGATACTACTGTTACGTAACAGGTAATGATTTTAAGTTGACTTTAAGATAAAGCAGATTGGAAATAACCAAACGTAAAACTCTTAAAGTATAATCATCAAATAATTGTTATAATAAATTGAATTAAATAAAAAACAAAGCTTTGTGAAACATAACTTCATTCATAGAATATATAAAAATAAAAGATAAAATAAAATAAAATTAATGCGACATTGTATGTTAACAACAAAATTCAAAAATTCATTTAAACTAATACATGATTTAATTTATTTGATAAATATAATAAATGTATTGCATAACTACGTCTTCATATTTACATATGTAAGCATATGCATGTAAAAGTATCTGGATGCATATTTCAATGGCATTATGATTTCTTTTTTACACTGTAGTAGACAGATGTATACTTAACGATTAACACTTTATATAGGTTTTTATTTTTTATATTACAATAAACTCTAACAGTTTTTCTCTTTTTTCCATAGACGGTTTTTGTTTTTATCTCAAAAATTTAAAATTTATTAGTAGTCTATCATAAAACTTTAAAATATTTGTAGAAAGAAAATTATTTTTTTTCAGTACAAAAGTCACGGTTGTTTTTTTTAATTTGTTGTTTTTCCAATAATTGCATGTATTTCTATGTTGCAATAAATATTTCTTTTCAAGAATATTTCACAAGATACATTATAATATAATATTCTTCTCCTATATAACTGATATTTTGTAATATATTAAAGTTGTCTGTTTGCTCGTTAAGAAATAATACTTTATAAATAAAAATTCTCACTCAAAATATTTTTTTTTCTCACTGAAACTACAAACATTTAGACCGTTAATACTATACGTATTTCTTTAAATGACACCATTGAATTTTAAAGTTTTGAAAACTCTATAATTCATCGAAAAAATGAAACTCATCCAATCTAAAAAGTATTTCAAAAACTTTTTACATGTAGGGCCGATTTTTGTTATAGCACATAAAAATTTTAAAAATATTATACACTAATTTATAAATGGTTCAATAATGTTAAACATTATAATTATTGAAAAAAATATCAAAAAAATTTATAGTCAACTATGAATAATATTATTTTACATAAATAAATTCTGAGAAACCAAAAAATGTTTAAAAAGACTAATTATTTTTTGTATGTATCCAAACCTCGTGGTAATCCTTTGGACATTATTTTCTTTGTATATACTATTATATTTAAAAACATTTTTAGTCTCAGAAATGAAAAAAAGCATTGTGTCATACATTAGACAAGTAACAAAATTATAAATTTTACTTTTCATTGGAAAAATGATAATCTATACTTTTTTATTTTTTACTAAAGAAATTTTTAAAAAATGTCACGCATCTATCGCGTTCATATTAGTCGCAAATATGATGCATCACTCAATAATAAAAATAGTTACTCAGATGTTTTAAGTTGTTTCATAATTTGTTGTGAAATTAGTTTTGTAGCTTCACTAGCATTTGGTATAAGAAATCGATCCATATCCGAGATAATAAAGTTTTCAGATTGCGTTGATCCGTATTTGAAAGTAATTAAATCGGGATGCCTTTTTCGGGATGTTATTCGCACTATACTCGACAATGGGCGTTTTACTATCACATGAGCAGCTCCTTTTCGACCTTGTATTTCTCGTAATACGATAATGTGTGTTTCGGTCACCAAAAGGTGGCTACAATAATTTTAAACAATTATTTAATATATTATTCTCACAAAATTTATAAGTTAAGGGAAATAAAAATTTTGATAATACCTTTCGTAAACATAACCATTAACTTTAACTTCCATACATTTGAAGGAATGTATTAAACTGGGATCTTTCAACCACTGTTGAACAGAAACTACTTCAACGGGTTCTTCGTTTTGAGCAGTCGCCATCATAGTATCTAAAAAAATTACATTAATTTAAGAAGAAATAATAAAGTTAATATTTAAAAAATTAGTACTTTATTAAAAATTTACCCAGATCCTGATCATCATCTATACTAAAAACAGGACGAGCGCTTCGTTCTCTTTTACTAGCATCTGCATCTTTATCGTTCTTTTTCTCTGCTCCATTATTGGTGCTGACCGAGGGATTAACGATATAGTCGAAGAGCTTCCCTTTCATTTCTTGACTTTTCATTTTCATGGCTTGACCTATCTTTCCAAAGAGATCGGAATTATTATTTTTCATTCTCACAGGACTGGTCTCACTGGAATTTGCCTCTGACAGATTGGTATTGCACACCAAACAGAATTGTGAATTATGATCGATAAGACTGGATACGACCTCGTCACCAAAATATTCATGAATAGCTATGTACAAATTAAATAAAATTTAAATAGAATTTCAAACGAAATAAAATTATCTTTTATATGATGCATTAATCGCATTACACATATACCTTGGTAACCGTTAACCACCATACTGACGTACTGAGTGTGTTTTTGTAAGAAAGACGCCACAACCATGTGAGTATAGCGATCTTCTTCTTGTCGTCCACTACCAAGGAAGCACAGATGCTCACCACCAGCTTGAGAGCCTACAGCCAAAGCTTGTCGTTGCGCTTGTAATAATCCTTGAACAGCTGTGGCAAATGCAGCAGGTTCTTGAAGCATCTAAATAAAATTAAACATAAAATAAATAAAATGGTTTCCGTGGGTAATTTCTTACCAAATAACCGATATCTATAAACAAAATTAGTGAATACAAAGTTATATTTCTTTACCAAATTACAATCGAGATGAAATGCAGTTGGTAAGTGTCCTGCGTTATACTGTTCAGCAGGTCTACAATCTACTAAGAAAAATCTGACAGCTTCTACAGGAGCATTAGGCAACGACGAGGCTTCCACGGTATTCTCAACTAATTCTTGGGCGGAAACTGGCAAGCAAAGTGCATGCGTAATAAATTTTTCGTCACCACCTTCTCCGAACATAATGCTGTATAAATCTGATTTAAAAGATGAAGGTGTTTTCATAGCATAGTACTGGGCCAAAGAACAAAAATCTGTTACATCCTCAGCTTCCAAGGCACACGGCATTGCGGATAAAGCATCAATAATGCTTTGCTTATCATCATCTTTCATGCTTAAAATCTGTTCCCTTTTTTGGTTACATAAGAAGCAAAATTAATATTAAAAATTTTTTGTCAGTTACTTGTGTTAATAAAAATATATTTACCTTGCATTGATTACCATAATAAGTGATAGGAACATCATGAAAAATGGATCGGCTTGCATAAAATATAAATCCCACATGGTGGAAATAGCTGGCAAGGAACAGACACCTGCAAATAGAGTGCTTATCCATCCTTTTGTGTACTGATCTGGGGATACTCGTTTTGTGTCCAAAAAGGAACATAGTTCTGGTTCATGATACAGTAACAGTAGCCTCAACACAGCACTATGCGTATCGCCTCTACAATTTAAGGAAAAATAACAGAATATGAAATGTTTATTGTTTCTATAAATACTCTATAATTCACTATTACTTTCTGTTGATTTCTAAACATACCTTGGAATATAAATATCTCTAATGGCCTCAAATAAATTATAAGTTGCTGAACGAGGTAGTTTTAAAGCTATTAGTGGACCTAATAACTCAAGCCACCCATTACCTCTTTCATACCTTTTACCTCTATTTTTACAGTAAAAAGTTATAATAGATTCCAAGTCTGAAACAACAGATACTTTATCTTCGTCGTCATTTCCTAGTTTATCTGAAAAATAAAAATTCACAAATAAGTATAATTGACCTAAACAAACACATAAGATAAGAAAGTATCACTGTAGTATTACTATAGGTATTATCAGAACATTCATGTATAAAAGATAAGGTATTTATAATTATCTCTGACTACATTTATAAGAAAAAAAAAAATTTCGTGGCTACTATTTATATACAAAATTTCAAAATTATTTAAAAATTTGAAGCTATATCAAAAAATAAAAACTTGTATAATTATATTTACAAATAAGTTTAAAAATATAAATAATATTTTTATAAATTAAGTTTTAATATTATTGTAATTATATTTGTATAAATTATAAAAGTACTCACTAACTAGTTGCTGACAATCTTCTCTGATAATGTGTTGCTCTGGAAGATCAAAAACTTCGTTGAAATGTATTAATTGATTTCCTCGATCCGTGACGTCTAAACAAGCTTGCCAAACGTCTGGCCTCAGATTTGCTGGCACTGGCTGACCTTTGCATATAGCATATATGTCTGATGCAGAAGGTGCTTCTGCATCCAACAGAGCAGCTTCTAATTCTAATATCCTGAAAATAAATTTTAAATTAATTTTAATAGAAATACAAATATAAAATAAACAAGGTTTATAATATAAAAACCATAATCAGTCAGTTAATTTGGATCTCGCATTACATAATGTAAACAAAAGCTGAAACTAGGCTATTACATATATATATGACTTCTGTCTATTGCAAAATACTGAGTTGAATTTCACAAAGAAACAAAAATAGCTCATAGAAGCAAGGCTTTTACGGCTATCTCAAGACTTTTTTAAATGCAGCTAATTAACTTCCACAAATGCACTGTAATTAACAGCTTGTCTCTAACAGGCACGTTTGATACCATTGAAGGTTAGCAGGAAGCTTGCGCATCACTTGTCACCTAAAACTCTAACAGTAACAACAGTGTACTTCCAACCTCCGATAAGACTAGCACAATACCAAATCTCATCCGTCTAATCATTTTCACCAGAACCACAGTCCAACACATGTTACCCATAAACACAACCCCTCTAATTCTAGTACTCCATTACACTAAAACTTTTTCTGTACAACCCAGTCACACCCTATATACACTATTAAACTAACTTCCCCAGGAAACGACTAACAACAAAAAAAAAACTCCTCGGGGCAGCTCACCAAGTACTTTCGTCGTCTTTTAGTGCCATTTTGAGCTCCGACGTCAGCTACTGCCTCTACTGCTTCAAATCCACACAATTCACTTCTGCTGCTGCTGCTGCTGCTGCTGCTGCTGCTGTTATTGCTATAAGTCGACGATCCATTCACCATCGCTGACGACGCGAACGGCGGCCAGACGGCATGACTGCGACGGCGGCTTCCTGATCAGTGCAGCGCTGCGGGTACATCGCTCCGATGACAGCAGCAGCTCGTTGCCATTTCACTGGCTGACTCGCGCTTGCGTTCCAGGAAGGGAACAAACACCTGCGAATATATAAGAAGTGAAAGAATATAATGTGCGCGGGAGGAGGTGCGCTGAGCAATGAGCGCGCTCAGTATGTGGCGCCGCAAGTATACGTACTTATTGCGAGAGCGCTTGATTTCAAATTTCAGGAATTATAGATATATGTAGGTTGAGTGGAAAAAAAAATAAATGGCTGTATTATTGTGTATAGTTCTTATATATACCTATATTGTTTTCGAGAGTTATTTACAAATGACAAAAGAGAAGGATATTGAAAGGTAACCGATACGTGCAAAATGGAATTTCTTATGAAAGAACATGTTTTTGTTATATCATATGCTCATCAGTTCTCGTAATAATGTACGTAAGTATAGATATATTTTGCACTTTATTATGAAATATGGTTTATAGAATCATTTTTTACGATTATAATCCAAACTAAAGTTATTTTACCTCTTTCTATCAACATTTATCAAAGATAAAGTTGTGACTCATTGGGGGACCATTCAAAAACTCGATCGTCTAAAATATGATTCACGAATACAAACAAAAGACTGAGCTATTTCATATATATATATATATATATATATTGCACTTACGACCGAAATCGGTGCTTTTACCAAAGCGTCATATGATATGTGAATGCTACATCCCTTACTAAACTCTGCTTTCACTAGCTTATAGCGCCTCATTGTAAATGAAAAAATACTCTTATCCAAAATTATGTCATTCTATCATTTAATTACAGTTTTACATCGAAAAATTGAACTTTGAGAAAGCGCGATACGAAAATCATTAATATCTCAATTAATTACGCAGGGCTCTGCTAATCGACTTTTTCACGTCCTACCTGTATATATAGCCTTCAAATGACGCGCTATTGGTGATATACATATGTGCATGCACATATTACATGTATGCTTACAAACACAAATCTAACGCATTGACGAAGACGAAGAGGAAAAAAAACGTGCGCGCAATAAGGCCCTCCTGGAGCAGCGCCGACGACGGCGGAGCAATCGTAAGTATACGGAGCTGCGCGCGCGCGTGACTACTGCTGCTGCTATTATATTCGATATATATACTATAGCACGCACGCGAATAGATAACGCGAGTCAGCAAGTGGAGCAAGAGAACGAGAGACTAGGGACACGAGCAATCAACGTCGTCTTCGTCGGCAGCAGAAGAGTAAGAACAACTGAGATAGAAATTCCCGTCTCCGTGGTGTCTACGGGTGCGTGTTTTAGAGACAATGGCTTCAAGCGGTGCCTCGAGTTCATTGCCGAAATGGCAAGTAGCCCTGTTGGTCGGGGCGCCGGTCGCCCTTGGTCTTGGCTACATGTACTACAAGAGCAGCACCAATAAACCCGAGCTGAAACCCGGTCCTGGTGGTAAGGGCAGACGGGCTGGTGAGAATGGCGAGAAGCAGATGTCCGTAGATGGCGGCGATTATCCCGGCAAGGGTGACCCTCCCGCCAATGAGGTTAGGCAACACGCCTGTTATATATATGTGTAGATATCTCGTGCTCGTGGTGCACTCGCATGCTTTCGACTGATCGTATATCATATAGGGTTTTTGAGAGATTTCATGTAAGATTGGGTAAGATATCTGACTAGCCGAAGGTTTGACTGAGATTTTTGGAGAAGTTTAATGCTTTACATGTGTTTGGACTTACAAAACTTTTATTCGCTTCTGTATATTTAAAAGAAGATCCAGTATTACTAGACTTTCCATTCATATCTCTTAATAAAGATGATTTAAAGAATAGTTTGTATATTTCGAAGAATAATCAGCGATTGATAACTACTTCTGTGCTTCTATGTAGTCGTAGACTTATTATAGAAATTATATCTTTACAAAAATTATGATAAGTCATATTTATGATGAGTGGTAGTAATTAATTATAGATTCCGTACACTAATATTTCTTTGCTATGTTTATTATTTATAATTAAATGTTTTAAAAGATATTTATTTAAATCTTTTAAACTTAGCATGTTTAAAATATAATTATTCTAAAGTCTATTTTAAAAATTGCATGTGAATTGTACAATGAAATATTTTATTGCATATAAACCTGATACTGCTGAATAGTAATTAATTTCATACTTTGAATTTTTTACTTTATACAATGCAAATTGTTTGGTGAACTTAATTTTGATGCTATACATAATTGTATATAAAGCGATTATTTTCATTTGAATTCATTTTCAATTTAGACACCACTTCAAAAAGCTCAGAGATTCAAAGGAGAAGGAAATAAATTTTTCAATGCAGGAAAATTTGATGAAGCTATTGCTCAATACAATTTGGCAATTGAAACATGTCCAAAAGAGAATACCGAAGAACTTGCAACATTTTATCAAAACAGAGCTGCTGCCTATGAAAAATTGGTAATAATTTTAATTTCAAAATAAAAAAAAATGTATGATTATACAATTACTTTAAAACATAATATAATTACAGCAAAAGTATAGTGCTGTTAGAGCTGATTGTACAAAGGCTTTGGAATTAAAGCCCAGGTATGTAAAAGCTCTGATTCGTAGAGCAAGAGCTATGGAAGCCAATAATGATTTCGAGACTGCTTTAGAAGATATCACTGCCGCTTGTATTCTTGAAAGGTTTGGAAACCACAATTCACTGTATACAGCAGATAAAGTATTAAAACAATTAGGTAAATTAATATATTTTATAATTTATTATATACTGTTTATGTAACAGAATTGGATAATCAAGCTACAATAAATTTTTATTCTTTTATAACTTTCTTTATAGGTAAGCATCATGCGCAAGAATACATTGCTACTAAGAAGCCAGTTATGCCTAGCAAACACTTCATTGGTACTTATTTCTTGGCCTTTCACAATGATCCTATTTTATTAAAAGTAAATGAATTATCAAGCGAAAATGATGACTCGTAAGTTTTTTACAATCTCCATTTTTTAAAAATAATATTTTTGAAATTATTTTATATGTAGTGATCATCTAATGTTATGTATTTATATCACAAGAAACTATTCATTACAAACTAATTTTTATTTGTTCTCTTAGACCATTTAACAAAGCTCTGTTAGCATTGAAGAACCAAGAGTACAGTAAAATAATACCATTTTGCACAGAAGAGTTAAATAACCTTGAATCTGATGACGATTCTCAACATAAGATGGAAGTGCTTTTGCTCAGAGGCACTTTTTATCTTTTACTTGGACAATATGAAAATGCATTACAAGATTTTACTACTGTTGTATCAAGTGACACAGCAAGCAAGGAAGTGAAAGTAAATGCCTTGGTAAAAAGAGCAAGCATGCATATTCAGCTTGAAAATCCAGATAAAAGTTTCAGTGATTTTGAAGATGCGCAAAATCTCGATCCCAACTGTGGTGATATTTATCATCATCGTGGACAGGTAATATTTAGTGAAGTTTTTTAGTGTGGTTTTAATTATATTTAGTGAAGTTTCACAGTGTGGTTTTAATTATATTATTTTTTTTAAGGTTCATCTATTAATGGAAAAAGTAGATGAGGCAAAAGCTGATTTTGAAAAAGTTGTAGAACTTAACCCTGATTTTGGTGTTGCATATGTACAAAAATGTTATGCCGATTATCGATATGCTGTAGTAAAAAAAGATATGAACCTTATAAATAATTCGATGACCAATTTCAACAACGCGTTTGAAAAATTCCCGGATTGCTCAGAATGTTACACATTATATGCTCAAGTAAATTTAATTCTGTAGTATTATTATTTTTCAAATATCTTAGTCATATATTTTTATTTAACTTTTTATTTTTATAGATGTTAGTAGATAACCATGACTATGCAAGGGCTGATTCATATTTCGTAAAAGCATCAAAACGTGATCCAAAGAATGCTACCATTCTTGTATATAGAGGATTGTTACAATTACAGTGGCAAAATGATATTGAAAAAGCTGTAGAATATATGAAGAAGGCGATTGACCTTGACGAAAAATGCGAATTTGCTTATGAAACTTTGGGCACTGTAGAAGTTCAACGGTAAGTTTTCAATTCCTTGAACTAATTCCAATTTGTACTACACTTCTATTCTTCAGTTATAAACCATTACACAAATATTTATGTAATCTATACATTTATTTTTGTATATTTTATTTTTTATTTAGTGGAAACTTGAAGGAAGCCATAAGTCTTTTTGATAAAGCATTAGCTTTAGGAAGGACTTTAATGGAACTTACACACATCTTTAGTTTACGAGACGCAGCGAAAGCTCAACTTGTGGTATCAGATAGACTTGGAGCAGACACCATTAAAGCTCTACACGATGCAGCTTCACAAATTTGAAATGTTTGCTAATCAAGAAAAATTCAGCGCAATAATAAAATAAGATTCTTAAAGCCTATCAAACCAAAAAAGGTGTTAAACTATGATAAGGCAGAGGTTATGAAGCTATCCTCAAAAAAGATTAAAAATCATTGACTCTGGTTAGGTCGTTGTATGATCTTCAATTCATAATTGAAAACCGGTATTTAATGCATTTATTGTGGGCATATATGCAGACAGTAGCAGAATTTACAATGATTCGTAAAAATATTCAGGTTTTCTTAAGGAAAAACTTTCCATTATGCCCATAAAACAAATATTGTAAAAAAATATTTTATTAGATTTATTTCTTAGCTCTGGTGATTTTTCATTTATTTAAAAATACTCTTTTCTTCTCTTATAAAACAGGGTTCACGAATTGAACTTGATCTCGAAGCATGATTTTGAAATATATTAACCTTTAAATAGACTTTTTATCCGACTTAAAGTTTATACATCATTTCAACCGATTACTCCGTTTTAAGTTTTCAACCTGATAAGTGGTCGATACTTCGACCACCCCTGTTCTCTAAAGATTAAAAGAATATTTTTCAATACAAAAAAATTGAATTATAAAATGAGTGAAAGAAAATTAAAAAATTTAATACAAAAATACGATTGACGGAAATGAAAGCTTTTAAATACTTACATTCTTGACTACTAATCTAATATATTTATTTACATTATTAAGTCTCTAAAGTGAAAATCATTTGAGCTAATTCATAACGCGTATTTACCTCAGTGCTTGGTTACTTTTGTGCATTTCTTTTTTGTCAAATAACAACGTTACCGATACTACTAAGCTAGTCGTTGAAGAAAAAAAAACCGTACAATGGAGCTTAAAACTGTATGTTGTTTACACCGTAATTCACCACGATCTTGTTGAAATGTCAAGCGTTTCAGAAGATGTTATTTAAGTATAAAATGTTATATAATTGTAGTATATTGCTTATGTATAATTCAACTTATGTAAGATTAATTTGCTTCTTTAAGGCAACACATAACAGGTTTGCGTTTATGTATACACAACATCTACACTCATAGCAAAAAGAAGACTTTCTTTTTTTTTGTAAGTAATTTTAATATCCTTTCTGACATTATCTCGCTTAATTATGTATATGAATCACTTTAAAAAAACTTATTGTTATTTATAATGCACCATTTTTGGTGCTCTGTACAGATGTGTTAAAAAAAAGGTTCAACGTTTGTAAGAAATATACATATTATATATTTCTAGCGCTAGTCTATAAAGTCACTTGTCTTTTTCATTTTTCGTACCACCAACACATATACATTCTTTTTCATTCTTTGGATCAGCGTCGACTATTCTTGAATTTCACACGATGGCAGTTGTCGAGGAACTTGACAAATAAAAGCGATGTCGTTGGCCTTCTCTGAGTCGACCATTTCTGTACACACACTTCTTCGAGAAGAATGTTATACAAACGCTTTAGGAATTCTTCTCGGGCAATCATGGCACCTTCTCAAACATCGTAAAATATGGATGCCAACGGGTATCTTATCACAAAGGCTAACAGAGTGCCCACAATCTAAAAGGATAAGAGCTGCATCTTAATTAATCTGAATAGCATTAGCTTACGCTGGTTACGTAATTTTTTATTTTTATAAAGTTTCAAATGAGTTTATCAATTTCTTTTTTCAAATTTATACATCCAATACTCCTTATCATAATATAAACAAGTCTTTGTATAGAAATTAAAATCTATTAATAATACAGTTAATTTACCTGAACAATCAATAGTATCGTTGTCAACGTAGGTTCTCTCATGGGTCCAAATAGGATCAGTACAAAGTTTATGATCGTTAAATTGTTACACGTTACCGTGCCCTCTCTATCTTCGTGCCACTGAACAACTTTGAGCGTCCTGAATACCCACATGATGAACCTCGCTGTTAAAAGCATACAGTGCATTGTAAAGTCAGTACACTCTGAAAAGAGATTTTTAACTAAAAAAAAAACAAAGAAATATTACCTAAAATATTCAGTTCGCTTTTCTTGAAGACCGTCATGCTCGGATTCATTTTATCAGTTTCAGGATCGTATCTAAAACAAACCATTTAATACGCGTTAATATTAATTTTGAAGGAAAAGTGATTTTTACAAAATATAATTTACTTCGGTAATCGATGCCTCGGACATGGCACCAAGTGAAAGAGCTGCGGCACGCTGTACAGGAAATTGAGTATTTGGGGGATAAAGAAGAGCAGCGTCGTTTTGCTGAAGTGGCCAATTATACCGACCACAGCGAACGTCATTCCTGAGAAGTAGCAGAACGTGTCGCCTACGAAGACTCTTGACGGATACCTGAAACAAACAGATTTTTTTCTTGTAAGGCCAAAGGAAATAATATAGAGTTCAATAACAAAGAAACGTTTTAGTTTCCACATTTATATTACATAAATCATATACGCAATGTGTCATTATAAAAGAAAAACGAAATTTTTCTGAAATATTAAAAAAAAAAAGAATCAATTATACTCTAAAGTTGAATTAGTAAAAATCTGCTAAAGATTAGTATTGCTAATTACTAATGAAACCGTAAATATTCACTAATTCTTAACGGAAATATATGGAATTACTCATTAATTAAAATAGAAAAGTTTCACTATTTAATTAGTAAATATATATTCATATATTTCTACTAAAAATTAATGAATATTCACTGATGTTTTGATAAAGACATTTTAGTTGATTTTTCATTAATTTTTTTTCCATTACAATTATGAATTTTCGCAATAATAAAAAAACATGTAAGCAAAAGAAGTAACCCCTCATGCGATCGATACCTATTCACGCAGTATAAAGCACTCGTTTATTGTTTTATACCATCGCTAATTGTCTCAAGGGTATATAGCTCGTAAAGGCCTGTCAAACAAAATATATACATGCGGGTGTGTAAGTATCACCGCGCGCATTTCGTGCTCCTTTTAGGGCGATCGCATGATGCATTGATACACCCTGAAAAGGAGTACCTATATATACTCCGTTGGCTGCGTTGTCAGGATGTATAGTGTAACGGGATACACGCGCTCTCGAATTTGATACTCTTTTAACCAGAGTCAAAAAATCGATTATTTACCGAGTGAGATATAGATCACAGGTAAAGACTTTTCGCCGTCGTAAGTACACTGAGAGAAGGATTTATTTATAGTTAATATATTTAGTAACAGTTAATACTGAAATAGTTGATTTTGAGGAAATAAGGAAATTATAATCTGAAAACATTCACATTTGATTGAAATTTCAAAATATTACTATTAATGATGCGCATATTAATAGTTAATATGCTTAGTTAATAAGAGTTCACAAAGAGTAAATGTAAATAAATTTTTTGTATATTTTTAATATATCTTCTTATTAACTGTAAACAAATTCTTCTCTCAGTGCATAATTTGGAAAAATTGTATGCAGTTTGAATGTAATTTTCGTAGTTTTATTTTCAAAATTATTAATTTAGATAATGTTAATTATTGTACTTGATAAATTTTCAAATGTTTAATATAGCTATAATAATTAAATATCCCAAATTTAACGAATTTTATTTTATCGCATTACACATAAAAAAAGTACGAATGTTTCTTAAGTCGATTAGCCTTACAAAATACTACCTATATATTGTACGTTCTAGAAAGATAACTTAAGCGTTAAAAAAATGTAAGACACTTCCCATTCAAGCATACTACTGCAACAAAGTCGCTTAAATAAAAACAACAGTCAAACTCATAGAAAAAAATCTACAAGTAATTGTTATAATGTTACCATCCGCACGATACCATCCATACTGGGCGTTTTAGTTTCTCACTTTGACCTTTTGATATATAAGAAAATATAATTAATTTTTTTACTACAAATACCAATTATTTTCTTACAGATATTTCTGCAGACTTTATTCATATGAAACAATTCCTCAACTCCCTATTGATTACAAAAAAAACAACAACACCCAAAAAATCTTCCACCCACAAAGCGATCTACCTCCTCTTTAAAACCCCCACCAAAAAAGAAAGTCTCGCAGCATCTTCGCCTCACGCGCCTCCACCACACAAAGACCGTGTATGCGCTTCCTCTCAAGAATCAAGGAGAAACCCGCGATCGAGCACGCGTTGCTACTATTGTCTCCTCCTCACCTGTCGCGTCCGCCCGGCGACGCAGCAGGCAGATGTGCGCCGTCCCGAGATTTCCTCAGTCCGATCAGCAGCGACCCAAACAGCCACAAGCACATATATAAGCCAGCAGCTGTTCAGTACGCCGCGGACCGGCGAGCAGCACTCACGTATATATGTGGACGTGTGTATAATATAAGCAACAAAGATCATAAGTTTTTATATAGTTAGCCAGGTTGTGATTTTGTGCGTCCTACAGTATTAAGGAGATGCAGTGGAAGATTTGTTGATGTGAGTTGTTGGGTCGTACATGTAGACATTTTTTTTTATAATTGTGGAAGTGATGATTTATGTGTTTATCGGTGGCGGTTCGAATGAGATTGCGAACGTTGGTGTTTGATTGGGAAGTGAAAGGGGGTTTGAAGTTGTGAAGTATAGGGTGTATTAAATTTTGCGAATATTTACAGCAAGACATTTGGAGTTCGTATATAAGTATACACTTTTGATCGTGTTGGAGAAATCACGTCTCTAATTCAAAAGAATGCTAATCACCGAATTATTTTTCTCGTATAAAAAAGCCAAAAATAAAGTAGTTTTTAGTTTCTTTAATCAGACATATAATTTCTACCTTTACTAAGCTAATAAACTATAAACATTGGTGCCATTCAATTATGCAACTCCACACCCAGACTTTATTTTTAAGTTTATTTACTATAAAAATCAAAATCTCCATATGCATCCTACGCTCCACACTCCTATATATGCTGGAACCTACAAGAAAAAAAAAGAATCTCGTCTCACTTAGAAGTCTAAAATAAGCAGTTGGGAGGAGAGAAATACCGGCTGTTATACCAGATTTACACCACGTGCGGTTACATTTCTACCAAGACGCCGCGCTCTCGGTCACTTACGATCTCAAAGAAGTCGATTTCTCCTATATTGATCTTAATAATATTATTTGCAAATAAAATTAATTAGCTTGACAAATTTTATTTACGCGAAGAGAGCTCGTATAATAGTGTGGTCAAAAGCAACGACCTGGTTCTCCTTTGTTTTTGCTGGTAAACTGATGAGAAGTATGATAATAATTTTTGTAATTAAGGGAAACGAGGCGAGGTTACTGCGAGAATTTAATGAACCGTGAGCCCGCAAAATTTTCGTGTCTACTGGGACTCCGATTTGTGTATGTGTGTAAGTAATGTGTATCGGTATATATAAGTATTATTAACATATTCTGAACTAATAATTATAAATGAAATATATGAAATTTTCTGTACAATCGAGTACATATATATAAAAACTTTCGGTCTACGCGTTAACACAGAAGAAATGTTTTATACAAAGAAAAAGAAGGTTGAGTATTAGGAACATGACGCATTGCCAAACTTCTCCGAGCCCCCTTCCCAAAAAATAGAGAAAAAAAAGGTCCGTGCAGGTTGTTGAAAGCTTGATTTGAAACTTGGCATGAACCCTACTACCCCTCTTTTTTCGACAACAAAAAGCCCAATCTGGCTTTCCTCATTTCGCAACTTTCCAAGCGCATATACAGACCTCATCCGACAACAGAAACAAAACAAAAACATGTGCGAATCCTAGATTAAACATTTCTCAATCTATAAAAAACAATATAATATACCTATATACATTACCTCCTACTTCAATTCGTTCATACATACATATGCGCACTATACACATAGACTTTTTTATCTCATGATCGAACGGTAAACGGAAGCCTACGGTGTGACACCGACGTTTACCACCCGCACCCTGTACACAACCCCGCGGGGGAGGAATAGGCCGCATCTCCGGCACAGACGTCCGCCAGACGCGTGCACACGTCATGCTCTTTCTCTCTTCCGTGTGCAAACATACCTGTATATATACGCGTCCCTTTCACACATAGCCTGAAGAAGACGCGTATATATATATATATATATATATATATATATATATATATATACGACGAATGTCTGAGTCACGCGGCGAGAGGAGTATATATATATATATATAGTGCGACTGTTTTAATGAGTCGGCGCGTGTCGCATTATGCGTCGCCTGTTTCTTGGATTTTTTTTTTCGTCGAGACACGCGTATGCGTGAGGAGACCTATAACGTATAGATGGGTATAGAGTAGATATATAAATGTGGTAGTAATACAGAGAAGACGACGAGGAATGCGGAGGAGAAGAGTTCTATGTACGTGTGTGCGCGTATATATATAAGTATAGTAGAGCTTTGTTCACAGTGACTTTGGGCTCGTAAATTTTTGGAGACGCGGGAAAGGTCTTTTTTTCGAAGAATGTTGTATACGTGATGGTTTATTCAATTGGTATATATACATATTAGGATGTGTTAGGATTGTGTAATAGAAAATTTGTAAGAGGAAGATAAGAACTAAGAAAATTAATAAAAATCATATACCGATTGTGCAATATTCTTCTAGAGAGTATAAATAAGTCATTAAAAGATCCCACGCGCTATTAATATATGCATGCAAGACCATCGACCCACGATATTCCATCGGTTATCTTATATACGCTCTATACACATTTTCCGTGTGAATTTCACATCACACTCATATGTGTCTATGTGTGTCTGCGATGTCGATTTCCGCACAGCAAGGTATACGTACCATCATACCCACATGTGTACGTATATATATATATCCACTAACTTCGTACATTAGCGCGGCTCGAACAACGCGGGATTTCAACAAGTTATTTATTAACGTCAACGTGCCGAATGCACATACGCAATTAACATTTCTTCGTGTCGAATACTTAGCTTTATATATATGTAATGCAAAACACGTTGCTCACAATCTTTACGCGTATATATATTTTATAATTTACACCGTATAATGTTGTAAATTAGAATGATTATATATAATTGAAGGTGTTAAACGTGCGTATGCATATCTATATACACGTCGCTCGTTCGATACTCGCATTATTATTATTATTATTACGCCAGGCTATTTTGAGCGAAAACCGTACGGGGGATATTCCCCCCTCGACGAGATGAGATCAGCCGGAGGGATTATTGCCGAAAAACCGTTACACGCAGAAACATGAGCGCGGGGAATTGAACGCGAATAATATAATGCGCACAAAGCGATGTCGAAAAAAGATTCGATTGTTCAAAAAAAAAAAAATATAACGACAAGTATAGATATTTCGTTAACTTTATTTTATATATTGTATAATAGTTTAAATAAAATACACGTATATAAATTTATAACGATTGGCAAAATAATAAACCAACTTGCAAAAACAGCCGGCGCCCACGCGCGGGTATTAATTTCCGAGAAACTATATAAACGTTGTTGTTGCGGAATAAGCAAAAAACATCGCAAACCAGAACGAGGGCACCACGTGCTACTGCCTCCCGCGCTATGACTCATCTCTCACTCACTCTCTCTCTCTCTCTCTCTCTCCACCCCTCGAATAAATGATACATAGTTTCATTAAACTCTGCGGAGGGGAACCGCGCTAGTATACATACACATACATCCAGCAGTGTGCCAATCCGCTTCACGCCACATATATATATATACGTATCTAAACATACTAGCAAGTGTGCCGCAGCGAAGCGACCACAATATAATATAATTTCTGGAACGCGTATATATATATTCTCTCGAAAATCTTCTTATGTATATTTCGTTCGGATCGCTCGTTCGCATAGTAAACAAGAGAGAAAGAGAAAGAGAGTTAAATCTGTACGCTTGGGATTATATGCCTATACATTAGAATACAAAGGAACGAGATTACACGCGTAGCGCATCTGTATATATGTATGCATATTGTCTATACGGGGGTCAGTCGAGCGGTACGTCAAACCCCTTTACCAGTCTGAATAAGTAGCGTAAGTTCAGTTCGGGGGTGACGCGGGAAAAAGGGTTCGAACGAGCTGATCGTACGCGTGTAAGCTCGTCAAGAGACTCTATATTGTCTCGCGTTGTAACATACGCAGACACTCGAGAAAGGGCGAAAAAAGGGGTTGTCGTTGGTCTTTTTCAGGGTATATGAATATTGATGGTCGTTGAAGCGATTAGGATAAGTGGTGATTGATTTTTTTTTAAAGAAAATGATATATTGTTGATGTTATAATTTGATATGTTGTTTCTTATTTGGTTGAAAATATTAGGATTGAAATTTTATGATGAACGATTTTAAGCGAAGCTTACATATAAATTTAAATGTATATAATGTAAACAATATATATCAGAAGATTTTCATAACATTCGTATATCAACAGATATTGAATTTAATTAAATATAAAATTCACCCAAATATAAAATCGTTTTTCGTTCCTTTTGCACGTAATATATATAATTAGAAACGCGCGTTTCCGCTTAACTATACTAAAAATTTAAAAACTCCCCGCACGCGCATCATCATAATCTTTTCCACGTGCAATGTGCGCTCGTCACGTCACCGAAAAATTACTCATCTTCACCCGCGCGCATACATATATACACCCACCCTCCTCTTACTATATACCCATACTCTCACCCCACCCATCGCTGTACCCTCGTTCTCCTCGTTCCTCCCCGCGTATACTATATATCAGCCCAGCGGCGTCGTCGTCGTTGCCACCGCCGTCGACGCCTGCGCAGCACCGACTCCCGGCCAACATCAGCAGCAGCACTACCACCAATTCTCACATATACATATATATATACCGTCGTGTCGCGGGGGGAGCGGTTATAGGTGCACCCACACCGCGCTGTGCTTATTCACCGTCTGTCTGTCTTCCCCGACTCGTATAGCAGCAGCAGCTAGCAGCAGTAGCAGCAGCAGCTCCACTGTCGGCGGGTGTGGCGGCCGCGGAGGGCATGATACCTTCAGCACCTTCGTCGGCTTGCTGCTTCGGCGCGGCCTGCTGACGACGTGTATACATACTGTATACAATACATATACATATATACATATACCTTGATTGGTTGCTGCACGCCCGGCGCGATGCGGAGGAAAGGTTCGTACGTAGTAAAGCGAGTGATTGTATGTATGTAAAAGAGGGTGGGTAGGAGTGAAAGAGAGAGAGAGAGAGAGAGACAGAGTGTGTATGAGCGAGTGATCAATTTTTCGGGGTGAAGAAACTGCGCGCGCGGAATTTTAAAGCGGATGGAATGATGCGAGCTTGCGTCGAGTGAAACTTGAGAATCACTAAGCTTACAAGCATTTTGTGGTGGAAGAAGGAAGAATTATTGTCGTATGGGTTGACTAAACGCACGTGTGCATCACGCACCCTTCGCTAAACTTCGATCGATTGACATTCACATATACACATACACAGACAGAGACAAAGCTATACTTGAAGTATACCGGGGAGCTTTCCATGCACATATGTGTCTGTATATAAAGAAACGAAAATAACCATCGTAGAGTGGCTGCACTCGAGGCTGAAGTGCACATCACGTATCCGAACCAAGAGACGAAGAGAAAGATAGAGAGAGTGCAAAGTTTGTTTAGCTTTCCTCCGGGCGACCAAAGTAAACGCGTACGTATATGTATATATATAGACCGTATATACAACTCAGGTGCGTTTCCTAGTGTCGCGGTGACGTGATCGACGCGCCGATGACGCGGTCCTGACGTCATCGGCCGTCCAACGACCTGCGGCCAACACCTTAAGGGGGTCGGTCGCGTGGTGGTGGTGACAGTGAGCGCGAGGTTTGGGGAGGTTAATGGATGCGATTGAAAGGATGTATGAGTAGTCGTGTATATGTGAGTGTTGAGGCAGAGAGAGAAGGTGTATAGATGGTCAAGAAGCACGTGAATGTTGTGTGAAAGAGTTGTGAAATTTTGAAATTAATTATTATAGTGGTTTGGTTTGATCGTTGCGTATGTATCTTAAATAGTGCAGTAAATTATTTATCAATTTTTCCTTCAGATATGCATAATTACTCTGAAAAAATGCAAGTTTATGTTAAATCGTTAGCATTCATTTCTCTATGTTTATATATACATGTAATTAATAATATACAAGATGAGGAAATAATGAAATACATTATGTACAAAGAGTATTTCTAAATTAAATTAAAAACATTCTTGTCCACGTAGTTCTAGCGAAATAATTAAATATAATATATTACATTTCCATATCATCGCGAAATTCTGTACATTACATATATAAATTTCCAATTAAAATCACATTATACCGGCCCTCTATATCAATTTTCCCATCTCTCGTGCCCCTTTTCCACTATACATGTATATTACCTACCCTTCGAAAACCAAAACACAATTAAAACCCCCTTCTCCTTATACAACATCCCTCTCTCTCTCTCTCTCTCTCTCTCTCTCTCTCTCTCTCTTTACAGCAGACGACAAAACTCTCGCGCACGCCTCACTCGCGCGCTGCACGCGAAAATCGGAGGAAAATATTGAACCCCGTTTCGCGCATCCTCCCCGGGGCCTCCCACCTACTCTCTCTCTCTCTCTCCCTCTCTCTATATATAATATGGCTCGCAGCGGGGAATGCGCATGTAACTTCAACCCCACGAAGTGAAGTGAAGAGCCCCATCGATTTTCCGACTTCGCACGAGGACTGCCGCCGCCGCCGCCGTCGTCGTCGTCGCTGCTCTGCCGCTGTACTATCGTATACATACACACTTCGCTCTTCGCGAGCTTCACACGCGCGTCTGTATATATATTTATATACTTCAACGATAGTTTATTTTTTTGGGTTTTTTTTTAATTTTTTTAAACGTCAAAGAGGAAAAAAGATTTTTTTCAAACTGCAGCTGGACGGGGAACAACGCCGGCAGCGACGACGACGACGACGACAAGCTGCTGTAGCACTGGGTGCCGATCGTAGCAGGTGATGAAGTTTCTATCGAGCGATGGGTATATATATATATATAGATAGGTAGTGCAATTTTTGAAGGGCGTGCATGAATGAAGTACGCGTACGAGATGTTGTTGTTGTTGTTAGGTTTAACGTGAGAATCTCGTGTTATAGAGATATACTTGTAGTTTAGCTGTAAATGGGAGGAGACGAGAGAGAGAGATGAGAGTGCGGGTGCATTATATTTCTAGGTTGTCCGGAGATTCAGGGCGTAAACCCATGGCGAGAGAGGCTATAAATATACATATATATACATGTACGCGACGACGCGCGCTTGTACCGAGTTGCCTGGTATTTTATATTATAATAATAAAGTATAGATATAATAATGGGAACGAAGAGTATGATTCTGTATGGGAAGGTCCATAGTAGTCGCCGGTATGTATATGTGTATATAATGGTGAATACATAAGGCTTTGAAAATTTATATATATAGTGGTATAGGCGATTGACAGTATAATAGTAATTTAGACAATAGTTGAGTGTAAGTGAAATTGTTGTAAAAATTATATACAGGTTTATATTGGAGGACTTTGAACTGCCAAATGTATATATAGCTGCGCGCTCTTATATATGAATCAATACTCGAAGTTCAACTTCAGACCACTGAACCATTATATATCTCGTTTCTAGATGTAAGTCAATGACTTAAGCATTCCTTATATATATATATATATGAGAAATACAGCTATTGTTGTATGTAGTAACTATAAATAGATATATTAATCGACATGCCTATTGAATTCTCCAGACAATACATCGATTAATTTCATCAATCGTCGCGCTTAGCTGAACAAATGCATGATTCGCAATTGTACCGGCATACATACCGTGACCTCCTGATTAGACCTCTTTTTAATTGCTCATCGTACATTCGTTTTCTCCTATACATATACCTATACACATCTACAACCGTTCTACATTCCATATGTAACAACAGATCGTATCTTATAGACTTATACCTTACGCACCGGCATATATATCATCATCACAGATATATATAGACACACCGGTATCACCGGCAACTCTTTATCAATGCAATATGTATATATATCTACATATCGGCGGGTCACTATCCACCCCCACCTATATCAGTAGCGGCATACGACCGCGCCCCCATTATACACATCCGCGACGATACCACGCAACCATGACCCCACCTCCGGCCGCGGAGGTCAGGGTCCTATCTACTATACTACTACTACTACTACTACTACTACTACAACCACCCACGCGTTGATACATATATACACAACCCAACGTTTCCGAATATGTCCAAATGTCCAACAAGTGTCGATGGGTGCCGAGGCTTGTATGCTCTGCTATGTATATATATACGTATATATCTGCATACATGCGCATGTGTTGGTGGTGGTTCGCGTGTTGCTGAACTGAAGTGCGGAGGAAAAGACAAAAGAATATATAGGGAGGTATAAAGTCAATCGTGTATAAATGGAGTGAACGGAAAGGTGGTCGTTGCGTGCTGTATAACGTGGATTGTATGTAGAGAGAAAAGTGGTGGGTTGAATTAACGAAAGGAAATGCAAATTGTAGTGTGATTGCCGGGTGACGACAGTGTCTTGCGAGCTGTCGCATAGTATTATATGTGAATATATATAGTAACGTCGTAGGAATTATAAAAGTTGAGTATTTCTCGACGCATTGTGCATCATATATATACACGAATGATTCAGTTATATCTTCAAACGAATTAAAATTCGCATTATCAAATAAACCATTTATATATATGTACTAGTATTTCCATTTCCCTTATATCTCTATCTCTATACACTTGTTATCCGGTCTTGGCGATCGGTGCGCTCTGTTGCCAAGGCCTATGTGGAATCGTATATACTTCCTCGCTTGCGCTCGCCGCCGTGGTCACGGCTCACTCGTTCTCTCCGCGTCTTTCTCTCTTCTCTCTTTCTTCCAGTGCTATTACCGTCGCCGAGTGTCTTTCGCGCGTATAGTATATAGCAGTCCAGCACTCGTGTCCGATGCGGGCTGGTAAAAGGCTTGGTGAAATTGTGCACGAGTGCAGAGGGAAGGTCTCTTGGATGTTAGCGTGTATATAATATAATGGTGAGCGAGATTTTTATATGTATGATGGGTGAAAAGAGTTCGTGAATTTTCTTTTTTTTTTCTTTTTTTTTTTATTGTGTTGAAAATTATTGAATTTGTTGACTATATAGATGTTTTACTATTTTTTTTTATATAAAGTTACGCGTGTATGGTGATCTTGTTTCGTTGAATTTATGTGGTGGAAAATAAGAAATATAGTTGATGTTGGATCGACTTTACTGCAATTATATTAGACGTCGCGTGTATAAAGTAATAATGCACGTATAAGAAACCATGAAAGTTTAATTCAATGGTTTCCCTCGTGTCCGATCCAATGATTTCTCCCAGTGCAGTACTACTTATACGCGTGCACGCGGAGTCACGCAACTCACGTCCCCATTTGTTTCTTAAGATAAATTCAGTCCATTAACGTTATTTATTCATTACGGAAACAAATGCTTGATGGTAATTTATTTGATCTCTGTAAAATTAACAATTGAATAATACTACTTGCGGATTGATTTTAAAGTTGACGTAATAATTCGTCCTTATTTTTGTATAAATGTCCTACATTTCCAGATGTACACTCGAGTCATTGAGCTTTTAACCGAGTTCACTTTATAAAGTGAAGACGTATAAAAATAGCCTCTTGTAAGACTCACTTCCGATAATATCATGTTGATAATTCATATACAATAGTTGATTCATCTGGCTCTGATAAAAATAAATTATTCCAGAACTTCCAGAAACCACATTTATCATTCAATTTTTCCAAAAACTTTTTAAACAACGCTAACCATCAAACGGCATCACTTAATCCATTTTTCTCTATCCACAGATGTCCAGCTCGACGTTCGCGTGCCACGGCGTTAGACGCTGCGACATCCAGCAGCGCGCAGGCATCGTCATCCCTGCAATCTCAGCCACGCAGGCGAGTAGTAACACCATCGTCCGCTGTTATACAACCGAGTTGCAACGACAGCAACGGCAAGAACAGCGATGAAACCACGTCGTCGAGTAGCACTGATAGCAGTCCAGCATTAACAGCAACAACAGCAGCACTACCGAGTGCTAAGGAGAAACGTAAGCAGCAACAGCAGAAAGGGGAGAAAGAAGGCAATGCCATGCAGACTAAGCTGGACTGGAAGCTGGCGCTCCTCTACACGCTCCTCGTGCTGCAGGTCCTTATCGTTATGGTGTACGTCGCCTCGACACCACATGTCGCCGAGCTCAATGCACCGGTGATGAGGGATACCGTGACGTTTGTTAATCTCGAAGTGCCGCAGGTGAGTTGAGATCGATGTATTGGTTGGGTGTGTGTGTTGCGAGTTCCGAGAAATTTTGTGGTTTACGAAAATTGACGTGGGAGGTGTTTACGTGGAGAACGAAGCTTTCGATTAACTGAAAGGTTTTCATGTGATATGCTCATTTGAATGAAAGAAAAATCTATTTATATGGAAGTCGGGTTACATGTATCGAAGAGGAGAATTCATTCAATGTGATGAAGTAATTACTAATGTTTTCATAAATATAAAGAGTATCATTTATATCGAGAATCTACAATTAAAATTCTTAATTCAAACGACGTATTTATTAATTCTCTTAACTGTCGTATAGAAGAATATAAACACCGTTTGTTTAAAATCAAGAAGCTTTCAGTGTCAATATATAATTTTATTGACAACTTCTTGGATATTTCGAATAATTGAACGAATTTTTATCGAACATTCAAATCATATTTTATACAAAGGATGGTATTGAGCTTCTAGTTGATATTTGAGTCGAAGAATTCACCATGTCTTTCAACCAACACATTTTCCCACAGACGAAAATTATTCTTTCATTTTCAACTACAATTCCAAAATCTATATATATTATACCATATAGAAAATCCTTAACTAACAACCGCATGTCTTTGAATACATTCCACAGACGTACTACGACAACAAATCAGCACCAGCAACAGCGCAACAACTGCGCACGATCACGGGTGAAACATCACTACGCGACTCCAAGACTCTGCGGCTCTTCCAGGCATATAATCGCACGTTATGCTGGCACGCCGGGGTCGACGAGCGTCGTACCAGTCAGCAACTACGCGACACCGGTGGTAGCAGTCCAGATCGCTGTAGCTGCGAGCCTGGCTGGCATGGTTCTGACTGTGGACAACCTGAAGTCGTCTGGCGTGCCATAATGGCTAGTAAACAGAACGTACAGCTAAGACGCAGAAGATTGGCTAGACGTATTATACACACGTTTTATGTCCATGATTTCAATTCGGCAATCGCTGAGGTCATTGTGGAGGAGCTTTATCCCGTTGTGGATCTATTCGTCGTCTGCGATTTCAGCACGGCGGAAGATAACTTCCAGCATAAGCTAGGTGAGATGAATGAATTTTAATATAATGGTTTCTTGGGTGGCATTAGATTTGTGATGAATATTGGAGTCTTTCTTTGGTTGTCGATGAAGTTGTTCTTATCTAGGAGTCGAGATTTTTGAAGTAATAAATTCTGAGCTAAGATTATTTATAAAAAAGCCTTTTACTTAATTGTTTTCTGAATAAATTTATTCTAACGCCCTCTGCGTAAAGTTTATAAAATTTCAAGTCTAGTGGCAAAAAAAGAAAAAATATAAAACTCCACAAAAAACATACAAAATCTAATATATAATCTTTGTTTTTCTTTTTCCGAAACATTCAGAAAAGGGCTTCCTGTCCAAGCAGCAGGACAAAATTCTATACGTCAACGTGGCCGCCAAAGCACGCAAGCCTGCGCGTGTAATCTCCAAATACGTGTGGGAGCGCGTGAAAAAGGTAGTGCGCAACATACGCGACGACGACCTCTACGTGACCACGGATGCCGAGCAGATCCTTAACGGTCGCGCCCTCATGTTCCTAAAGACGTACGACGGCTGGCCTCAACCAATAGGTTTCAGACTGCGCTGGTCCGTCTTCGGCTTCTTCTGGCAGCATCCGCTGCGCACGCGCATCACCATCGGCGCCTGTACCGTCGGCCTCATGCGCGAGGCTCATCGCTTCAATTCACTCGTCCTTGAAAGAGAATTGGAGAACGAGGCTCAAGCGGAACGTGAATCGCTCGGCCTTGTAATTGGTGATCTTAATCACTATGGCGGTTGGTACTGTCAATTCTGTCAGGGCCCAGCTAATATAATTGTTGCATTGCGTGAACGCAATCGCACGCGTGCTGAGCTCGTGTTAGGCCTCGAGCGCAACGTTGACGTGCCCTTCATCGAAGACCTCATCGGTAGCGGTATGTGGTTCGATGAGAAGACCAATTTGCTGAGAGCGCACAAGTCCAGGGAATCGTACTACGCGCCCGAGACGGTGATGAACATGACGTGGAAGTACGACTGGCTCGTCGACAACTTTTACGCCAAGCTCGATTACTACTGATGATGAACGAATATAACTGCACACACACACAAACACACATACATTATTAACAGCCATTTCACTGCTGACGAGAGAACATGACATGAATGTTCATGGGAACGAATCACGACGCCCCCGACTGTGATATTAACTGTACTCGAACGCTCAGTGTACACTGCGTATATATATATAATTATGTATATTACAATGATATATCGGAATTTATACACCAAATACGTTGAGCCCTGTTTCATTAATGAATCTGTTATAATTTATATGTTTACTTGTAAGATATAATACGAAAAAAGTGAAAGGTAACCATGAAGTGTAGGTTTCGTCGAGGCTCGACTACCCAAGATCCTCTTTTTTAGCGACGATGTGGCATTTATTGCGCTCTTTTTGATTCACTCTTTTCTGAAGGGAAAAATAAACGAAGGAACGAACGAAGAAAAACTTCCGCTGATTAACGAGTATTCCTCACGGAGAAGACTGTAATTATTGTTTTGTATTTACAAGAGGTTTAATTGATTTAATAAAAGTTGAAAACGACCTGTTGATTTATTATTTCTTAAATATATATATTTAATATTTGAATATGTTGATACTTACCAGTTGTGCTTGAAGAGAGCCAGCGATGTGGCTATGTAGGGTATCATGAAGTACATAGAGAACTGGTGAGCTTTCCATGCATCACCTGATAATTCCACAATATTGAAGGTAAGAATACTAGATGCAATGACTAGACTTTGACCAACTTCCAGGCCATTGACTCCAGCAAGTATATTTATAGCATTTGTACAAAAGACTGCTAACATTCCCATGTACACGTAGTACAGAATCCACAGGTCAACAGAGAATCCTAGTAATGGTCTCATAGGTTTTGGCACTATTATGAGAGTAGAATTAAAGTTAACGTAGTACACCATTAACAGAGGTAGACTAGCTATTGTTGGTAGTAATAATTTATGCCTCCACCTCAAGTCCAATACATCATCGGCAAATCCCAGAAGCAACATGCAGCATATCGAGAGCAGAGCTGCTAGCAACTCAACAAACTGCAATGTTCAATGTAATCATGTTAAAATGATTATTGTAACAAACTAATTTTTTCTGATTCTAATTGAATTGCAATATTTAAAATAAACAAAATTATAAATAGGTATAACATAAGCTCTTGAATATCAAATTAAAAAGAAAATCAGTCAAGTGAAAAAAATTAATTTGAGAACAAAAATAAAATACCAGTAGATACTTCAGCTGTTTATATAATAACTCTTTTTATATGTGATAAGGAATTCATTATCTGTCTCATGTCTGAGGCAACATATTTTTCTGAATATAGGTAAAAATATTAGTAATATTTTAAATGTTACATTTTGAAGTTGAAAGAAGAGTAGAAAAATTATTAAAAGATTGTTATAATTTACCTCATTGTGCGGAAAATCCACATTATTGAAAATATGATCACTGAAGGGTATTGGAATAAACAAAAACATTGTTACTAAAAAAGTGCACCCACAAACAACACCCAGTGCTTCAGGGCTAAAAAACATTGATAATTTTATAAAAATAGTTTCTAAAGTACTTTTTTACATTGCTATATATTTGGCAATAGATATCATTAATTTTGTTACTATTGACAATCAATACTTACACTTTTTCGCGACTTTTCTTACTCATATCGATACCAAAAAGGTTAGCTTTTATAAAAGTCTCTTTTAACGTTGGAATTAACCTTACTGTTAAACAGTAGGTAAAAATAGACATCACTGCATTTATACATAAAGGAATAATCCGAATTGTCTCTTGATCCATTTTTGTTTTAAATGAAAAATATTTGTTAGCACCGCAAAACTAAGGAAAAACACCGGAACCGACGTGTAATATAACACCTACTTATATCTACTCAAAACATGATGCAAAAATGCAAACAAATGCACTTGTTACGACTTTACGAGTCAAAAACAGTATTGATTCGTCAGTAAATGGTTTCAAGACGTAATTGACCGTCAATTTCTAATCTCATCAAGAACCGCGAAAGTTTAAATATATTTACCTCGTTTTTAAATCACTAAAACTTAAATCAGGGAAGTTCATAACGTATAACATTATATATATTAATTTAGAAGAGAAAATAAAATATGACACATTTCAATGCGACTAAAGATGAACTTTTTAATTCATTTAAATAAAAAAAAAATCAATTTTACTTAACAAGAATAACATATAAAAAAATCATTTATTCGCTCATTAAAATGTTTTATCAAGATACGACATTAATCTATAAGAATAGTACATTATTTCGTTTTCTACCTCAAATTTTCAACATATATCCCCGCGTCCACCTTTAAAATTTAAATTTTATCCGTATTGATTTTCCAAAGCAAAGTGTGAAAAATTTACATTGTTCCCCCATGAAATTTCAATTGCCGTGATAAAAAAAAGGGTCACACCTCTTATTCCCGCCCTCGACGGCGCGCGAACCCAAAAAATCAATAAACCCCGTATAACCCTAAAGTCCGCGAAATCCTTCACGTCCGCAGACATCATCAAAACCTCGCTCGCGTACTTGCAACACACGTTCGTCGTGCGCAAAAACCTCTTCATCTCAAAAACCCCTTTCACTCTTTTCTCGCCTCCCACGCACGCTACATAATACAAGTGCCGCGAGAGTCCCGCTTGCGCGCCGCCGACACCCTTCCCCGTCTCTTCTCTCTCTCTCACTCGTTCCGACAACAAAAAAAAAATCAACCAGCGCCTGCAGCATATAACTCGCATACGCGGCAGTAGACTCGCGCTCGTCGCGCAGGTTGGCAACAATTGGGCGTTGACATATCGTATACGTACGTACGTACGTTCGTTCGTACTCTCTCGCCTTTCGTATATACATGTACCTATACGTGCCGTATATACCTCGCGTTTTACGTAGGTATATTATATGTATATATAACGTCCAGTAGAGACTCAGTGTGTCCCGCGGCGCTGTCTCGCCGTCATCTCCGTCCTCGCACGGGTAGCAGCTCTCTCCCGGTATGGCTATCGGTGCTGCGAAAAACTTATACTACTGAGGGAAAGCGCGCGGCGCTTACTACTATGTGATATCCATCCCGAGGCGCGCCGCCGAAGGCTGAGAAGGAGTAGAGAGGTAGTAAGTAGTAGAAGACGAGTGAGTAAAGGCTGAAGAGATCAGGGAGAAGTTGAAGGAAGAAGAAAGAAGGAAGGAAGGAAGGAAGGAAGTGTTGGCGCAAAGATGGCCATTAACCTGACGAAGAACAAGGACGCCCTGGTGGCAGCCTGGCAGAGCGTGGTCGACGATAAGTCGTCTACGAATTGGCAAGTTATTTTCTCTTTTGTGTTATTTATGTTGTTATCTAACGCTCGTACTTATATGTATATATATATATGTACGCGAAAGTACAGGTGCCGGCGATGAACGTATTATATACACGCACCTCGGCGGTTTTTCGAGAACGTACTTACGTACATCCAACGCTCTCGCGCCCCGCGCGCGCGTCGTCGTCTTATCGTGAGATACTTACCTTCTAAGAGAACACACGCGATTATTGTACTTGCTCTTGAGAGCCTTTGCACGCGTGTGTATATATGTGTATGTTCTCGTTTCCTTAATAAGCGCCGTTCACGCGGCACGAGAGAAAGAGAGAGCGTTTTTCTCAGGGAATTGTTGAAAACAAAAAAAAAGAAACAGGATGATACGTGCCGGAGCAACAGTTTTATATTATATACTTGATGATTGTTTCCGCTCCGGGTTGCATGTCTCGGTATTGTCTTCGCAGACTTCACGCGCGAGCGTGAGTCGGTGCATTTTTTAGTAGATAACTATGTAAGTAGTTGTTATCGGATGAACACGTGACTTTTTTCGGCAATAATATGTTTTTTTAGCGGTTCTCTGTTTTAAAGGATGCGAGGGTTGATTTTGTTTCTGACGTTTTTTAGAGAGATAGTTTGTTATCAGTGTACTCTCAGTGAGTCAGAAAATTAACAATGAGCTTGTCATCACTTTAACTTGTTTTAATTGCATGCTACATGGAGTATGACATTTCTGAATTCAAGTTAATTCTCGAATTTTTGCTTGTTAACTTTATACCTTTTCACATATATATTGTACATTATATAAGAATTGATTTCCAAGAGTGTTGAACTAGAATTGTATGAAATCTACTGAAAATTTATCTTATATAAGTATCTGCACTGATAATCTTTAGAAATATTGATAAATTTATAAATACACATGTTGTTATTGAAAGATATTTTATAGGAACTAAAATAATTTTTATTGATTTCTCTTACAGGGCTGTGTTTAGTTATGAAGGCCAAACAAATAATTTAAAGGTTGTAAGTAGTGGTAGTGGAGGACTGGATGAAATGATACAGGAGTTAAATGAAGGAATGATTATGTATGCTTTTTGTCGGGTTATTGATCAAAAAACTACATTGCCAAAATGCTTACTTGTAAATTGGGTATGTAATTAAAAATAATATAAAACTAATTTTAAAATATTTCAGAGCTGATGAAAATATACATCTCTAAATAAATTTATCATTTCAGCAAGGTGAAGGTGCACCTATTGTAAGAAAAGGAACTTGTGCAAATCATATCAGAGACATAGAGAGGCTATTAAAGGGTGCACATATAACTATCAATGCTAGGTGTGAAGATGATGTTGAAGTTGATATGATAATGGATAAATTATCTCGTGCAACAGCTTCATCATATAAATTTAATGAGCCTAGAGGTGAGAATGGAGGAGAACGTTCAGGTCCTGTAGGAACCACATATCGCAGGTAATTCAACGTTCTATTACAGTTGGTAAAATTAATAATAATCTTATGAATTAATTTTTATGGCGTTAAACATCTTAATTTCCCAGAGTAATTCCAACACAAGAGATTAATGCTAGTGAACGTGACCAATTTTGGCAACGAGAGGAAATAGAAGAAAAGCAGAGATTAGAGCAAGAACGTATACGTCAAGAACAAAATCGACGAAAACTTGAAGAAGAAATTAGAAAACGTGAAGAAGCAGAAAGTCAGCTAAGGGATTTAAAAGTTAGTTTTTGATTTATTATAATTATTAATAATTTTCAGTAGATAGAAGGGTACCTTTAGCATAAGAAATTACAAACTTAAATGAACTTTTGAAATTTTTATTTTCATATAGAATTCATTAAAATTTAGTACTAAAAATATTAAAAAATATTGGAAAATCAAATGGATTTATTTTATATGTCCCACCATATCTGCCTGTAACTACTTACAAATTGTTTTTATATTTGTGGGATTTTAAGCACTGATTAAATCGCAGAGTTGATTTATATCTTGAAAAATAAATACAATTTTAAAACTTAAATAGTTCTTAAAGTACAATAGGCAACCATTTTATTTTCTTAAATAATACCAAGCAATTGATACTTTAATGAATTCAAATTTTTAGGTCTCAGCAAAAGAAGATGTGATTGCAAGGCAAAGGGAAGCAGAAAAGAGAGCTGAAGAAATTAAAAACTTGAGAAACCAAAATATAGCTGCAAATGATAAAAATAGTGATTCTGATGATGAGCCAAAATCCAGGAGTGATGAATTACGAAAACAAAGGAATAAAGAAGCTCAACAATTAATAGCTCAAAGAACAATAAATGCAAGAGCGATTTTTGAACAAAACAGTAGTGCTGGACAAACTAGAATGCCATTAGTTCAACATCATAAAGGAAATCATGTTGAAGCTGCAAAAAAAGCATTTGAACAAAGTCAAATTAAACAAAATAATGTAATAAAGGAGACTGTAAAAATTGAGTAAGTAACTTAATGAACTCTAGATTTAATTATTTATTAATAAAACGCAATGTATAAAAAATAACATTTATTTGTATTTAAACATGAAAAAAATTTAATAAATTTACATATTTTCAGGAATAAATCAAATAATCAAGTTAAACCTGAGATAATACAGCCTGTACCACAACCACAACCAGAACCACAACCAGAACCACAACAAGAACCACAACTAGAACCACAACCACAACTACAACCACAACTACAGCCACAACTACAACCACAGCTACCTCCAGAACCAGAACCTCAACCTATTGTGAAACAAATACAGAATGATGTCCAGTCTAAGCATGAAGAACTATCACAAATTAAACAAAATTCCATTGTTGAAAATAATATTCTACATGAAGATAAAATAAATGATGTGCAACAAATACCAGACATTCAACAAATACCAATAGAAAATATAGAAGAAACTGAAAATGAATTATATCAGCAGTTGGAAAATCAACAATACTTGTACCTTGATCCTAATAATTTAGGTATGAAGGCAAGAGCTCTTTATGACTACCAAGCAGCAGATGATACTGAAATTACATTTGACCCTGGAGATATTATTACTCATATTGATGCCATTGATGAAGGATGGTGGCAAGGCTTAGCACCTGATGGAACCTATGGACTCTTCCCAGCTAATCATGTTGAAGTTATTGACTATGGTTCAACATGATCCAAGATATCTATTGATGTCTTGTTTAATGTATTATTGATTTCCTGGTGATGAAATAATTCTGAATATTTTTTTTTAATATTTATTATAAAAAGTGTTTATTTGTAGCAAACTGTTATCGAAGAATTGAAAATTGTCATAGGAAAAATTGAAATTAAACGAATCGGTCTGATAAGCGAAAAACAAAATTTTAACAGAAAATAGCATGTATATAATTTGGTTGTTCAAGGAACCTAAAACAAAATGAAATCTTTTTTATCGTATCCACTAAATGGTTTTTACATTGTTTATACACTTTTCTACTTGAACCGCTACCGAAATATAATAGAGATACTAACATCGTTTTTATCAAAACATGAAATTTTCACGCATTTTTAAGAAAAAACAATGAAAAAGAAATTGATGGGCGTGTTTGTCATTGGAATATATGGATGTAATGTTTTTAAATTATGCACTCTTACTATTTCAGAAAAATTTTTTCACCAGGTTCTCTGAATTGTTACTTTTTTATAGAAACATATTACTCAGCCCTGGGTAGACTTGCTTAATTACTGTTAAATTTTTAGATCAAGTTTAAATTTATTAGTACATAGTTCCATATTTCATTGAATGACAGTATATCCAAAAATTAACAAAGGTATTGAATATAACAGACATTTGAAATTAGAAACCAAAGTATTATGTATTTTACACGACTGAGCTGTACTTAATTACAAGAAACATCATACTCTGAAATAATACCCAGCGGACTACAGTATTTTTTAATAAATTGTAAACGCCATGCATTTTTGTTGAACTAAAAATTAAATCTGTAGAATATTTGCTCATGACTAGACTAAGTTGCTACTCATAGATTTTTACTAATTTTACACTATATCCTATTTTAAACGATTTTTTTATAAAGCTTTTTTTACTGACAATGGTGCAATATCTTAATTTGTACTCACGTAAGTCACATCATTTGTACATATTATACATTTTGTTAGAACACATAAATTGTTAAGTAATTACGAGAAAAGATGTTTTAGTTTTATTTTGTTCTTACTAAAATGCCCAAATGAACAAATGAGCAAATATTCACTTATATTTGTTCTTAGATTGTAAGAAAATGAATATTAATAAAAATTGCTTTACAAAAATGTTTTTGATTATTAAGTTTGATGACATCAATTTGCTATAAAACTATAATTGGTAATTACTCAAAAATCTATATTTTGAAATGATATACAGTTGTTAATTGGTTTTCAAAAATATACAAAATCGAATGATTGAAAGTAGTATCTTTAAAACTTTTAAAAAGATGACATAAGAGTTAAATGAATTGTAATTTATTCAAAAACTAAGAGATATGTATATAATAATTGGAATAAAATTTTGTCCTATAGCGAATTTAAATGCAAAATAAGATTCTATTTACCTTAGTCCTGCAATATAGACCATCTAAATATTAATAAACCATGCGCATGACATCTTCCTTTTAATAAAACATTGTATGATTACTCATGTTTGTGTGTAAGGATTTTTAGTAAATAAAATATACTGCCAAAACTTAAAGTGTATTTACAATTTTATTTCATGATTGAAAAAAATCTTATAATGTATACCTCCATAAAATTATGCTCCAAAAATACATAAAGATTATTTGTGGCAAAATAAGTTAAAATACTTCTTATACTACATTACTTCGTGTTATTTTATTTGCCTTAGCCGATCAGTAATCTAAAAGATTGGTTGCAATTATATGAAAAATATTGACTGCTCCAATCAAGAACTGAGAAAAAATCAAGAAATGTTCAATTAATTCATTATTTGTTTTTAATTCTTTCTTACAATTTTTTAATTTGTTCTTATGTTATCTTATATTCATAATATTTCGTATCTAATCACATTCTCTCAAAAACTTTAATTACATTTATTATTATCATTATGAACATTAGTAAATGTATTAACATGTTTTCTGCATTGCTTATACAAAAAAATTAGCTTTGTACAATTTCTTATGCAAGTTTTCAAGAATATTCTGCTGACTTCAGTATAATCACTGTTCTTAAAATGATTTTTACCCTCATTATTTCTTCCACTATTGAAGAAATGTTTATATGGAGTAATTAAGAAAACGTTCTGTTACTTTGAAGTCAATATGCCATAGTTATGCCATGCTGTTATCGTCAATAATTTCATAAAAGGACTAACACAAGATAGAACTAGAACGTTCTGTATTGAAGAAGATGTACTTGTCTTTTCCTTTTTTTTTTCATGAATCGTAAAGAAAAAATATATAAAATACAAGTACTTACAATATTAAAAATACATTTAAAGTAACAATAGTTATTTCTTTCATTGTGAGAAGCTCTATTCACTATATTTATAAATTTAACATAAGCTAGTTAATGCTGAATAAACACACAGTTCTTACATCTAAACAGTACTATGTCTAGTTCATCCAATTCCAGTTCTTGTATTCAATATACATTTCATTCACAATTCACTGAAAAAATTTATATCTTCACTGAATTACACATCCAAGTACTCCAGACTAAATCATTCATCTGTAACACTAAACTTTCATGAAAAAAAGAGAACACTAAAGATCTGGTTTCAAAGTAACGAATAGTTATTCTCACTAGTTCTTCTGCACTGAACTAATATGTTAAGAAATTCAGGATTGATAATCAGAGCTTCATTAGTTCAAAGTTTTGCAAATTCTTGTATGTTACATCTGTTCCACTGTTTTTAAAGATTTCCTCCGCCAGCATCACCTCCTCCTCCATTGCCGGCATGACTAAGGAAAGCAAGATGACCCTTAGGACATTTGTTTGCATAATGACCTTTGCGACTGCACTTGTAGCATGTGACCTCTTCTAAAGGCTTTTGTGGTCCTCTTGGCCCATCACCTCTGGGTCCGTTGTGCATATTTACTCGATGATGAGGATCACCACCTCCGCCACCACCTGGGCCACCGATATTGCCTCCAGGGCCACCACCACCACCACGATGGTATTCACGATCCATCTCTTGACGTACTTGTTGTTCACGCATATCTGGTGGCATTTTGTTACAGTAAATTGCCTTGTGTCCACTCTCTCCACAAAAGTGGCACGTAATCATTACTTTTTTGCCTTCCTTTGGTTGCATATCCTGAATGGCTGGTAACTCAAATCTTGGACTAAAAATAGAAAATTTGATCATTATTTGTCACAGAAAAGTTTTATTTCTTTTACTCAGAAATATTTATTAAATTTTTAAGCTAATGTGAAGTATAAATAACAAAAATATTTTGGTAATTGAATTTAATGAAGGGGTAGAAGTTATTCTTACTTCAAAGTCACTAAAAAATTGTTTTAAAATAGAGTAAGTAATGAAGTATATATAAAAAACTTACTGCATAAATTTACAACTAGAACCATCAGGACAAAATCCAGCTAAATAAGCCATACATAAGACACGCCTAACATGTCGATGACGACACAATGGTCCATGTCTGCAGAAACCTCTATCATACCATGGACAATCTCTTACTTTTGTTTCAGGATCAATGTGCAAAAATGGACATTCTTTGTTGTGACATGCATCTAAAATATGATAAAATATTGTTAGAATTTTTTCTTTGTAAGAACAATTTATTCCTAAAATAAATAATGGTAATACTTACTGAAACGTGAGTAGAAGTAACATTCAGGCATTTTTGTCATATCATATTCATGCAAAAACTCACACTGGTCACCTTTTTTGCAAAGACCTCGCAACCAATGCTTACATACAATGGTTCTGTCACCACGTACATGTCGAAATGGACAAGCGGCACCTTTTGTACAAGTACCTTTGGGGTAAAATTGACAAACAGCGGCGACGGATTCTGCAAAAGAAATAAATGAGATGAAAGTGGAATATTTTTAATCTTTAATAAAGTTAAAATCAATCAATTTTATCATAATAATTATGTAAATAAACATTTAAATGTTAGTGGCTATATCATAATAACTGCAAGACTTCTTTAACTCCCACGATCAAGTAGTAATAGAAGAAATGAAAATATTCGAAAATTTAACATCTCTGCTATATTTTATGTAGAAATACACAGTAAATTTCTTGAAAATATCGTAAAACATAACCTAAAACAATAGACAAGTGTATCTTTTACTTACTGTCCATTCCAGTAAAGGGTAGCGGTAGAGCCCCATATTGCTCATCGAGGGCCACCTCAATATCAAAGCGCATATGATCTACGTTCGCCACAATGCACTCCATTGTTAAAAGTTAATAATTAAATTCTAGAAAACAAAAATTTTAACTACGGATACATAACCTAGAAAACGAAATCAAAATCACGCAAACAACGCCATTGTGCCGACAACGCAGTGCCGCGCACATGAGTGTGATCCAGTAACCAGAAGACACTTTTGGAATATAGATTTATATAGTTAACAACCGCGGTTATTCCGTCGTTCGCTTTCTTAATACTTACGGTGAAAATTTTTGAAAGTTTAGGTACCACTAAATTAAACATTATTAACAAGTTTTAAACGGTAAGATATTACAGTAAAATTATATTTTTCTCAAATTTTAAAACGCCTAAATTTTTTTTTTTTTTTTGATGAGTAAATTTAATGATTTTATACGTACTATTTACTGGGAGAGGAGCTTCACATCCCCACCACTCACGAGGGCCTAAGGTTCTATAGTGTTTTCTGCTTTGTGATTTTTTATTTTTATTATCTATTATAATATTTTTATGGTTTTTACCCAAGGCGGCATTTAACAATAAGACGAATTGTACCTACTAGGTATATATATCCGTGAATTTTGAAATTAGAGTATGCGAAAAATTATTAGATAAAAATATATAAGTTATGAAATTATATTTTTTAAATACTTTTTAAATTATTTTGAATAGTGAAAAGAATTTGCGTGTATCTAATTATCAGTTTAAATAACTATAAAATTACTTTAAAAAAAAAAGTAAAAATATTGGCCAGTAAGTATATCCGTCTCTCTCTCTCTCTCTCTCTCTCTCTCTCTTTTATTTTTAAATGTTTATTAAAGATAAGAAAGTTATGAAATCAATCAACAAATTGTCGAGTATTTAAAAATCAGTCAAATTTTCGCTGATTTTCTGTTAAATACGCATACTTGTCAGGCGCGTTGTTTTATAGTTTTTGGGTGAACAATCAGAATGTTTATTCAATTTTTTTTAGTAATTTGCACTATTAAAATTCATAATTTTTTTATTACACTTATGGAATCCTTAAAAATCTCATAACGATATTTGTTCACTGAAAAAAGAATTTGTTTACAGTTAATAAGAAGATATATTAAAAATATACAGAAAAATTTATTTACTCTTTGTGAACTCTTATTAACTAAGCATATTAACTATTAATATGCGCATCATTAATAGTAATATTTTAGAATTTCAATAAAATGTGAATGATTTCAGATTATAATTTCCTTATTTTCTCAAAATCAACTATTTTAGTATTAACTGTTACTAAATATATTAACTATAAATAAATCCTTCTCTCAGTGTTTAAAACAATATTTTTAATTTCAAAGGGAAATAAATTTTTATTAAATTTTTTTTTATCGCGTCCTTAGTAGTAACTATGCGTATTTAGCCGAAAATCAGCGAAAATTTGAGTAATTTTTAAATACTAAACAATTTGTTGATTGATTTCATAAACTTTCTTATCTTTAATAAACGTTTAAAAATAAAAGAGAAAGAGAGACAGAGGGAGAGAAAGAGAAATGAATATACTTACTCGTCAAGATTTTTACTTCTTTTTTCAAAGTAATTTTCGTACCGATTTACTTTATTCTTTTATACTTTATGATAGCTTTATATTGAAAATCGCGCCCATACTCAGCGCCCTCTTAAATCAAGTTCTAGAAATATGTGGTAACCAAAATAACTAAAACAAGCAATTGCATAAAAGTTCGCGATCATTATTTGTTAATTATACACAGGACACAGTCATTCGGAAATCCACCATCCATTGTCAATTTTTGGATTCTCACGTTGCCTCTAGTTGCGTCAAGAGCTTTGTTTTTTGAATTCCAAGTGATCGAGCTGTTTATTTATTACTACGTTTGATGTCATTGAGTAATCATGGCAAGTTACGTTAAAGAAGGTAATAAAGTCGTCGTGGTGCTGGCACCGGGTGAAAATGAAAGCGCGGCGCAAAATTTAATCGAGGAAATTAAGAAAGTCGTCGGAAGTACCGGCAACACTTTATTAGTTAATTCATCTAACCTACAAGAGAGTAAGTATGTTGTTTTGTAAATATTGATTGTTCAGAAAATATTTATTCATTTTGGAATAGCTACTTAAAAATTGCATTTAAGGATGATAGTGTTATTAATGATTGATAATCATACAGTAGATTTTATAATATTTATGACTTTAGGTAAATATGACTCATCGTCAGCTGATGTTGTTTTATCTGGATTTACAAAATCTTACATTCACAATGATGACCTACTGAAAGAATCATTACGCATTTTAAAACCAAAAGGAATTATTGTTGTACGTGAAGCAGTTGAAAAGGGCAAGGAATCCGACTTCAGTAGTCAAGTATTGAAACTAAAATTAAATGGATTTTTGCAAAATAAAGAACCTAAAACTGTCTCATCTGATGATGGATCAGTATCTTATGAAATAGTTGCAGAAAAGCCTTCTTACGAGGTAAGGTGTCATTATATTAATATTGTAAATATTTTATATTAACTTAAATATTTTGTAGATTGGCTCTAGTGTAAAACTGAACTTTGCAAAACCTACTGAAAAAGTATGGAAATTGGATGATGGTGACGATGAAGATCTCATAGATGAAGACAATCTTTTAGACGAAAGTGACATTTTAAAACCCCAAGCTACTTCTCTAAAAGGTAAGAGACTAGCTTATATCTTTTATTACTGTCATTTGCATATATGCATATATCTATTTCCTTTTTATTTATAAAAGAACCATAATCTTCAATTGAATGTAATGTTTTAATTTGTTCTTTAAAAGTGAATCTACTTCACATTTTTTGATAAATTTTTGTGGGGTTAAAGTTTAAAATTTTTAGTGTTAATAAACTTGATTATAGGTTTTGGTGAATAAAATAATTTTATTATTTAGAGTGAAATTTTGAAATCTGTATCAAATAATAATTATTAAATTTTAAAATAATAGAAGTAACATTGTCATGTAGTTATTTAAAATATTATTTAATTACAGTTTGTAGTACCACTGGAAAACGTAAGGCTTGTAAAGATTGTAGCTGTGGATTGGCTGAGGAACTGAGAGGAGAAGCTGCAGCAAAGGAACAGCCAAAATCATCATGTGGCAGTGTATGTATAAATATATTTTTTATTTTTCCAAATTATATTTGAAATATTACATATTTATTCAATTTCATTAAAATGAAAAATGTTTAAAACTATATATAATTATATTTTAACAGTGCTACTTAGGAGATGCTTTTCGATGTGCTAGTTGTCCATACCTTGGAATGCCAGCCTTTAAACCAGGAGAAAAAATTGTACTTCCTGATACTCAGCAAGCAGCAGACACATGAATATTGAATTCTTGTAAATAGGTTATCACTTGTATAGCTTAATTGCAAACTTAATTGAGCTTAAACTAATTATTTGTTATAATAATGTGATAAATCAAGAAGTGAATGGAGGAGAAGGATGGGTCATTATTGACAATGTGTTATTTGAAATAAAAGAGTCTTGCATTTAGAAGATAAAGGCCATTTTATTAAGTATTTTTATTTTATATTTACAATAGTATTAAATGTCTTCATTATTCTGTTATGTGAAAAGTAATCAATTGTTTATAGATAATAATTTCTATCTACAGAATTTAAAAAATGTTCTTATAAAAAAATTAGAACAAAACGCATCAATTGCTTCTCACATAACAAAGAAGCATTATTACTATAATAGGAACATATCCCTTTCACCATAAATCCACTATCACAACGCTGTGGATGAGTGTGTGGGAAAGGGCTACTTTCCGACGCAATTCTTAACTTACGGTGTTTATTTCTAACGAGCAAGTATCATAAGTAAAATATTGCAATAAATCATTGAAAATTTTATCTAGTTTATATTCGTTATAAAATTATTAAAAATTTATTTACTTATAAATAATTATCTAATTTCCCCCTTACTAATATTTCCGTTTCCGACGAGAAAACAAGAAAATAATATTTGACATTTATAAAATTGAAAAAAATGATTTATTGCAATAATTTTCGGTCATGAAACCTGCTAAAAAGTTCTATTGGCATGAGTAGCAGTGACACTGATTGGCGCTTAAACAAATTCGTTTTTTTTTTTTTTTTCGAAAAAAACGCGTATCACCCCACGAGTACAGTTTACTGTAGCAATATAAATGAATGAAGTCAGTTATTTACCATTTTTAAGACTAACTCAAAGAAATAAACTCATTTTAAACTAGTACAATTAGCACCCTTAAAAAAAAAAACAAAAAAAAAATAAAAAATATAATTAGTCTACTGAAAGGTTTATTTGTCCATTTCAGGGAAGAGCACAGACAGTAGTATCACATGGAAGATTTCAATTAGTTATATATTTACTTGATTTATACAAGACAATTTAAAATTCTACATTCCTTTTTAATGTTAAATAAATGTTTAATGTTTTATTAAAACAGTCTTTTAATAAAAAATTTTAAAAAGGATTAGAATAGAAAATCGTAGTTAAATTCAAGATGATTACGTAATTGAAATCTTTCTTCAAGCAATGCTAAACGCAAATGCTTACTAGAGCAATATCTGCTCCAAGTAATCATTATTTTCAAGGCCACATCAAATGGCTTATCTAAATAGTTGATGTAAACAACTGTGACTTCGATTCTATTTACTTGTTTCATTTTCCTATTTACGCCTTTGGATATTGTTATAATCTTTCATATTAATGTCTACTAAATTACTATCTGTTGCATCGATAAATCGCGCTACAATGTTTTACTTTTAATGGTTTTGTCATTATATATATATTGTGCATTCGCGCTGGATGTTTTTGTTGTCATGTACATTACAAGTACAATATGGAGCTCTAAAAAAAATACTCAAAACGCATTACATAGTGTTTGTAAAATAATTTTAAGTAATGTCGTTTTTAGATTTTTCTCAATTCTTAAATATAGGAACGTTGAACTTCTATAATAAATGAGATGCCGAGAAGTAATGACGCATAGCAGCCAAATATTTTGTTATTCTTTGAATAAAGCTACCTTTTACCAAAAATATTATTTTATAATTTTAGCCGCGTCGTAAACATAAAAAAATAATAATTTTTGGTAAACATTTAGATAAATTTGATAAATATGATAAAGGATAAATAAATATATATAATATATGAAAAAAAAATTCACGTGAAACTCAACTGGACAAATGATAAAATAATTAAATAACTATAATAAATTGAGATTTCCTTCAAGAAAATTTGTTGCTAAAATTAGTGTAAACTGATTCGTGATAAACAGGTCAAAAATAATATAAATGATTGATTCCAAGAAGAATTAAGATTGTGATAAGTAACTCAATGAATTCGATTTTATAACTTTTCCTTAAAGATATACTTTCAAGTTAAATTGGAAAAATTAATAAAGTTGCTCTGAATGCTGTTAATTTGTTTACTTGTCAAAGAAACTATATCCGTTGGATTTTTGCAACTTTGTTACTTTGGTCCTGGCAGACTTAAACATTATATGAACACGTGGTGATCGATTTTCCATAAGTTTTTCGAAAATTGTAAAAATTAAAATCTTTTATTTTTAAGTACCTATGGGATAAGCGGCAAATGGAACTCATTACCGTAAGGATTAAAAAAAAAAAGATAATGTAAATCTACGGAACATAAAAAGTGACTGCTTTTAAAATTTTCAAAAATTCCCTTCCGATAACTGACTTCAATTATTGCTCCTTACGACTGATCACATAAATAAGAAAAAAACGTTGAAACAAAAAAAAAATAAACAATTTGATATTTTTTTACGCATACAGTCAGCCTGAGGTTTATATAATAAAGCTCCTGCGAGTTCAGCCCCTACTTAAGTATCATCCTCCGACATTAAGTATCACGTATAAATATTATATCGCTCAAATCCTAAGTACCAGTACAAGGAATTAAAACCCTTCTAGCCGCGTCTCTCAAATCTTTAAAAAAATAACAGAAAATCGAACGTTACCACAGGGGCTGCCTCGACTTATACGCCACATTTCAATTTACTATATATAGCTGCGCATGAAAAAGCGCGCATTATTTATGTGTGTGTATTACACAACTGTCGTGTCTCTCCATTCACAAACATTAATAACAAAGTTGTTCTTAAAAAGAAAAAAAAACGCGCACCGGAGGAGATCCACACATTCCTCACAAAATCATTATATTCACACGCGGGTATGTGTTTCTCCTCGTCTTGGCGCAAAAAGCCTTTGGTTTTCCAATCGAAGCCTCCCCCATTTCTCTCTCTCTTTCTTCTCATCGTCTTCGCTCTATTATACACATCAAAAAAATCCGTCGGACTCGCTCAATTCGCTCACCGGACGTCAACAACAATACTTAACAACGGGCTCTCGCGACGCGCGAGAGCGCAGTCTCCAGATGTGGTAGTAGTTGCAGTAGCAGCAGTATTAGTAGTAATAGTCGTGGCCGTGGTGCTGATCGGCTCGTCAGGGGCGCTCCAGCGCCTACGACGACGACATCGGGGACCAGCAAACATCGCCAGTAGCCGCTGCTAGCAGGTGTTGCCAGAATTGTCCTCCATGTGGTCGAGAAGGCCGCTCTTCTCTTCCTTCTTCGACGACGTCGTGCCGTTGGCCCGCGCGCCTGAGGAGCGCAGCTTCGGCTCGAAGCACGGCTAGAACACACACACAAGCGGGGCTTTCGTAATATAGCTCTGACTCGCATTACAAACGCTCTTTCTGCTGCTTTTTTCATATCCGTATAATGAGGGTTGTGAGCGTCCGTGATTTTTTTTAAAGTGTTTTTTCGATGAAAAATATAATTTTCATTTTAGAGTTAAAAGAAACTTTATCACGTTTTATTTGTTTCATCACGTTAACGTTGTAGTATTTTAAATTTCGAAATGACGATAAAAATCACGGACGCAAGAGTACAATGTTACTATTGAAACATGCGGACTTGTAAATTGATGCAAAAACTCCTCGCTTTCATAGGCACATCTTGGACGAAACAAAGCAAGGTCGCAGAAAAGGTAAGTATTCAATCACATATCGAATCGTTGGTTTCTGAGACGTAGAAATAAAATGCGCTCGATGGGTGATGTGCGTCATGACAAAAAAAAAATGTTTGTTCTGCAAAACTGACATTCTTTCGCGTTACAAGCAATAACAATGATTTACGGGAAAGAGTATCAAATTTTTGCATTTCCAGCGGAAAAAACGTATATATAAATAATAAAACATCACAGATAATGAAAAAAAATACTGAACGAAAAAAGTGTCACGTATGATTCGTTTCATCATGCTTATGGCAAGCAGTAAACAATACTTTTCAAGTGATAATACAATAATGTGGAGTTACAAAGTCTACTTTGTAGCAAATAATAAACGCAGTAGGCAACATGAAGCAAAAGCTATAATAACACGTCGTGTAAAATACGAAATAGAGCTGAGAATTCGTGTTTACTCATTCTTTTGTGCTACCAGACGTAATTGGCTAGATTTTGTAGAGTATCATAAACCCTGACGTTATAAAAGTTTGACATTGAAACCATAATTGTACCGACATTAATTTTTCAAATTGCTAGAAATGAATCACGTCCAGGAACAAGCTAACAAAAAAATAAACATTCTTTAAACCATCAAAGCTCACATCCAACCAACACCACCCGAATTTTCAGCTCTAAAAAAATGATCTAAATCCCCGATATAAACCCTTTGATATCGCCTTTTGCGCACACACAACCGGATATAACAACATCAAACGCTGATTCTTAATTTGTCTCGCATCAAGCGAATATGGGACTCACAGTTTCGCAGATATTCATGTTACAGCAGTTCTCAATCGTTATCTCGCACTGATCGCCGGTGATCTGCGATGGTCGCGAGGTCAGAGGCGTGATGCCTGCTTTGTTCACGACGAAGCGCTTCTTGATGCGCGGCCTGCGACGTAATCGACTGACATAGACGCTCAGGAAGACGACGACAATGGTAAGCATGCCTGAAAGGCCGGCCAAGATAGGCAAGAGGATCGTGCAGTTGAAGGTGTCGTAACCGAGGACTTCCTCAATTGTTTGGTTCAGCTCTGTACACCTGTGAGCAGTTGATCAAGTCATGTTATTTTAATTGCGTTAACTTGCGTTATAATGCATTATTTTGTCATACAATTACAAAATACTGAAAATTAATTGAAAATAGTCCAAATAAATACTGAAAATTAATCCAAAATAAAAAATATACTCTCAAGAACGCGCGAATAGTAAAAATTTATCATTAAGTGTATTTCTCGCCACGTACAGCCAATAATAATATATTCACAAAACATAACGACAATTATACACAGCAAGTATAACTATTCCCAAAATCTGCATCATGAACGAAACTCCATTTACAAAAAATAAACTACAATGGTATACTTTTGCAAAACACCAAAGACCTATATCGCCCCCCATTCACCTCCAACTTTCTATATACGAGACTTTCAATGAAATTAAAAACCAAACAAAACAAAAAATTCTACCTGCACGAGGTCGTGTCGATGCTGGTCATGGGCAACTGTCTGTTCACACAGTACAACGCGCATATCTCGGCCATATCGAAAGTGACCTCGCATCTTGCTCCACTGGTGAACTTGCACTCGCAGGTAGGTTCGCCTGCGTCGATATGACAACGGCCTCCGTTGAGACAGTGACCATCGCAAGCATCGCGTTCGCAACGTAGTCCACTGTACGAGGCGCCACATTTACACACTGGCATACCCTTGCCGTTCACTGTGCACTCGCCCCGAAAACAGTAGTTGTGACACGAGGAAATCTCGCAACGCGAGCCGCTGTATCTATATGGGTAGAAGAATATTTTTTTTGTTATTAAGAAGAATTCATTTTTGTTTGGCTAAAGTTAGGTTCTCAAAAACTCGTTTATTTCGAATAACAACGTACCCCGGTTTACATTTACACGTCGCACTGGTCTTGTCCAGCACACCACCGTTAAAGCACTTTTCCTCTTGATCGCCTTGTTCGGTGCTCGTCGTAAGATTATTAAAGCTCTGTGCGGTTGGCAGTGGTGCTGGTAAAGTCGTTGGTTTCCTCTTCACCATCTGTTCAGCCATCCTCTTACAATTAACCGCACTGCCAACGTTATCTCTCGCCAATATACTCGTAGGATCAGCTTGCCTGTTAGGATCGAAGTAGGATTTGAAGTTTTGCGGTACATCGCCAGCTTGTACATCCTTAGCAATCTGCCAGACAGCACTGTAGACGAAATCCGTCCAATAGACACTCGCGCTATCAACAGCCAGGTGAACAGGTTGCTGATGCTTGCCGTGAACGAGAATCGAGCGCTCGGTACCTTCTAAGCTGCTCTGTTCGAGCTTATAATGTATACCTTCCTCGTCGTCGATCCAGTAAAGCTTACCCGTCGTATGGTCCACAGCGATGCTTAGTGGTTCGTACAAGTTATCCGTGACGACAGTCGTACGGTTCTTGCCGTCAAGGTTAGATCGCATTATACTTGGACTTGTACGGTTGCTGTTCACCCAGTAGATGTGTCTGGAAATGAAATAAAAAAATTTTTATATTTTTTTTTTTGCATTTAAAGGGAAATAGTGTGTCAATCGTCGTTAGTTCTGGTGGTTATTGACCTATTTCGTATTATACGCGCGGTGATTTTGCAACGTTTCGTAGTATAGAGCCTCGAGTCTAGACGGTTTTATAAACGACGAGGGAGAGAGAGGGAGAGATATAGTTCAGCGTTTGACAATGAAACGATAACTCGACCTCTCGACAATAAAAGAGTATATATATAATAATTGTTTTCGAGAAAATCGCACGCACACGCGCGCGAAGCATTGAAGTTTGATAACTTTCACGTACGGCAATTATCGTCGACGAGGAGTATATTATTCTTAACTTGTTTGCGGCTTTTTAGCATAATAATAAACTTCAATCAAAATATTTCCTTCCGTCTTTTTTAAATAGTTACAAAAACTGATCTTTTTATTTAGAAATTATTGAAAAATGTTGTTTTAAAAGAAGTATTAATATTATACTATTTCCTGTGTTATTACAATTATAACTGCACTGAACATCAAATCAGTAAATACACATAAAATGAAATTTAGTTTTACGATATATACAATTCGAACGTTAAACGACACAAAAAGAACGCGTAGCATTGAACACGAGAAAAACTATGGACGCATTGAGTAAGAGCTTTGGCAATCATTACGAAAGTATATACGTATATATATCTAAATCGTTTTTTCGCACTATATATACACTATATGAAACAGACAGAACCGTATGTACTATCTGCACACGACGTGCAACTCCACTAAGCTTTCGAGAATGGACTATATGATTTTCTAATTATTACTTCGCGCGCAGTCGTTATCGCTCGCCTCCGCGATAATTAAGCCTCTCTTAACTGCAGCATCGTAAACATCTTTACGCGTCGCGCAAGAGAAAAAAAAGGGTACCACTGTATAACGGTATAACAATGAACGAACTCATCAAGTGTGCACCTTCAAGCGCCAACGATGACTACGCATATCCGCGTATACTAATCACCTCCTCTTTCTCTCTATACAATTTCTCCTACCCCGCATTATGCTTCACTGTCTCTCTCTATACGACTGATCTAAATTAGTTCGATATATATACACACACACATATAGGCAAACACGTGAATCGATGTCCGACAACAGCACGAGCTTAGCGTAGCTCCTTTAATTGCGACTGTACAGTACGGGTATATAACGGAGACCATGGGAACGCGGTCCAAGCATGAGCGCAATGAATCGGCGAATTGAGCGACCCGCGCGGGTATATACACGCGTACCATTATATATACGTATATATAGGCAGATAAGCGAAATAGAAGCGAATTGATTAAGTGGGACAGAAGCCCGTCTGTCGGTCAACCTCGGGACGCCAGTTTTAATTCTTCCATTGATTATGTGAAACGCGAATTTGGAAGATGAATATTATATATAGATATGTGTGTATGTGTGTGTGTGTGTATATAGAGTGGTTTGCGATTAATGGATATTATAATGAGTGCGGCGATAATGTATGAAAAGCGAGGTAGATCGCTCTGGTATATACTGATTCATCGTGTGTTTACGTTTATTTGAGAAAAGAGAGATAAAAAGAAAGACGCGAGATGACGGTGAAGATTTTGTAATCTATTAGCGTCGTGTGTGATTGCAAGTTTCTTTTTTCATTATTGTTCGTTAATTATATAGGTGTTCATGCTCGATAAGCAAGATTTTTAATTGAGTTTTTGCAGAAATTCGCGACGAAGCGTGTGTATACATATAGATATGTGTACGTGTGTGATATTTTATCGAAGAAGTATTTACTTTAGGGAAGATTTATTATCGCTAATTCGTATCGGAACGGTGCTCAAAAACGTCGTAATCAGTGCTCCGATTCTCTTGAACCAAAGTCGATTCCATATATATATAGATTACAATCGCGTCACGCGCTACTATAGAGTTCGAGTAATAATTTGCAACCGTCGCAGCATTTTACCACGCGAATTCTAACGTTCTGATGTTCATTATAATACTTTTATTTTAATTCGATCTCACGTCAAGTATAATTGTTAAAAGTCTGATCTTGAAATTCTTTCAGACGACGAGACGATCGAGAAACTAATATAAAACGCGCCATTTATTCGCGTATAGTATAATATAAGTTAATTGAGTTACTTGTATTTTCATTCGATCAAAAGAAGGAGCGAGAGAGAGAGAGAGAGAGAGAGTAAATATCTCGTTTCATATCACGCCACGGTAAACGAAACTTATTTTTCATCCGAGTTGCTAATAATATTTTCGCTCTTGCACGCGGTAAGAAGAGTAAAGTGGCGAAACTGCAGCGATGAAATTTTATCGGAATAGTGTATTAACAAACAATAGACTGAATAAATTGCCTTTTCTTGTTCAATTATAAAAGTAGAAAAAATATTCTGTTAAGTTTACTTATTTTGAAATCGCCTTTTATTAATAAATTTGTACTTTATCCTTAAAGCAATTTTATATTTTTTCCTTGTTTAAAAAAATGTATTTTTTGTTGATATATCAAGTTTTTTTGTACGTATAACAACTTCATTAATACTTTTTATCTTTTCTCTCTAAAGAAACAAGTAAAATACGTAAGAATAAAGTAAAAAAATTGATGAAGCTATACACAATTTTAACGATATTATTTTCTGCATTATAAGGAAACGATAGCTTTGTCATTCCTCATTTACTTTTAAACAGCAAATTATTACGTCTTTAGTGCTTCCTAAAAAAAAACAACTATCGTCATTTCAGCAACATTGTGTATTCTTCCCATTCATCACGCGTTTTATATCCTCTACACTACCTCACACTATTCCATTCAACTTATCTCCTCTTATAAAAAAAAAAAAACGCAAACCCTTCAAAGTCGCATTCACCGCACCGTTACAGCACGCGAAAACCCGTTCGACCCATATATATATCCACATACACATACAGACGGGTATGCTTACACACCTGTTACAGGAATCAAGTGCGATGCCCCGCGGGCTTTCGTTGTCGAGTCGGTGCAGAAGCTCAGGTTTGCCGGGTGGCCCGTCTAATGGCACGCGTAGCCGCATTACTGCGCGCTCATTGGTCCAGAAGAGGTAACGTGTGGCCGAGTCGAAGGCCATGCTGAGAATCTGCGAGTCTGCGTCCCCTGGAATGACAAAGGGTTAGGGTGCGGTTAGAAAGTTAGAGTATGTTGTGGCGTTTGGGGAGAATAAAACGTAAGAGGATGAAGGGTATTTTATAGGTTCGTAATTTTTGTAGGGAACAGGTGTTGTAAGGTAGAATTTTAAGTTCGTTTTACGAAACAAGAAAAAAAATAAAAGACCATCATCAGAGATAGGTAGAATAGTCTTTATCATAAAAACTACATAGTTTTTTGTAATTAAAAGACTGCTATACTGGTTTAAAAGGATAACGTTAGGTATATAAATGATTTTACTTGAAATTATTTAATGATCATAATTTATAGATTTACATGCAATGACTTCGCATATTAATATTCACGTTACATTAAAATATTGAACATATTTCAAAGTCAATAAATACTTTTTTTTTTTTATAATTTAGCATTTTGCTTTGATTCATCATAAAAAATTATAATATATTCAAAGAAAAAAGGAAGCAAATTAATTTATCATATATATAGCTTAAGCTGCTCTTACGATCCGCATATACTTATATCGAGAAATGCTCTAACCGATAACCGCAACGTTTTTATCCAATACGATGATAGAATAATATAGATATGCAAAAATGTAAACTATACACCAGATATATATTTCTATGTATACTTACTCTTAAGTATGGGTTTGGCAGTGATGTTCTTCGCGGACAGGTCGACGCTGAATATGGAGTGGTTACGGTTATTAGCGTCGCTGAGGAACATCGTATAAGACTCATCGTCGTAGGCCATGCCGATGAGAGTCGAGGCGTCTGCTATCACCGTCTTACCTATCAGGCTGCCGTTGCGCGAAAGGAAGTCGATGTCCTTGCCCGCCGTCACCGCCAAATCTGCAAACGAAATTCACGGTTGTTCGTCGTTAGTTAAAAACGTTGTGTGTGAAATTTTTATTGATATATGGTTGTCTTGTCATATACTTTAAAAAGGTAGAAAAACAGAAAAATTTAAACATTTACCTACGTCAGTACGGAGAATAAGGAAATTTCGTTAATGTACGTTAATGGATTATTAATTTATCTAATATACTTTTTATAATATATAAAGATTCCAGTTACACATTTTCCAGTTTAAGGAAATCACAAGCATCAATATTATAGAGACGACATGTTTACCAAATCAATATATTCAAGTAGGGAAAACCAGTTTGACCATTTTATGTTTCGTATTTTGTAAATGGGAAATAGACAAGAAACACATATTATATATACTTGACCCCGGGAATCTGCGCAGATACGAAAAGCATTTCAAACGATTTTCCTTATGATTAAAATTGATTACGTTCCATTACTTAATTTAAATAACATATATATACTCTTTAATTTCGTTATAATAAAATCAATCTATTTTTAAATTTTAAGATAAATTATTTCATCAGAGGAGCTGACAAAAATTGTATATATATATAAAGTACCATCCAGAAATTTATTTACCCCCTTGAAATTTTCCTCTATTTATTTGTTTGGTATTACGTACTCGATCGAAACGCCGATCACGCTCTCACAACAAACCGTTTTTTTCCCTTCCCCCCCAACAAACTCATACTGGCTTCCTCCATTCTCTTCTATCTTTCTCTTTCTCCATCACAAATGGAATTTTTGCGACATCTCGTGTCTCAAAATTTGAATAACCGGCTTTCACGCACGCGCCTGTACGTGAAACCATTATTTCCTTCTTTCCTCGTAAACGAAATTGGCGAGAAAGTCGTACAAACGCGTAACTTCTCACAAAAAAAAGCGAGCAACGACGATCGCTATCTCAGCCTTGGTAATGGTGTATATGTATATATGGTAAGGAAAAAGAGGGGGACATTCGCCACGAGTGGTTGTCCATAGTGATATATCGCGGCCGTGAAAATGTCTGCGTAAGTGGACGCGGAAGGTGTGACGAAGTCGCAATGTCAGTAGTATGTGTATACATAACTATAGTTAGTAGCAATCCCACGAGAGAGAGTGAGAAAGAGAGATTTTTATCTCGAGGCTTTCCGGTGGTATCGATAAGTGTAACGTGATGTATTGATATATGACGGAATTCGAGTGCGTGAAATTGATAAGGTCGAGTTTCGGCGAAGTTATGGTTAGATTGCGGATTCGCGCGATATAAATAAATAAGAAAATGTTTGCAATAATCTGAATTGTGTATTGAAATACGTTTTGCAAATTTTTTAGTCATCAAAAACAGTATTATTGTACTCGTTGAAGCTATAGTTAGGTAAAAGAGGTGATTAACACAACTATTGATACAGTTAATCATTTAATTATGTGAAAAAAAATGAGAGTATATATGAAGTAGCTTTGGAACTATCTTTAACACTAGCGAGAAAAAAAATTACGTAACTAATGGTCTAAGTATCAGTGATTACTGGCGTTTCTCAAGGTATAATTCTAGGACTTGACTATTATTTTTTATATACATAGATGATTTCTTAAATTGCATTCCATCCAGCTGGATAATCTTATACACAGATGATGATATGTTTTACTCTTTCCCTAAGATTCCCGGAAAGTTTTTGTTATATCGAGCCTATGTGCAAAGACTAAATAAATAACATTAAATAAATATATATATCTTTTGAAACGGTAAGTAGTTTTTCCAAGCTTACATTTATAATTGACACAATATATAAGATTATTGTTATCATTAATTAAATATAACGATGATTTATATTGAGTACATGTTTGATTTAACTGTCAGCACAAACATTGTGCTGTATAAATGATAAACGTAATTGTTCAATTAATTACAAACGATAAGAGACGTCTACGGAAACGTTATTATTGCTATACACTTTAACATTTAACGTCGTTTTGCAACATACCACTTTGAGTATTAATATACACTAAAATTTCCATAATTTAAACCCAGATAACACTTTTAGCAAGGCTCGATAATGTCTTCACTGTAATTACAGTGCAATTCAGCGATGTAGTCATTAAAGGCCTTAAAAGTATTCAATTAACTCTCGCGCGAAAGCGTAGTACTTGTTACGCCTCAAGCACACAATTCTCCATATACATTTAATTAAATTATTCTCCGGTGTACATCTCCAGTGTAATCTTATACAGAGTTGCGGTATTTACAAAACAAAGCAAAGATTACGTTCAGAAGACGTGCAGTTGAGAACTTTTAATAATGCCTTCAAGTTAAAAATTCCTTCAAAAAAAAAGAAACCCAAGAAATTATATTAAAAATTTTTTTCAAATAGCACGTTTCTGATTATAGGTATAAAACGAAAACATAAAAAAAAATTATTTTTAACACGCGGTACTTATGCTCTTTAACGATTAACACCTTTTTGTTCTGTCACCCATCTATTATACTTTAAGAACAATTCAGCTACAGCCAACCTATTCATCCATTATTATTGATGCTTTTCAAGTCACCGTCGTATAACACACACAACATCCCTCGAAATAGCACACGCCGAACCATAACTCACCCACGTCTAATACACAACTACTCTCTGAACCTAATCCTTTCTAACCCGTAACCTTCTTCTTCGTCTCTTATATATACTCCTCCATCTAACAAACCGTGAAAAACCATTCCGCGCACCATTAACCCACTCTGTTCTCATACATACACGACGCGCCGCGGCGCGATTATGCACGCGCGCGCAGTTCTCTTATCGCTTTGCGCGTCTCGAATTACCTTGCCCGCGTGCGTACGTGCCCCACTACTATATATATATATGTATAGCTCGCGAAAGTGCGCCTATATACGTGTTCTCTCTTTCTCGAGAACTTTCGTGTCAGCGCGATTTTTACCAGTGCGCGGTTTATTTTTCCAAACGTCTGCGCGTACGTGTGTTGCGCGAACACGCGAGTAATTTTAGACGCTGTGCGAAGAAGAAGCAGGAAGAGGATATATATGTTTCTTTGGTTTTTTTAGAGAGAGAGGGTGTATGTAGATATATACATGATGTGTATGTGCATGGTTGTTGATGCGCGGCGTACGTGACGATGCTGTGGTCAGCATAGTAGCTGGAGTTTCCTAGCTGCCGCAGAGGAATGTGTGGAATTTTTTGTGGAGAATTTGAAACGAAGAAGTTGTATATATATATATATATATATATATATATATATATATATGTATGTAGATGGAAAAGTATGGTGGGAAAGGTGTGGAAATAGTTTTGCGAAGATTTTTACTATATACCTTGCAGATATAAAGCTAGTGAGATGGTCATTAGTGAACTATACTAGAAATGGTAATATTTTAAAGGAAATTTGAACATTGGCTTTATGTTTAAAACTGCTCTTAATGTTCGGACACTATGGTTTTTGAACTTTTACGCCTGTTACAAATGAATAAGACAGTTTTTCAGAATGGTTGTAATCTTTACTAAACGACGTTTTCTTCGTATATAAATATCATGACTGAACTTAAAAAAATAAAAGGAAGTTGATAATGTTTGCGAATTTTTAAAAGATGAATTTCATATGGAAAGAAATAGAATAAAGCAAGATAGAACAACACAATTTCACCGGAAAAAAATAATTTCTTATCAAGCTATCGTAAAACACAGAGTAATATCTTTTTCTCCGTTATACAAGTTTTTTAATTCCGCGACAAACTGTAACTTTCTAATATTTAATATTATTGAACTTTACAAAAATTTCGTTATCACATACGACTACTGTAAAAACCTACTACTATTATTACAATAACCATTGAATCCAATTTCCGATCCCAATCCTAATCACCAGGTCGTCTCAAATTTAGCCTACCGCAAAATTAAAGCCACACCTCGAGAGAACCTATATATACATATAACCGTCGCGCGCCATTCAACCGTCCACCACCAAAAATAACCGTTCATTTAATCATACAACCAACCAACAACAACCGATCGGCCGTCTATAAATACACCGGCTACTTGTCACATCCCAACCGCCTGCACACACAATTGCACTTATAAATAACCTCGCTTTTACATAATCTTAAACTCTCTCGCTCTCTCTCTTACACACCTCGACCAAAATGAGCATTATATGACAAGAGTCGCGCGCGTAAAACACGCGTATCGATCTCTTATACGCGAGCCCTAAAACGGAGATAAGCGAGAATAGTGGTCGATGAAAAGAGGAAGGGAGAGAGAGAGAGAGAGAGAGAGAGAGAGAGAGAGAGAGAGAGAGAGAGAGAGAGAGAGAGAGAGAGAGA
>JAWWEQ010000010.1:31137762-31178636 GCA_035583055.1 Torymus tubicola | reverse complement strand
TTAATCATTTTTAAACAATTGATTATTGGTCCCAGAAAAATGATACCCTTCGATGAACTTTGTTCAACAACAGATATATTTTCTAGACACCCTAACGAACAAGAAAAACCTAATTTGGAAGGTGTCGTCCAAAAAAAATATTTTGGGTCCATTTTTCGAAGTTTTTCGCAGTGTTTGTGAGATTTGCACATATGCGTATGTATACTATAGCGCATAGTTCACTATGTCTCTCCTTTGGTCTATGCGGGACGGAAACGAGCTTATTGTGAAGCGAGAGGGAGAGTGAAAAAAATTTAACGAGTGTAATTGTTACTTAAGCCGGAGCTATGCGGAGATAAATCTTAACGCGCGCGATGAAATTGAAAAGTGCTGCGTGCCGGTTATAGAGCGCCAGATATTGCGATATTTTTTTTGTTTCTTAATTTGAATATTCATGAATAGAGTTTGTTTGTAAAAAATATTTTGGGCCACTTGATTTGCGTAAAATAATAATTCTTGGTGTTGTACTTTAAAATAATCTTATATGGTTGTGCTAAAATTAACGTGCACTAAAAGGTTCACCGAAACCGCTAATAAACTTTCGCACGGACTTTGATCTACTCGCAGTTGTCAGATTTATGTGTGGTGTAATTTCTCACTTCTAAAATTCTAAAAATGTATCGCTTAATATATTACTTAAAATTCGGTAATTATTGTTTCTTATTACTTTGATGCATTCTTAGGATACAATAACTATAAAGCGTTAAAAATATAAAAAAGAGAGCAAGACACCATCAGATCATTTATAATGGCATTGTAAAGATTACTCCACTAACAAGTACAGAAAATACGAACGGCCGTGGTCCCTAAAATATACTCTGTCATTTTTAGTGCAGTCGCCCTTTGACAAGCCAGCGATGTAAATGATCATGTATTCCAACTAGTGAACCGCGTCGGTAAGATGAAAAAAAATCTTTGATATATTAGAACATAGCCCCTCTGCTGTCATGTACGATGTCACTTATATAGTCTTCAAAATATTTTTAAAATAAAATAGAGCCACGCAGTCAGTCACGAAGACGTTCAAATTCATTTATGCATTTATAAATATATATCACACGACTTTAAATGAACATCAGGCGACTCCAAAATATATAGATTCGTTTAAAGACCCCCCATATATAAAGGAGTCGCACTTAAAATTTCGACCTTAATTGAGAACATTTAAAAAAGGACTATTTTAATTCTATTTAATCTAAACTACAATATATATAAAACATTAAAAATGTTTATGTTATATACATCGTAAACCACAATCAAAATACATACTACAGAAGATAAAAATTACAACAACCCAAAAAGTACCTGCAAACCTCTGATCGTATAACGCACGCGCTATATACATGCAGCACTTTACGATGCAAAACCTGCGGCTAGGCAAATTTCGCAGAAAAAACATCGAAACGAGCGGTACGTATATAGCGTCGACTACTACTCGTTCATTCCCATGGATACAACCATATACCTATACACGTACACACGTATACACGTCAAAGAATATAGCCGTGCAAGGAGAACTCGTTTATAGGGATGCTGCTGCTACTGCTGCGGGCGTTTTTCCGCGTGCTTATACACATCACGCCGCGCGCGCGGTTTCCTATATAAACTCTCTCTATCTCTTTCTGCGCGAACGCGCGCGCGCAGTACGGTAATTGCAGCAGTCGTGGTGAACGCGCTTGCGTATATATATATATATCCTATACACTGCATAAGGGCAAAATACAATCGGCGAGCGAACGCGCGCGCGCGCGGATATACGGTTACGCAGGGAGCGGCGCGCGCGCGCGCGGGTTTTCATTGTATTCTAGATGGACTTTTTGCGATTGTATATATATATATATATATATATATATAGGATTGGTATAGTATATGGGGATATATATGGGAGTGTATGTAGTTTTGTTATTTTCTTTTGTTTGTCGCAATGTAGTTGTATATGTTATATATAGATTATTTTGAAATTGTTCCGAGTAATTTGCCGAACGATTGGAGTAGTAGTATAAGTATAGTATTTAAAGAGGATTATACGATAAAAATCGGTGAATTATAAAGATGTTTAAATAAATATTGATGCGAGCATTAATTTTCCTATATAAACGCGGTATTATAAATTCTTTGTTTCGATCCTTTAATTAAAGCTATTAAGAATGCGGATACAAAACAATAGAAGAATTATCGATCAATTTTACAAGATAACAATATTGTACCCACGTCAATTAAAAATAATTGCTTATATATATATATATATAAGGGAAGAAAAAAAGATTGTCATATACACTATATTTTCAAAACTCACGTTGTTAAACTCCAAAAGCTGCAGCAAGGGTGACAAATGCTGCTCGCAGAGAAAGAGAGAGAGTGAGAGAGATAATTCGTTCAACGTCCCGGCTTGTATATTATATGTATGTGTGTTTCCTCAGGGGCCGCGCGAAGGACTGAGACTACTATATAACGCGCGCGACGAGTGTAGCTGCTGCTGCTGCTGCTAGCGCGCTATACGCACTCACAGAGCTCAGTGCAGAAGAAGCGAAAGAGAGAAAGAGAGAGAGAGAGAGAGTACCATTAGGTAACTCTCGGCGTTTGGCTTTTCAAAAAAAAGCACGCCGCTGCTACCGCCCCACTGCGCCTATCTGCTCTTCTTCTTCTTCGTCTTATTCTTATTCTTGAATCTTGTGGGGGATACAGACAAGTTATCTTGTCTTTTGCCAAGGGTCGCAGAGCCATCGCGCGGAATCGTTCCGGGGTAAGCGTTTGAATTTTCCCGCGAGCTGCCGGTCAGGTAGGAATCGTTTTTGTTATACGGTCCCGGTGGTGAATTGAAATTAAAGGATATAAGTGAGAAAATTATTGAATAAAATGAAATTGTATATGAGAAAATGAATTTGACTTGTTAATTGAGTTATTTAAGATGATGTTTTTAAGGAAGAATTTACGATTGTAAAATTATTTTGTTTTAAAAAATTTTTGTTTTTATTTACAATATATATCTTTACATTTTAAATGGTCATTTAAATTATATTATTTATAGCTATCTGAAGACCTCATTTTTATTTAATCTTTTATAGTTCTACATTGCTACGCTAAGAACTTATCTGGGCGAAATTGTTTCGCCCTTCGAGACTCACGCAGAGATTTGGAATTTTAAGTCGGTTCTGAACCACTGACTTATAGATATAAATATTCAGAATTTAAAAAAAAACACGGCACAAAGGTGCTATAAACAATCGTCGTGGTACGGATTTGAATCCGACCACATTTGCGGGTAAATAAACATTCAGAGTCTAAAAGTTTTTAGACAACTAAACTACCATAACTATATTTAGATTATGGTAAATAAAATTTTGGATATACTAACAGTAACAAGACCTTAGTCTTTGGATTTCACTCAAAAAATATTTTCCAACTTATTCTTTGCTGAATGTTTGTACAAGTTTACGAAGCAATTCTTTTTGTTCTGTGTCAAAATATGGCCACAATTCACTTTCAAGTTCTAGAAGAGCCTCATTGTCTCTAGATTGACAAGCTAATACCAGTGACTGTAATAACAACATTTCATCTTCTGTCATATTTGGAACTGAAAAATAAAATGCATTGTAGGTAAAAAGTTAAATTTTATTTTCATGCATGAAATATTTTATATAACATACCAGCTATAGGAGTATCTTCAGCCCAAGCATATTTTTCTATTACTTGAGCTAAAGGGGGAGCAAGTCTTTGGGGAGTAGGTCGAAGTATCAAAAGTAAGAGTACCCTACTGATTTCGCATCTGTGTAGAACATTTCTGTAACTGCCTATTACTCTTGATCCAATATGATTCTCAATCATTTCTACTAATTCAGTAAGTACTTGTAATGCAGATACATAATCACCTGTAAAGTTTATTTTTATTAATTTTTATCATTTGTCAGATTTTTTAATAATTAAATAATATATTTAAATTTACCTTGTTTAATATAGTAAGAAACTAACATATTTATTGCTTGTACAGTTGGGTGTGTATGAATAGCTTTACTCAAATATTCAATTCCTTCTGAGCTTGCACCAAGTGCCATAGCCAATTCTATCGCTAAACCTGCTGACATAACTCCGAAACCTTCTTGATTGTCACACCTTGTAAGTGCATGATTAAAAGCATTTATTGCTGCTTGTAAGTCTTCTTGACTTATTGAAAGGCATCCAATATCATGATTTTTTTTATTGGCAATAAGAAATTGTCGCCCTGCTTTTGTTAATAGATTTATTTCAGAATTTGCATTTCCTACTGAACCATGGCATCTGGCTGCTGCTAACCAACACCAACCAGCATATTGATGAAGTTCTTTTTGTTCACAATTAACTGCCAATTCCTCTGTTGAAGTAAAATAGAAAATTATTAATTTCATATGTTAATGTCTTTTAAATAATTTATGTATAAGAATATAATTTGAAAAAAATTTTGAACTAATAAAATTTTATATTTATATATTTACCAAATTGATCTGAAGCTTCTGAAACATTAGGCTTTCGTAAAAAACGTCTAAAAAATAAAAATAAAATTATAGCAGTTGTCGAAAAAAAAAATTAATAAACAAATAAATATAACCTTACTTTTTAAGTTTGTTAGATATCATATGATATTTTGAAAGAAAATCATTTCCATCTGCATTTTTATGACTGCCTTGGTCTTGCAAAGACATTTTGTTTCTCTACCATATACATATAAACACAAACCACCTAGGATGTCAATTTATTCTACTTTACTACATCAAGCCTAATTGACAATTGCTGTTCTCTTTATTTTGACCTTACAGTTCATTTAAAGTGATTCGGGTCGTCAACACATTACCAAGACACACTTTTTTATTGTGAAACAGTTTTCTTAGCAGAAACGGAAATTTTTCAGTCCGCCTCAGTCATCGCCCACATCACGATGACAGGTGCTTTTCTTAACAAAATCAAAACACAAAATGTTGTTTCTCTCCTATCATAACAAACACAAAACATTTGAGAAGCGGTCCACCAATGATCCTTATATATTCTATTAAAAACAACGTATAAAAAAAAAAGATAAAACAATGGATACTTAAATGTTGAAAAATTTATAACGAAAACAAATTACAATCCCGTCCAACTATAGATGGCAGTGCGGCACCGCGAATTCGGGCCCTGCTCTGCTGCTGCCATGCAGCAGCTGCATGCATGTGGAACGATTATCTCTCAACCAGTCAGCCTATAATGTGTTAGCCAGCCAGGCACAGCGAGAGCCAACCAGCGGCAATATCAGCAGCAGCAGCAGCAGCGCCGAATGCCCGAATATCGCGCTCGCGCGTTCGCGCCCTGTACGTGTGCGCGTATACGTGTATCAGTTCGCGGAGTATAGCTGTGCGCGGCTATATCAGTGTGTGCGCGACGCGAGAGACGACGACGACGACGACGACGAATCGATGATCGAAGGAGTCAATCGCGCGACCATCACACCGTGAGGAAGTCCGTCTGGTGCAGTTCAAGTCGGCTGCCACAGTATATAACGAGAGGGTAACCCATCGTGTACCCGTAGAGAGAACAAAAGAGAAAAAAGAAGTTGGAAGTCGAGAGGAGAAAGAAGGAGAAGTAGTGAGTGAAGTGTGCGAAGAACGAGGGCCGAGCTCTTTGCTCTCCGACCGAGCGCGGCGTACGTACACGACGCATAGGTACACATATACACGCGCGCTCGCGCACGGCACGCGCCTACGAGAGAAAGAGCACCTGCGGCTATTTTTTCGCTCGAGAGGAAGAGAAAACCCCGTGAGAATACGATGAAGCTACCAATGCTGATACAGACGTCGTCGTCGTCGAGCTTGCCGCTCGCGCGGCTCTGAACAGGGAAGACGGCGGTATAGAGCTCGACTCCGGGAAGCCCGTGATACAAGAGAAGAGAGAGAGAGTGAGGGAGAGAGAAAGAGGTAATAATGGTGTTCTCTCGTCATGCTTGCGCGCTGGGATGTGAATATATGTGTGTGCAAAGGTATATAGCGCCAGGCAGCGGCGCGGTCGCGAAAGGGTTGTGCGCACGACAAAGGAGCCGCAGCCAAATGCGTTTTGGGTGGAAATTGTGTCATGGAGCGCGGGTTCCCCCCTTTTCGTACCCCCCCTCGCTCGGACTCCTGTTTGTTCGTTGTGTCGCGCCGCTGCTGTCTCTCTTGCTTCTCTCCTCTGAATGAGTGTGTTTGTTATATAGCCATAGTGCTATACATTGATAAATCCAATCAGTATATTGGTTTGGTAGATTGGCTGGTCATGTGAGATAGAGAGAGAGAGAGGAGAGAGAGAAAGAGAGTGGGAATGAGTGAGCACAAGCACAAGTGAGCAAGCTCTATATGTGTATTATTCAGACCGCTGTGCGTATGTCTAGATTTATGCAAAAGATCCTTTGACTAAGTTATTGGAGCAAGCTAGAGTTCATTGTGTTCGAACTCATTGGATAAATTGCTGATCGATTGTGGGCAGACTGCATATAGGTGTGTATGCAGTGTGGGTGTATACTCTTGGAGTAAACTTGGTAGAATATTAATGAACAAAAGTTTTTAATATTTTACCTTACATGGAAATACTTTTCATATCTATTGAATTCTTTCAATTCATTATGATATTTCTAGACTTGTAAATGTTGTATTACATAGATTGGAAAAAAAACTGTAAAGAAAAAAGAATAATAGTTTTGTTTTTATTAATATACTAATATGTAAGGGTTTACAATACTATTGATAATTATTTATTGTTAAGTATAGAATGTAATAGTTATCTATAATAATACACCCATATTAATAACTAGATCAATAATTTTATCTATTAACATTATATTTATAATACAATATTTTTTTACATTATTTCAAATTAAAAGTTACTTAAACTTAATCAATTATATAAATTCATATAGTTAATAAAATGATTCTTAGAGCAATTATATAGTATGTAAAATAAGTCTGTTGTACTTGGACTAGTGTTTTATATACTTTTCTTTAGTTTTTTTTTTCAGGATATTCAATATCCTTATGTACAAGTGAAGGGAGCAGGTGTTTGAGTTCTAATTGATTCAACCGTGGAAGCCTACATGGATACACATCGAAGGGCTGAGATTTCTTCGTTAGTGCACTGTAGGGCTTTAGTTACACCATTTTCTTATGTTAGATTCAACGGAGCATTGTCGTTAGAAACGTGATAGGTCACATGAACACTAAAAAGCATGTGAGAGAATCCAATTTAATTTTGCGCTGTACAGGAGAACAACATGCTTGTAGCATGCTATCTAGGTTGGCTTGTCTCTGCTGGATTTGTATATTGTAAATTATAAATCAATTAAGATTGCTTACATATCTGCAATCATGAAGAAATCAGGAAATGCAGCAATTAGAATCAACTCCTTACATATGGCAAAAGGAAAATTAAAAACCATGGATGGTAATAACAAGGTACAGAAGTATTGATAACTTGTTACTTATATTTCTTCAGCTAATATGCTTATTAACCATAAGTATTTAGTAATATCTTTTTCTTTTTATTAATTACTATTTTCTCAAGCAGCTTATGCCATCCAATGGTGGATATAAAGGAACTGAAATGTACACCACAGAATTTGAAATAAATGAAACTCCACCTAGTGCACGAACTTTACTAACAAAAGGTTATATACAGGATGAAATTAATTCCTTCTCAGGTATATAATCAATTATATTAAAAAATCATATTTATTCTTTAAGAAAGTGAATAAATTAAATAATGACATTTTTCTCTTTACAGGTGCAACAGTATCCACACGTGGACGTTTTATGACCGAGCAAGAAAAAGCTCGCTGCCCTCACGAACGTCCTCTTTATTTGTACATACAAGGACATACAAAACAAAATATTAATTGTTAGTAAATATTAGCAATACTTATTTTCATCTTTATGAACATCCACTTACACAGTAAAAAATGTACCATTTCTTTGCAGTGGCTGTACAAAAAATTAATGAAATTATTAAGACTGAACATAGGAGTTCTTTAAATAGACCAAGTCGGTTTACAAATGCACCTCCACCATTGATGAGCTTACACTCAGGAGTGCCATCCGTGGTAAGGCTATTCTATGATTATTCCTTTAATTAGCTATAAGTATGATACTGAGGGAAATAGATTTTTATCAACAAGTCATTTTCTGTTAGTTATTTAAAAACTTCTCTCAGTGTCTCAATATTTCAATGAACAACATTTTAACTTAATTATATTTGATACAGGAAAAAATTTGTGTTGGCATTGAGAATGCACCACAAGGTTTTGATTTACGAGGACGTATTATTGGAGCTGGAGGTGCAAATTTATTATATATTAGAGGAGAAACAGGTGCTACAGTAACTTTGAGAGGACGTGGATCTCAATTTATTGATCCAGCATTAGGAACAGAATCTCCTGAGCCTCTTCATCTTTGTATAGAGTAAGTTGTACTACAGTTTACTTTCACATTATAAAATAATTTTTTGATAAATTTTTTGATAAAATTTTGAGTAATGTTCATAAAATTCTAAAATTTAAATTATTTTGAATTTCTAGAAAACAATTTATAAGTTAATTAAATACTAATTATAATAATAACGCCTTTGTTATAGACATCCAAATCCAGTAGCATTGCAAAATGCAAAACAATTAGCAATCAACTTGATACAAACTATGCAGTCAGAACTGCAGTCTTACATTCAGCAACAGCCACCACCAGTTCAGTCACAACAAGTTCAAATGCAACAACCAATGCAACAAATGCAACAAGGTATTGTAATTTTTGGAAAATATACTTACATATTTTATTCAAAATAATATCATGATTTTTTATTCTAGCACAATTTCAAACTATGAATATTGGTGGAATGGGTCAACCAAATGTTGTAACAATTCATCAAGGTAAAAAATATTTCTTTTCACATAAAGTATTTAAGGTAAAATCAACAAAGTTTATAAAAATTTTGTATTTCATAGATATGATGCAGCATCCACCAAGTAGTGTGGTAACCTTGCCAGCTACAATCATTACAGCTACAGTTGCTGGAGCCCCTGGGCCGCCACCTGGACCCGGACCAGGACTTCCTCCACCTGGAGTGCATGTTTCAGCTCCTGGAGGTCCAATGCCACCGCCATCTGAACAACCTCAGGTATGATATTTTAAAATTTCGATTAATATTAATACTTAGCTTTTATCTGAAAAACTAAATTAATAAGCACACACATTTTCAATAAATAAACAAAGAAATGTTTTCTTTCAGGAAATGCAAACGTTTGTTCCTCCTTCTTCGGTTGGTCAAGTGCAATTAATCGGTCCACCTCCGGGAATCAATCAAGTCCAATACCAAATACATCCTGGTCAACCACTTCAGATGCAAGGCATGCCACCTCCCGGTTCGCAAAATTCACCTCAACCAATGACGCAAATGTACGTAATGAGCCAACCGCCACCTCAACAAACTTTCATGAGCAGTGGTGCATCAATCAATGGAGCTGTATCATATGTCTACACTCAACCAAGGCCTACAACGCCATCACAAAGTATGATAGAAACTGTAAACGTTAACTTACAGCAACCACCACCGTCAGGTTATTATCGACTCATCCACATTTTTTCTACGATTACGCACACTCATTGTAGCAAAAGCATCTATTCATTAAATAAACATTATTCTTCTGTCGATTTTAAAAATTCATCTAATAATTCGTTCTAGGTCCCATGAATATGAATCAGCAGCCACCACCGCCGTCACTAATGCATCTACAGTTCCCACCGCCGTTCCCGCCTAATCAGCCACCGCCGCCGATTTCTCAAACTTATCAAATTCAATATCAGCCAATGCATACAAGCGTGGCACAAGGTCAGACGCAGTATATTATACACGGTGAGCACGGCGCGTTGCCGCAGCAAATGCAGCAAAACCACGAGCCGCCGCCTCCGCCACCCCAACATATGCCCCCGCAATTTGAGGGTCAACCGCCGCCGCAAATGCAAATGCATGCGCCGCCGCCTACTTCGCAGGGATATATTGTGCCGACATCTCAACCCGTGTCGGACCATATACAGGCGCCGCCCTTGCCACCACCCGGCGGTGAAATGCAACATCCTCAAGATGGTAAGGTTTTTTAAAGTATTTCATATAAAATATCTTCTTACTGTCTACAGTAACATTAGAAGAATATTGAACGCTTCTTTAGACTTCATTTACACTTGCCTTCGAAGTGCTTCTGTGATTTTTGATTCCATAATAAGCTAAAGATAGTAAAGTAATACAAAGTAATCTGAGAAATCGTATTCTGAATGATTGCATTAACATTTGAATACTGGATTTCGCGCTATTCTTACTGCAGCTGTGATATCCCGAAATCTACTTATAACTCTAGGTTGTCGTTGCTTATTAGAGCAGAATATGCCGATCAATATAAGACCTACATTGACAACTTTAGATAGCCTATAAGATACCGCAAATAAAGATTTCCTAGTAAAATATAACTTTTATAAGGTACAGTTGATCAAGGCATGCCGCCTCAGCCAGTTCCACCACCGCAAATGGTTCCACCACCATCGGTGAATCAAATTCAACATTCCATGAATATAATAACTAGCGTCCCACCACCATCGCATCCGCCTCCGCAAGCAGCTCCGTGGTTGTATCAAGGACAACCGATGCCGCAACCACCCCAAGGACAAATGCAGGTAAAAATATCTCTCTCCACTTACAGCATTAGATTATAAGTTTAAAAATAATTATTTTGTATTTTCACTAATTCTTAAGGAAAATAATCACAATAAATTTATAATATATAAAGTAATTTTTCTAAAATATTCTCAGGTACAAATGCCTCCGTCTAGTGTACCACATCACGCAGTTCCTCCGCCCGAAATGCAGCCTCAGATACAATATGCACAGCAAGTTCACTATCAAAATGGACAGATGCAATCACAAGTGCATTACGCCGTCCAACCTCCTCAGCCGCATTTCGAACAAAACTCTGATATACCTGATCATCATAAAGGGCAAGGTGTAAAGAGAAGATTCTCCGACGTCGATGGAGCACCAGTAAGTAGAACAGTATTAGAACAGTTTATCAAATTTTGTATTTTCAAATTCATTTCATTTTGTATTACTTATATATCATATGTTGAAATCATAAAACTTCAATTCACTTACTCTAGGAACCTCTAATGCACCAACTTAATAGACCACCAACACAACGTCACGGCACTGGGTAAGTTGAAAATTCTGTACTTAAATATTAGTATAATTTATAGATTTCGTATGAGATAATGAATAATGTATATTTTGAAAAATACTTGAACAGTTACTGACATAATTTATTTATATATTTTCATAATAGCGTTAGGTTTTAAAAGTAGCCAGCAATATCTTCAAATATGCATCCAGGAGCCCGAAATAATGTGTGATATAGTGACATAATTTTTTTTTAATGTTTTGCTATTCTAAAATATTTTTATCGCGTTTTACTAAAAATACTATAACACGCACAAATATTACGTCTAATTACGTGCAATTATTTAATACACGAAATTTTATAAACATATTTTAAGTTTGTACATTGAAAAATTTTATATTCTAAAAAAGTGGTCAAGTTTAAAAACTTCTAGTTGCCAAAGCAAGACATCTCAAAGTAGAATGAATAATGAAAAATCTTAAATAAACTCTATAAAACTGAAATAATGTTAGAAAAAGTATGATGTAATAAAGATTGTTTTTCAAGAGAATTAATATTAATAACAGTATTTCGTATTTTGAATTTGCTATTTTATTAATAAAATCTATTCGTTTAAATATTTTTTTGTGAATATAATTAATATAATACGTTTTTGAGATTTACTAGATTTCATTCAAGATTAGGTAATCAGTTTAAAGGTTAAATTTTAAAATTTACACTTTATTACAACATAGTTTATTTTTCTAGTCTCATTATTCACTCTTTAATCGTGTAATAATGGTTAACTTTAGTTGTACAGCTTTGCAGTTATTACTGTAACTTTATAAGCCAGCTTCAGCTATCACGAAAGTGAGTTGCTTGCTTGTCCTTAGCATATAAAAAAAAACAAATATTTCTACTCGATTTAATGTACGTTGTTGTAATTCTAAAAGTTTGATGTGCATATAATGAAAACAATATACGTGATTCGTACAAATGATCGTTCATAAATTTTAATTCGTTATTAACAATATTGCAGTATATTACACTTTTCTTTTCTCCCGTGTCTTAGCATGTAGGTCACAGAAACATCTCGTTCTATAGCCATCAACGTTGTGATTAAAATGTTTGCAAGTTAAAATGAATATCCCAACAAATCATTTTACTAATGAAATATTTAGAATCGTCGTAAAGAGGAGACCCTCAAATATATGGTTAAAAATATTGTATTCAAAGAATGTGACAAATTAAAGTATCGAAAGATTGGTTACATGAATTTTCTGGACAGAAGTCATATTTTTCAATACGATATTTTAGCTAAATCAACTTATTATTTCAGAAATTTTCAGGACTATGGAAAGGTGAAAAGAAAAATTCCCCCAAAATAAAAATGAAATAAATTTAAAGAATTTAGAAAATAAGGATTTCCTTTTCCGTTACAATCTAGATTATTAAGTGTATTTATAATGACATCTTTAAGTGATTTAATTTATTTCTCATTACAGTCCTTCAATACAAGATTCGTCAGAGAAAGATTTATAAAGTCTTCTGCGCGATAAATTTTTTTCAAAGGATTTGAAATCGAAACAATATTTTAGAAGTTTGTCAATACTAAGCAATTGAAAAAGTTTTTGCCTATTTTAGAATTATTTAGAAGATATAGTTTTAATTCCAAGTCCTTTGGATAAAATAGATACCGCACGATATCTTTTAGGTTCGAACTCTGAGGAATGTTCCGTTGAAGGAATCTTGAGTCTAACATCCTAACCCTCTAGTAGTCTTCGATTTTTCAATGACTGTGCTCCTCTAACTTATACACTCTCTCCGAATTAAAAATAAGACAAAAAAGAAAGATGTATCAATCACCCCGAGTTGGTATCCAAAACTCAACCAAGATTATTAGAGGACATACACATTAACTCATACACATGAACAACCAAAAAAAGCCAATACCGCAATAACGACAGCCAGCTATTATTAACTCACTCTTCGTTCTCTCTGTTTTTTTTTCATCTCTTTTCCGCAACGAAACCAACGAACCACAACCAGCCAGAATCACGAGAAATTTCAGTCTAGCCCCGATAGTCTTACTATCCCCCGAGGTTCTCTTATCGCACGCGACGGCGTAGCACATATAAGCCTCGGCTATCAAAAATCTAAAGCGCGTCGTCGAAAGAACGCGTCGTTAGCCAGACGTGGCGGCTTCGACGACGATAAGAGAGTTATCGCCAAGACGTTGAGACGTTATAGAGAACGTCAAGGCATCAGGCTTGGGCGCGCGCGCGGCCTCCTGACTAATAAGAACACTACCCTTGTTCAAGCAGAGAGACTGGCGAACAGTCGTCACAGCAGCAGCAGCAACAACAGCAGCAGCAACAACAACAGCAGCAGCAACAACAACAGCAACAGCAACAACAGCAGCAACAACAACACGTGATGCACGGGCCGCCGCCGGGGGCCGGTGGAGGTGGAGGTGGCGGTGGTGCGAATCTTCCACCGGGTGAGCGCGCCGCGGGCGGCGGCGGCAAGCAGCTGCTAATGCCACCTCCGTATCCAGGTCTGTAGCATAATGCAACAAGGCAACGTATTTTAGGGTGAGAGGCACGCACATGCGCGAGTTAAAATGATGATTGCTGATTTCATGACGGACTGAGAGGGCAGGATTCTGGATATTTATATATAGCGGGCGATATAAATATACTGTATTATTTTGTGTATGACACGTTAAAAAAAAAAGAAAAACACTGACACACCGACACACCAACCTCTGTCTCTCTATATATACTTTTTTGTGTTGCGACCGTGGGCGCGCATGCGGGGGTGCGGTCGAATTATTGTCTTTTTTCATTACAATTATTATTATGTATCTTTCTATAGCCTTCTTTTCTTTCATTGTTCATTGTTTAAGCACAATATAGTGTTACACGCTGCCAAAAGTATTTTTATGTATTTTTCTGTTCGCTGTTTAAGAGAAAGTGAGACGAGGTGCTACTTTGGTATTAAGAACAACTGTTTATACTTTTCTTTACAGCCAGGTGGTCTAGATGCCCGTTATTTATATGGATTGGTTTTAATTTATTTTTCATTTGTAGTAGTTCCAAGACTGACTGTGGGGAAGATGATGGGGACAGCTAATTTATTTTTTTTGTATATTATTATATGTATTTTGTTTCTGTTCATATATTTGTTTCTAGCAGTTACTCTTAATTTTCTGGGTGTTGATTTATTCGAAATATTTAAAAACAACTTATCACTTATTGATTATTTGTCCGAAGCATGATAGGAATGCTACAACATAATTAATCAATGAATATTTCAATCAAAACTTAATACGTGTAAACATGTTTATTGCCTTTTAAAACAAAAGTTCCGATTGAATTATTCATTGAATGAAAAATCTTGCTTTTTCTCAGTTGGTCGATAACTCCATTATACCTCTACGTGAACTAGTGTCCACGTCAGGAAGCAGCTTTTCTAGAATTGTTCTTACAGACCGAATCCGACGTTGCGCATTTACATATAAATGCACTTGTATTATAAACTTTTCCCCGAGCAGCGTTATACTTCAGCCAGCACGAAATTAGACGAGCATATATATATATAGCTATATGAAAGAACGAGGCATGAGGGGTGGCAGAAACCTTATATACCCTCCTTATACAAAACGAATACGCTTACATTGTCATTGCCCCTTGTATATTGTAGATAGCGAATATTATTTATCAAGCACCTCGAGAAAGTGATAATGAATTGATTTGTTTCTTTTCTTTTTTTTCTTTTTTTCTTAAATACAAACCTTTCTCCGCTTTGGCTCTGCATTATTAGTCGTGTCAAGTATGCTTCACGCTATACAGCAACAAATATTATATCTATAGCTAAGAGAAAAGACAAACGACTCTTCGCAACAATGTTTATTTTATTTTGCAGTCAGCAATGCCTTATACTCCAGGCGTGGGACACATCCAACGCCCGGAAGATCGTACCGCTTCGACGTTCACAAATATTTAATCATAAATATAAACTGCAACCTTTTGTTTTCTTTTGTTTCTACCTTTAGCGTATACTACCAATATTAGAGCGTAGATAATTCTTTAGGCGACTTTTGAGTTTCAGAGAGACGTCGATGACCTTTTTCCCTGCTTATATACGACCCCCCACCCTCTTTCTTGATAATGTTTTCCACCATAGCGGAATACAAGAACGAACCATTGTTTTCTTCTTTGTGTGATTTTTTTTCTTTTAAGTTTCCTTTTTCTTATATATAGTCACCGCTGCAACACGTATTACAGATACATCCCACAGTTCTTCTTCTTTTTTATTTTTGCCGAATGATATATTACTATATATAGGAGAACGTAGTGGCCATTAATTTTTTTGTAGGTACCTTCTATATTTACGTATACCTGCGACCGCAGCTGCACGCGCGAGGAGGAATGGGAGATAATGAGAAAGAGTTTAACTTGCACGTTACATTATATATATATAGCTTATTAGCGTATACTTCTCACTCTTACGAAATGTCTCTTAAGTGTTTAAATAACGAAATTGTAGCAGTGTGCAGTGACTAATCTATTTTGTGTTCTTTTTTTCATGCAGATGATAGACGCAACATGGGACAGCAATTTGCTGGACATAATCCAGGTACGTTTTGGCATTTGAATAATTTAAAAATCTGTGCCGTTGTTAGTTAAAATCGTGATAAATAAAAAAAAAAATATGAAACTAGAACTTAGAATTATATACTATTCTCTACTCTTTGTTCATCGTTCACTAATTTCTAGTATATCTATACTGCATTTTCATTGTACCTACGTGTTACGTCACAAACGACTCTTTTTTTTCTTTTGATCACGAAGACACGTTGATGCGGCACACGTGGGTTAGATTTGACGCTTCAATGTCAGCACTTTCCGCTTCAATTTTCTTTTGAAGTATTTTTAGCCCAGCTGCATAATAGACATATTATTCGCGATGACACAGTACCCCAAAAAAAAGAAAAAACGAAATTTCTTTTTTATTTGACCGAAAAAAATAATAAAATTTTTTCTTTGTTTTTTCTTTTCTTGCAGGATGTGAGCAACCGATGAACGGAGAACATGGGCGCAACGTGGGCCATCCAATGGGAATGCCACCTCACCAGACGCCCTGGCAGGCGCATTACGCGCGTTTCCCGCCGAATCGACCGCCTCCAATGCCCCGCGAGGGTGAGCAGCATCACATGCCCTATCACGGCGCACCGCCGCCCCCAATCAATCTACCTCCTCCGCAGATGAGACTTGTTCAGGGTAAATATTCCAAAATAAAAAAGAAAAAAGACGGCAAGGTACATTTTATTATCATCATTATAACGCTTTCTCCCCCTCGTTTTTTGTTCTATCGGTGGGGTGGTTTGATCGTACCTTGATTTTTAGTTTCTTCTTGAATTATTATACTTTTCGTTATGTTGCTATTTTTAGTTTATTATGTAATCTTTAATATTCTTTTCTTTTTGTAATATAGCCGTAATTATTTATTTTACCTTAGGTTACATATATTTTATACATAGTTAAATAACGATAGAAATCCAAAGTAAAAGGTTTGTTTACTTAATATGTAAGGGCTATTTGCATCATTCTTTATTTTATCAGGGCATGCTCGGCCTATGGAAATTTTTAAATAATTAGTTTGAATTAAGATCAAATTTTTGTCAACAACTTAGTATACGACCAATAATTTCTACACGCAAACTTAAAAATGAAAAATACTCATTTTTCCTCACTACTACTATATTTCTCTAAAATGAAAAGTTCAAAGATTTGATCTTAAAAGAAACCGTAGCATTCGATCGAACTACCTCGAGTACCAACTACCCTGCCTCTGTAACCTCGCTATAGATCTAATGTTGGACCCTCCTTATTTCTAATTTCAGGGGCCGATGGGAGTCGATCACCTAGTCAAAGCGCGTTGCCCGAGCATCCGGTGAGTGCGGGCCTGGAGTACAACCACCACATGCCGCCGTACACGACGATGAAGCCACCGCCTCCACCACCATCAGTCTCAGCTCTACCACCGCTTGTTCAATCGATCTGCAATCCACCACCGCCGCCACCGTCACCACCTACTTACACTCAATCGCGGCATCAGCAACAGCAGCAGCAGCAACAGCATCATCGTATGCAGCAACAACAGCGGTATCATCACCAGGTGCCGGTTTCGCAAACGGGCCCGCCCACTTCCGCACCGCCCTGGATGAACTAACTAGAGCAGAGCCACTACAGGCGCAAGGCCAGACATGGGCGCACGCGCTCCCTCGCCAAGGGTTTCATCGAGTGAACATATATATATATATATATATATGAGCGCCGCTCGTGTGCGCGCGCGCGCCTGGCAATAGAATTAACGTGATTTAAGGCATAATTATTGATATTCGATGGTTTCGTATACAGCGTTAACCAAACGTGGTTCTGTTGTTGTCTCTCGATAAGAAAAAAAAAACTAATAAGAAAAATGACCAAAGTATTTCGCGAGTACAATGGCATTTTTTGTTGATGTAATAATACGTAAATGTTTTTCCTTTGCGTGAGGTCACTCGATACCAGAGTCAATTCCGACTTGACTTACAGTGAAGCTTCGCCCAAAACAATGCGTGTACATATAGTACTTGTTGTAGAGTACAAATCGTTTCATTATCCAGCGTATAATGATGAAAGGAGACTTCACTCGATATTCAAGCGATACTTTCACTCTTATAGAGATGAAAAATAAGTTCAACAAAAACAAAACCTTAACTAAAAAATGTTTGATGACTCATTTTTTATGTGCGGTTCGAACTTTTTGTTTGTTAGTGCCGCCGTTGTAAAAAAAACAGAAGCGCTATGGATTTGAAGTACCGAAAACTGCAACGACTTTACAATACATAGAGCTTTTTCGTTTGTTTCGAATATTGTTTCAACGTTCCTAGGAGTTATTGAAAAACTGCAATTTTCAAATTTTAAAAGCGGCCACTATTACTCATGTTTGTTTATTTTGATTGAAAAGTTTATAAATCAATTTCTTACAATGCTAGTCGCGAGAAACGAATGTAAAAAGAATAGAAAACATGTTATGATAGAAAATTAGTTTATATACCTCCTTTAAATCCAAAAAGAAATATACAAAAAGTACTTAAAGCTTAAGTATCTTACAGGTTTCTAAGTAATTTCAAAGAAATTTCACAAAATTTAACATTAAGCAAAAGAATATGTTAAATAATTTAAAAGCGAGACTTGTTTATATTTAATTTAATTAAATATTATTTTAAAAATATAACTATGTGTACATAGTTAAGGCTCAAACTAGCTATTAAATCAAAAAAATTCCTACTGCATATTAAGTATATAAAGCGTTTAAAATCAATACCTTCCAAATCCAAAAAAAAAAAAAAATAAACAAAAATAAAAGTGTTGCAATAATAGAACTGTTATGTAGTTGCATAAGCTATGTGCAATATACTGCATGTTTGATAAGCATTTTTAAAAAAGAAAGTTAACTCATTTTAGTCCACTTAAGATACAAATATTTAAAATAGATAACTATGCAAATTCTAAAATGTAATAAGCATTAAGGTCCGTTATACACATTTTCCTCTGAACGTCTTGCTGTGGACTTGGTAGATATTGATATTCAGTGCCTGTTATGCGAGCAGTTCTTCAAAAACTCATTATTATTTTAATATTTATAAGAACATTAAGTACTTTCTTAATCATTGGCGAAATCAGTCTACGATCTTACTAAAATTAAAATAATTATTTTTAAAAGAATCGTAAATTATTGAGAAATGAAAAGTGATATTTGAAAATTATATTTTAATTTTTATATAATAACGATAAAATAACGTTTTGAAAAAAAGTTAAAAGCTTTTGAAGAAGTGTTCCCATAAAATAAATATATATCATTGTACAGACCAAGTAGTCTAAGACATTGTATCAAAGTTATTTAGTTTAAATTAATTTTCCTTTCATAATTCACGTAAACTGAAAGTCTCGTTTTTGAAATATTTACTAAATATTATTATTTTTCTTGATAAAAAAAGGCAATTCAATATACATCATTAAGATGCACTGAAAGAAATACTAATACAACTACAAAGCGTGGGCGCCCATGTCTGATAACGGATGAGATTATAAATGATTGATAAGTGGAGAGCCAAGAGATCACGGTCGTTTCCTTATGCTGGTAAAAAAACGTGCATTCGTGAAAACAGTAGCATTGTGCTTCACGAGACGCGTCAATTTGTTCCGTGCGATGCACTGTCGCCGATCAACACTCGCTAGCTTCGAAGTGGATTGTTTAAACGATATTTTTTCATAGAACTATTTGTAAATAATGCATATTTAGGTTTACGGAAATACTAGATTTAATCGATATTAAAAATTTTGGGACGTTTTATTGAATTTTTGTTTGGCACGAATTGAAAAGTTACTTTCCAAGAGCGGTAAAAAAAATACGTTCATTCGGAATGATGTGATAAATGATATGACTGCAGTTGAAGAATCCTCGATGCACTATCTTGCGGTGTTAGCGAAGTCTTCAAGTAACAAGATAAAATCTTGCGCCAAAATTTGTTGAAACGTTTTGTCATTTAATTTTTTTTCTTTTTTTATGTACGAGTGTATGCCGAAATACAGAATTACAAAATGTGGGTGAAAAAAATGTAATATTTGTAGATGGGTTTTGTATTTAACGAGCAGCTTATTGATTATTATATTTTTTGTACATAGATAAAACCGACGGCTTAACCGTTGCAATAAGTGATAAGCAGATTAATTCTGTTGCCATCGAGCGAATAAGAGGAGAAAATGAAAAGAACTTACGACGATTCTCTGAACTTAAAAATCTAAGAAAAGTCGATTTTGTAGATAATTTGATTGAAGGGTTTCGAGTTGAAAGGGCAAGTTTGTACAGATGCGCTTTAGGTTTAAGTTAATCTCTTATCAAAAGTAACCGACGCCCGATGAAACTCGAAAGTCTTCAACGATAACATACGTGAACGTATTCAGTGTTGCATTTTCTTGAAGAGCAGTTAATGCACTGCCGGAGAAAATACTGAAACATGTTTTGGGTGCGACATTTATTTATTGATCCGCATATTGTTATCGAATTGTATTTTATATTTCGATAGTGAAAGAATAAAACTAAGTAAGTCAATCTATATTTTTGTCTAAATTTCTTTTGATCGTATAAATAAGTAAACCTTTTTCATTGCTGTAAAGAAAAACTGATTGCAAAACAAGTATATATACAATGGAGTTGCAGATTCATTAGAATACAAATTGAAATTAGTTACAGAACAAAAACACTCAAAATCACGTGTACAAATATTTTTATATATGTGTTACGAAGTTGTATAACCAAAGAGTCGTTAGTGCTCTTGTTACTCTGCGTCGGATACTGAGATATTGGATTGCAATATGTCGGATGGTGCTGGACCTTCTACTTCGCGCACTGCGATAGTTAATGCATTTAAACGAGCACGTCGAAAGTTTCCTAAAAATTTTGGAATTTCTTCTACTAAAACAGACGATACTTGTCAAAGCTCCGACGTAAGCAAATTTTTTATATAAACAAAGTATTATGAAAGTAATGAAATAAGATTCACACCGTTTTCCTAAAAGCTTATCTCAAATTTATATTCAAGCAGATAATAGATGCAAAATTAGAAGTTCAAATTAAACATAGCATATACTATCTCTAAGATTAAATATTTTGTGTTGCATTTTACTTTGTAAGTACTCATATCTTCTTGTAGTGATTCAGAAATCCGACTCTACGTTAACTAATTATTGCCTGTAGATAAATTGCCTTTGTTAATGTAGCGGAATAATTGAATGCAATTTCATTATTTTTACAAATGTTGAATTTTCATTTGGAACCGAATCTACTTAACCATTTACTTACACGGTGTCTTACAAATTATAATACACCTTTACGACTAATCAAATATTTTAAAGATTATATAAAGTTCATTTACGTTTTTGTTAAAAAGCACGTATCCACAAGGAAAAATATTACAGTGAAAATCTAAATAATTTATACAAAGAGCAGTTTGTAAACACACAAATAAGTAGAGAATATTTTATGTCAAGAAACAAAATTATTTATTATTGAAGTAAAAAGAATTTTACAATTTAACTCTATTATTACTCGCTGCTGATTGTATGGTTCATAACAGCACAGACATACAATTTCCTCCTTAAAAAAAGTGTTTTGTTGCGCAACACACAAACAGAAAGTAAACGATTGATGAACTGCTGGATGATTAATTATCGTATCCGTAAATTTTTCTATTTTCGTTGTTCATATCTTGTTTATTTCATAATAATGACAAGCAACTTTCACAATGAGCTTGTATTATTTATATTCAATTTTAAAGCTTTTGTGTTATCGTTCAACAATAGATTATTCGTATTTATTTCTAAATCTCTTATACATTATTCTTCATTTAAAAATATTGCATTTTACTGGAAATTCTCAGAATGAAGATTCTTCGGAACCAAAGAACATTCAAGATCCGACAGAAGACAAATCTTACGAACAAACAGTGACAGAACAAATAGAATCCTCGCTTGTCGACTCTCTGGAAGAAGTTGGAATTTCCGAGCAGGCTGAAATTCTTTGTGACGATTGTCATTCCAACAATTTCGAAAGTGCTGATCAGGAAGATATTTCGACGGTGCAGACGAAAGAGGAATTCGAAAATGATTTGAGCGAACCAGTTAATGACTTGCAAGTTTACGAAAAGTAATTATTAAAGTGATATAATACATATTTAAATATAGTAAAATTAGTATATGAACTAATTTTAAAAAAGTATGATAAAATAACGATAATTGAAGTCGTGAATGACAAACCTTTTGTTCCTAATCTCAATTAGCGATAGCAAGTCCGTATCAGAGGTCAATCAAGAGAGCTACGCATTACAAGAAAGTCATCACAGCTTTGACATAATTTGGAAGGAAGAATCCGACCATCGCATTATAGATATCGACGACACCCAGCACGAAAGCGGCAATTTTCCTGAACCTTATGAAATTTTAACCAACGCTTCGGAATCGGAAGAAGGAAACCGTACCTACGAGATCCCGGAACAATTTCACGAACAAGAAACTCCACAACAACCACACCAGTCGAGAAGAAAAAAGCACCGGAGTGGAAGAACCTCACGTTCGTCCATAGGATATTACTCGTGCTCACATATCAAGGATTATTGTTATGCTTGCGAGGATAGCCGACGATTGCATTCGCCAAAGTGTCCGTATTACGGGCACTGCGTTCACTGTCAACACTGTCACCAGCATTGCTGCTATCACAGCCATTGCTGTTGCAATCAATGCTGCCTAAATTGGTACGTCATAATATTTAATTTACGGTTGATGATTAAACTTTCAACCTCATTTATTATTGTTTTAAAGAAAAATCTTAAATATAATAAAGAATAATAATCTTTCCTTCGCATTCCTATACGAAAAATTCAGGCAAGACAGAAGCACCCACTCGACACGTACCCGCGACTCGAGTCCCGTAAGCCGACGACGATCCTCGAACCATCGTCGATCCCGTCGAGAACATAAATGCTCCTCGTTCAGCAGCAGCAAGCATCATTCCGACAGTTCCAAACCATCGCCACATCATATCGACACATGTTCCCGCGATTCTGGTATTTTCACGAACGTCCGCTACGAGAACGAGGATTACGACGACGATAACGAGGATACCTCGTCTAATCCCCTGTTGCACAAGGATTCCCTGTCAATTTTACAAGAGAAGTACGCCAGTGGACATTATAGTAGAAGGAGCAAGACGCATAGGGCCAAGTGTGACCGTGAAGCTGCTTCGGAGGAGGACGACGACGACAACGAGTGCAGGAGCAGAAAGAATCATAAACTTTGTAGACGACTTTACAGCAGATGCGGCAATTCGTAGATGATACTTTGGTAGCGATTTTTATAGGATGACATTTTTGTAATAAGTGTAGTCTTATTTTATTTTTATATAAAGTAATTATATACGTTTTATAAAATCGTGTTTCATTTGCGTATTGTGTATTTATAATGAGGTATTTTATATAGAATTTTATCAGGCTATCTAATCATTTTTAGACTTTTTTAATGAAATTTTTAGTACTCCAAAAAAAATATTGATAATTATACATCAATAGGTTTGGATTATGCAGTATACACAAGTCTGTAAAAACGAACATTTCCACTAATTATGAAACAAGTTTTTAATGTTTTCGTCTATAATCAAAATATGCATTTTTTTCAAGTTTTAAATTTTTATACATTCATTCCTTATACAGTACATCCAATACTTTCGTAGCCTTGGATTCTGAACGACCAATATAATGGAAATCAGAATCCTGTTTGACGACGAGTCAGTAAATTATATATTAATAAAAAAAAAACATTTCAATACAATGTCACAATATTAAAAAAAAAAACAATTCTTTTTTTTTCATTATTTTCAAACCGTACATATCATTCATCCGAAACACCATTATCTTCTTCATTAATTGTATGGGTACCATCGTTCTCGGCAACAACAACGTCATCATCAACTTTATTCTCGTTCAAACTCCCCACTTGGCTCCTTTCAACAGACCTTAGACTGTTGCTCAAAAGTGTGCTGCTCATCTCATCTTCAAGATCATCGTCGCTGCCTCCGGGAATTAGCGTACCGCTCACGGACACGACAACGTGCGATCGGAATCTCACTCCTCTACTGTCCGACAAAGAATCGTCTGTGCCGGAAATAAAATATTTTCGAGGTTTACGATGCTTTGTATAATGTATATATGCTTATTATAGGTCGTTTCTAAGCTGTTAAGTTTCTATTTTGGAAGGTCTATATGTATAGTATTTTCAAACGTATATATTCATCATCTCCTTACGTTCTATATGATTGCTCGTGTAAACATGTTCTTAAAAAAAACAACATTTAAAATCAAATTCGAAAAAAAGCAAGTCAATCACATTTGTAACATATAGTATGTTATATAACCATTCAACAGACGATGTATATAGAAAGTGCGTTCAAAATGTCGCAAGTATATACACACTTTCTATATACATATACACACAAATGCCTAATCGCCGCAGCAAAGTATACTCAATTGCATAACAAAGTGCATCATCGCACACAGTGCATATATATAATAAACGCATCAATGTATACACATATAATGTACCATCACTGGAAGGCACGTCGCTCCTACGGCGTTTAAGTTCTTTCGAAGCACTGCTCATCTCAGCGATGGTTTCGTCCCCGTTGACGGGTCGCATAATCTCGTCGCTTTTCCTCGCCCGGTAGCGCCGGAAAGCCGTCTTTTTTAACGTGCAACATTTATATAGGAGAAAACACATATACGATTCGAATTATCGACTCAGATGAATAATGCATAGAAAAGTTGCGGACGTGTGCGAGAGCTCGTGTAAAAAAATGTATATATATATATCTGTGAGCGTTTGTGTCTGACGTAGTTGATGGAAAAGAATGCTCATCAAGGACGTATAATATATATATATATACCGCGCGTGGAAAGCTGCGTTTCGAGATGTACGATCGTGTTCGAGTGTAATTTTGTCACTTTATATATGAGTTATTTCGGTACCGCGTGAGTGCGTATATGTATATGATTATCGCGACGACGCAATAAATTTTAATAACACACACGCACAGCGCATGGCGGGAGTTTCGGTAGGAGATAATACGCCATATACCTTAATTCCCTCTGCACGTAGTATAATATACACGAATCGTTACCGTAATCTAAAAGTTTAATTCGAGCGTGTGCGGACGATTTTGTTTACCCGGTAGCTGTGGGAAAGTACACGTGCGCGAGTGTGTATAGTAGTATAGTAGCCACTAATTAAAGCTCTTTGTGCGCATGCAAACGAGCGACCCACCGATGCGCGTTGCGACGAAATCCCAAACCGTATAGGTGTATATATATATAGTCTGTCGTATGGTACTTAACGATTTAAGTAAATATTTGTAATATTACGTAATAGTTTATTTAATAACCTGAATGGTAGTAGCTGCTTTGTTAGCTTGCTCAAGGGTGAGACCGGTGTTTTCAAACATCGTGCTGAACCAAGTAGACGTGTCTACTTTGTCTTTTTCCTCGCAAAGGTCTAAACGTATATAAGAAACGGTTGTAAATATTTTGCAATGAAAATAATATTTCAAGATTTTTTAATCTAATGGTATTATAGATATGTTGGTTTACTCTTTTGGAGTCGAAGATTTTTCCTCGTATAATAACCACGATAAACTGACTGAAAAAAAAGTATCGAAGGGTATGATTGATTATTGTTAATTTAAAGAATAGTCTATAGTTAAAGTTATTATACTTGAATAATAATAGCAGCTTGTGTCGCTTCGCTTTGCGTAACTCCCAATTTTCGTAGAACTCCCATTGTAGTCATAGCCGCTCGTTGCCATTGTACTTCGCCTCGACATTCGGCGAGTCTCATCCTCTCGTAGTGGCCCCTAAATAATGCCTATAACAAGCGACGTGGAATAAAAAGAGCTTGAAAAGAGAAGAAACGTTGTCATGTATAACTTATCATTAAGTTTACTTGTATTTTTGTCGCGGCATCCCAAGCCGCATGATACGTTGTACCAGTTTCTTTAAGTATTTCACAAATTGATATTTCGCTTTCCGCGTCTATTTCGCTGCTATCTGTCATATATATACACAAAAATCATAAAACCAAATATATACACCAACGATATGACATACCTACGGTAACTCCACGTGTCAATACAAACGTATATATATATACATTTTTCAATTCGCGCGCAAAATCATCACGTAACTTTCCATATATCATCATTTCAAACTTGGAAATTTACTCGATTACCGCTTGTATATTACAGTATATACTTGTGAACAAAAAAAACAAAGCCTTACCATCGCAGCCGCATTCCTTCTTCTCGGCGTCGACTGCCTCTAAGTAAACCCTGAACGCCTTCTATATACACACATAATAAGAGATCATCATAAAATAATTACCATGAATGAGCTTTAATCAAAAATAAACCGCGAGGCGCGCGCGCGAAGACGGCGCAATATGTATATAGTGATCGAATAGTTTAAAAATAACTTGTAGTCGTGGGGCCGCCGCGGCAATTTCTTCCAGCTTCAGTCCGCTACTTGCCAAGATCTCGACGAGATGCTCGCTACGCAACGTGACGTTCTGCACGAGTTTCAGGGCGACTTGCAAGGAAAATAAAACGAGAGAATTGATGTGTTTTATTGGCTGCGTGCTTTGGAATGCATGCGGTATATAATATGATCGATATTTGTATACGTTATGCGATATATGATCATGATTTTTTGTGAGGATTTGGGAAATTTAATTGAGTTTATGTATATTTGATGTAATAGCTACGTAATATTGATAATTTCTTGTATTAAAAATTGTTATTTGAGTGATGATATATATAGAAGGGATTTTTCTTTGATTGTACGACCGGATAATAGTATTTTAATTACAACTGAAGGTATGCTAATGGGAACTCAGATTATTCATTAGAGGAACTGCGACAGTTTATGTAGAGATTCATCATTTTTGAAACTGCTGAATATTGATTGATATATATTACTCATCGCGAGTTTTACTACGACGAGGCTTTAAATTATCGGATAATAATATCATTTAGATAAGAATAAGATATGTTTGCGTAAAAATATGACATGTATAATATGTTATGTATATAGAAATATGTAAGGATTACATGAATACTACAACAGTGTTAAAAAAGACAGATTCTGGAGAAACGAAAAGAGGAGAAAATATTTGGAAGATAATTTAGCAAACGTATTAAAAATATTTACTTTTTGCGTTCTCACGCGTGATCATGAGGGCATCCAAGTAATCCGCTATAAAACAGTATACATCTTCCGGCTGAGATCTAATGACCTATTAAAAGAATATCTATTAAGTTTTTGCATAACTGTACACACAGAGAATATAATAAAATTAATCGTCAATGCCGATTCACAGGCTAAAAAAGAAGATCAGAAAAGAAAGTACTGTTAGTTCATATATAGTAAAGAAAAAAACTGACCTCGCGCGATATATCTGCACAAAGTTCATGAAGTCCATCAGGAGTACTGCACGCATGCTTTGCGTTGTGATGCTGTAACATTACATCCATGTTGCTTTTTAGAGAGATACACTTTTTTCGCGTTTATAGGTTAACGAGTATACAATGACGTATAGAAAAAAAACAATGCGGAAAGGCACGTGTTACTTACTGCTAAATATAGTATATCAAAATTTCATATTTCTATATAATTGGAGAAGATATAATCAAACATCTAATCATTGTAACAGATAATTTACGTATCAAATCAATATGTTTTTTTTATTATTCTAAAAAAAAAAAATTTTCAATTCGGGAATATATAAGAATTCCACTGGATGAATTATTTTTTCAGAAGATAAAAAATTTATAAATATGTAGATAGACGAAGTTGCTAGAAAACTAATAAATTTGATTTTATAATATTATTTTAAAAGCAAGATGTTTCAGAAAATACTCGAGCGCAGTTTGATATCACGACCGTAAATGATAACAATGTGCGCGAGGTAAATTGTTAACTTCTATATTTTGTAGAGAATACAATGAAGTACATAGTCAGCTATAATAGCTGATGTAATATGTTGACGATAATAGAGGTACTCATCTAAATCTGCGCGTCGTAGTAAAATTTCCTAGAGTCACGTCCACTTCATAATTCATTCTTAAACATTAACAGAATATTTTATTATAATTTTGGTTTTTTCCTTTTTAATTTTTTTTCTTTTTGTCTTCTAATATATACAGCGATTATATTGCTTTAATCAATAGTAATTTTGGATTAACTACATTAAAAAAAAACTAATGTAAAAAACCTTTTAATCATCGAAGAATAATAAAAAAAAATTATCTTTATAGTCCAAGAAGTATACTTGTAAAATTTCCATAAGCACGAATTCACAATCCACTCGCATGTTACTAACCAAACACGCGCGAAATTTTTTTTTTACCCGAAAGGGTTAACGAATCCTCAGAGACGATATAAACGTGACGCATACCCTGCATATTGAGTCACATACAACATGCAAATCCAGGCGTATTAATAGTCGGTATAAGCAATACGAATGCAATGCGATCGCAATCTCTCTTTCTCGAGGAGAAAAAAAACAACGAGGCTCTCGACTTTTCCGTCCGACGATAATTAAGAATTGCGCGCTGCACTATGGAATATACATACACCGAGACTACAATGACGAAGGAAACGGCTTCAACGTTTCCCCTCTTTATATTACCCAAGAGATTCGTTGAGAACAAAACGTGATTATTATACGATGATGAATCTCAAGTTTGAGAATAATTGGAGACAGAAGTTTTCAAGTATCAAGGGACGAAGGGGTGAAGGCCAGTAGGGCTTGTTGGTTCCTTGAACTGGAAATTAAAGGTGGTGTATTTAATGTAATATTTTAGCAATGAAATTGTACAGGTGATAAAACAAAATTTCTTGATAAACATTGATAAAATATAAAGAAGAGCATTCATTTGCCGATGATAACAAAATGAAAGTATATACTTATACTTGTGCATTCTTGAGGAAAATTTTATGAAGGATAATATTTTAATATTTACGTTAGAAATATGATCACGTGAATTTTTGTCTTTGATGATATAAGAAAACACGTGATGAAGGACAAATTATTTGAATAATCTGCAGAAAGTATTCAATTTGTAAGAATCGAATTTTCATTCAGTTGAAATTAAGAATTCGCAACGACGAAGCATGAAAATTTAACTTGTAAAAAAATACATTATCTAAAATTTTCACCGATGCATTTGCTCTAAATTTGCTATTTCAACGTAACAGTTAATTGCATTATATCTTATATCAAGCGTATGCACATGTTAGAGTAATTATTTTAAATAGTATGCAAAAAAATTTTTAAATGTGCAAACAAATGCTGTTATTTCAGCAATCCAAAATTTATTTAAAGACGCAGAGTACACCAAGAAATGTGCAATCGGTCGGAGAGCTAAAGGTAGTAAATTCAAACTTGTGCTGTTTTTTTCGTTACTAAAAATTTTTTTTTTTTTGTAATTTTTTTGTCGCAGTAGTTTTTAAAAGCATTTCGTAAACATCGTTATTATGTAATGTAAAAAAAAAAACTGATATAATATTCATGACATCATGTTGTCCGGGCTGAATTGACGTTATAAAACTTAAAAATATTTTTCTAGAAATTTTCCGGTCATTTAGATTGCTGTAATTCTTGTGTTTAAATAATATCTATATTTTTCAATCAGTATATATTAAAAAAGAAAATTGTTGTGAATAATTAAAGAACCATTCAGAAAACGTAAAAAAAAGACTTTTAAACGTAAGTGTTTTGAATATCTTCACAATCCGAGTGATACTTTTGTCCTTCGGAAAACCGTAAAAAACGTGTTTGATCAATCGTAAGTTTCTTTGAATTATTAACGTCTTAATATAAAAGATTATCGTTTAATTTAAGACTAACAAAATGATTCTAAGCTATCTATATACTTGTAGGTAAGTTATTAAAAATGAATTGTAATTGAATGCGTTTGCCGTCATGAGTATAAGCGTGTAACGAGGTACGTGACGCATATCTATCATAACTTAATCTCTGTTTATAAAAAGAAAAATGCACAATGTAGTTATCACTTGTGCAAGACATAATATGCCATCTATCGTAACTAAGTTAAACACACATACACGGCATAAATATATCAATGTGAATTTTAGATATAACATTAATAATCAAGTAGTCAAGATTTTTTATTCAAATATTTAAACAACTGGGTATCAAAATAGTATAGGCAACGATATAAATTAAAGAACGCATATACACTCTCAATATTTATCAGCTTTAGAAGTCGTGAGGTCCATTTTTAAGTGTAATAACGCATACTAGCGCATTTGCAATACATATAAACAACTTTATAGCATGATAAACTTATATCACTTCGATCATGAAATTTTCTTAAAAACTCACGTGAGTGATCACGATTCGACCTGATTTTTCACGTGCACTGCATGACGAATATGAGGAATGACGTCGATTCGTCACGTGAGAATTGACACTGTAAAGGGAGGGGATAAAGTTCATTTTCGTAGAATCGTAAGAACGATGCAAAGTTTAAAAACGTCGTTTTCACCTCCACAAAGTTTCTTCTCTGTTCAATTTTTGATAATCTTTGTGTACCGAAAAGGTAAAAATTGCAATAGGTAGTAGTGTATTTTTGGGGAGATCGATAACAACCTTGAGTAAGACGCACACCGTGTATAGTACAATTGTTTAATAAATGATCAAACGTGATTGTAAACTAGTCACTCTGTGCGATCGATTATTTTTTTTTTAATTGACGTAAACTATAAAAATAACATTATTAATAATTCAATGGTCATTTTCGTGCTTTACAACTGATATATCTGAATAGTTATCATTTTGGAGCAATATACATTAAACATACTGCTCCAAAATCGATACTAAGGTTTGTCTACCAAAAATATCGAAAATTTATAGTTCAACTTTGTTTATCAAAAAAAAAAAAAAAAAAAAAAAAAACATTTTGCAGAAAGTGATTATGTTTACATGGCTCCAAAAACAGGAAACTATACACGATTACAACGATATCGTAAAAAAAAACTTCATTACTCTTGAGCATACTTCATTCACGGAAAAAGCTATAATCATTTATAAAATGATGACACAACAATGAATCATTGCCGTGAAAATATCTTGATGAAGCCGTTAACAAGGTGTAAACGCACGTGTACACACACACACACACACACACACACACACACACATGGTACTCCAAAATCTAATCCTATCGCTGTTCCGCTGTACAAACATATACCACATCATAGTATAATACACTTGATTCTCAACAACAACAAAACTGCACACGCCCCTTTCTTTCCACGAAAAAAAATCACACTTCTCTCGAAACCCCCATAACAATATCACGCACTCCTCGTCCAAACAGTCATACATATATATATAAATCTCGCGGGTATAAACACGCCGGGGCCACGCTGCGTATACAGCCCGCACCTATATATACCCTACCTATACCTCAATACACATACCCGTTCTTCCTCCTCCTCCTTCTCCTCCTCCTCACACAACAACTCTACCTATATATATTATATACATATACGTTATAAACTCCCCTCCGCAGCATACATCGTACGATGCCTGCGCGTTCGCACACGCGCGCGCGCGCGCGCACACGTCAGAGCAAAGCAGCAGCAGGCAGCAGCGGCCGTGGCCCTGCGCGTCGTTCGCGCACTGAAAAAAAACAGAGAGTTAGGTGTATATATATGTATATATGTATTATATGTGTGTAGGAGAGGCGATCGGGTGAGCGCAAGCAAGCAAGCAGCGCGCGCGCGAGTGTATAAGCCGCGCGTCGCGCCAGTCGCGCTTCTTCGGTGGCACGCGCAAAATCGCCGAGTAACGCGGCTGTGCTCGAGCCGCGCGATAAACGTCACGCGATCATTTCGCATATATATATATATATATATATAAAAAGAGTTGTATTATAGCTGCGTGTGTTATATATCCTCCTTATGCATATACGTGCTGTATAGAGAAGAGGAGGAAAAAGAGAGAGAGATTTGTAAGCTTTTCTTGTAGTAGACGCCGCCGATGCCGACGACGACGACATGATCGACGACTACTCCGGTGAGTCTGACTCTCTGTAAGTGCCTGTGTCCCCGCGTGAGTCTGTCGTGCACGTAGTGTATATATGTATATACATATATACCTATCTCTTGCACCGTTATTAGAGAGTGAGCGAGCGAGTGAGTGAGAATCATACTTGGATTTACCACACGCGCGCTCTTGAGAGAATTTCGTATATAAGTAGCTTCATCTATAGAAAAGAGAAAAAGAGAGAGAGACGTCCGAGTTATATAGTGCATATAGCGAACGGCGGCGCAGGTTCGATATTTATTTGCGTAATCCGTGTGGCGTGTGCGTACGGAGAGCTGCGCGCGCGAGAAATTCTCCGTGCGGCGCAGAGAGTCGAGCCGCGCAACGACTGCTGTTATATATATCTATATACACTCTCCAGTGAGAGAAGGAGGAGGAGAAGAAGAAGGAGTCCCGTTATCATGAGATCCTGTCGTTGTCATCTCGACTGAGTATTATCCTGATTCGATCACGACTGTGCGTGTACCTATATTATACGTATAGTGAAGAAAACATTGACGCGGTGTATTGACAGTGATATTTTATATACTTTCTTTTTCTTGACCGTGCGTGCGGTTATTCCGCTAAGACGAGTTCGCCAGAAGGTGTTGTCATCTGTTGTTTCGGTAAACAGTGCTCTGCGCGTGTGGTGAAGTGTATGTATGTGTGCATATGTGTGTGTATATATCTTACAGCTGTTGAAATGTTTTCGGAGTGACAGTATATATGTATATATAGTATAGCGGCAGTCTCGCGATGATTGTCGAATTTTTCGGATTCCGGCTGTCGTTATCGCTTGCGCGAACGCGCAGTGTCTGGTGCCGGGCTTTCTCTTTTTTATATTGCGAGAGAGAAACTTTGCTTATCGTCGCGCGCGCGTGTGCACAATGTGTGAATCGTGAATTCGAAGTTTTTATTTTTTTTTTCTTTTTTCTTTTATGTGGGGTACTTTGCTCCAGAATGGATTTCGTCATGCGGGACTTTCGTCACTCGCCGATACAGTTGCAATGGTCTTGAGTGCCAATTTTTCTAGAGGTTGCAGACTTACTTTCCTTTTGTAAATTTTCCGCTTTGAATCTTTTATGTTATACATATATATATATATATATATATATATATATATATATATATATACGTATACGTATGTGTCTGGTAACATAACCTCAGTAGTATAGTTTATTATCGCGTTCGTGCTTTATTTGATTATTGTCAATAGTTTAAAGAGGAATATTTGATGTGTGTATGTACTTTGATACTATTTTTGTGTGACACACTTGTCATCATGCTGTCATCTTACTTACCTAATGGTAACTATAATTTGGGGACCTTGAAGTTGATAAGCAAGTGATAAGATGTTTTTATTCTTATATAAAATAATAAATTTATCTACAATGTTCAATGTCAAGATCAATAATTTGTTCAGAAATTTTCATATTGTAAGTCAGTGGTTTCTTTGAAATTTTGTCATAGAAATATGTGAGACTTTTATTTCACTGTTATGTAAAAAACCTAGAAGCAGTGTTTGAGCTGAGACCCAGAGAAGCAGTATTTGACGTCCATATATTGCTATAGCAAAGCAAAATTTACCTTCCTGTCATGCATAAGAATGTAAATTTATGCGTCTATGGTCTTTTCATAATACCTTTGACTTTAAAAGCAACGCTAAATACTTGGCCAGTTTGCAATTTGACTTCTTTTTACCCAAATGCCCAAGAGACAAATATCTTATGTTAATGATTCATGTACGTTCATCCAAGCATGTTATAAATAATTAACTACTACTTTGCATTTTTTCCATGTTTAAAATAAATGATCAGGAGAAATATGTTGTATAAAAATTTCTAATTGCAATGAGTAGTTTAAACTATTGTGCAATATAATAATATTGTATATAACATAGAGAAAATTTATAAAAAGCAATCTTTTTTAATTAATTATATTTGTTAAAACTATATTTTTAAAATTGTTTGAATATTTCAAATCTGTAACTAATAATCTTAAATAATAATAAAACTTATCTACAAATACATAATATTAATGAACTGTATTTTCTTTTTTTTATAGCTGAGAAAACAGTTGAATCCAAGTTTTCGATGAAAACATCAAGAGAAAATAAATATGAGGCCTCAGAGTTGTGAAAACTGCATTAATGAAGAAGTCATGGCTTCAAATGGTTATACCAATGCTTCGGCTGTACCAGCCAAGCAGTCGAAGAACAACTCACCACCCTGTGAGTCTGGGAATTGTATGTGTGTGCTTGGATTAGCCACCTTTATTTTTATTACATACTACCCTAGTCCCCTAGTCACATAATAACGATTGTAGTACGCTAACTTGTGCATTGTTATTACAATTTTTGCAGTAAATAACATTATTGATGATAACTTGAGTAAAGTTGATTGTAGATTAAACTATAACAGATTTTTCCTTGCGGCTTTAACTTTTGTGCCTATAAACACATTACTAATGGAGATGCTAGAATTGTTTTGTTGTGAATTAATAAACAGTTTTTATAGCTTTCATGAAAACAAATGTTTTTCATTTAATCAGATTTGAAATTAATTTAAGATTTTCTAGCAAGTGTTTTTGAGAATTCATTCTCAAAGCTTTTCTAGTTTCTCCTATTACATTGTATTGACAGAATTCCTATGATATTTCTTCCTTGCAGCTATGCCATGGTTTGGTATGGACATCGGAGGCACTTTGTGTAAATTAGTATATTTTGAACCAAAATATATAACAAAAGACGAAGCAGATGCAGAAGTAGAAACTTTAAAAAATATTCGTCAATATTTGACCAAAAATTCAGCTTATGGAAAAACTGGCCATAGAGATGCACATCTTCAGGTGAGTAACAAAAAATCATATGACTATTTTTTTTTATAGCATATAAAATTTTGATAACTTATAATAGTTCAAAATATAACTTTTCTTACAAAATATAATAATAATGAATCAATACAATGACTTATATTTTCTTTGGTATGTTTAATATGTTTTTTTCCAAATTTTATTTGTTTAATTGTTAAAACACTTTGAATAAAAAATTATTGTAGTTAGAAAATTTTATAAATTTTCATAAATTTTTGTAGATGGACGATGTTTGCATACGCGGCAGGCGAGGTACATTGCACTTCATCAGATTTCCAACGTGTGAAATGGGAAATTTTTTGGCATTAGCCAAATCAAAGGGTATGGCGAACCTCGTAACAACCGTCTGTGCAACCGGCGGTGGTGCCTACAAATTCGAGGAAAACTTCAAGAAGGAGGTCAATCTAAGTTTGGCCAAATTCGACGAGTTGGATAGCTTAATAAGAGGCATGTTATACATCGAAATGACGAATCCCTGTGAAGTCTACTACTATTCCGACCCTACAGACGACGATAAGTGCCAGAAAATGCCGTATGACTTTTCGAAACCATATCCATTTTTGGTACATCACTTGATTTTATTAATACTTAAACATTAATATTATTAATATTTTCGTTTTATGTGCATTAAAAACGAATAACAGTAGAGTTAATATTATTTATTAAAAAAAAATATTTTAGTATTTATTTATAAATATTACATTATTCAAATTTTCATTTTTTTTAGCTTGTAAATATTGGTTCTGGTGTTAGTATACTAGCTGTACAAGGTCCAAATGATTACAGGAGGATTAGTGGCACTAGGTAAATATTTAAAATGAACTATTAAAAGCACAAGTTTCTTTTAATATGATTACACAAGATACAAAAAAGCAAAAAAGCTCCAATAAAAATTATTTTAAATTATTTCATAAAAAACTTTAATAGAAACAGTGCTTTTCTTTTTACTCTTAATGAAACTTATCAAAAATATAAAATAATAAAGTTTTGACAAACCTTACAGTTTGGGTGGTGGGACCTTTTTGGGATTATGCTGTCTGTTAACTGGCTGCAACACATTTGAGGAAGCAATAGAATTAGCAACCAGTGGCGATAGCACAAGAGTAGATAAATTGGTTAAAGATATTTATGGTGGAGACTACTGTCGTTTTGGCTTGCCAGGAGATCTTGTAGCAAGCAGGTAATTTTAATTTTAATTGTCAAGTTCTTATAATATTTGCATCTCATGTACATAAACTAAAGACAGCATGATAGTTTTATGTAAGTTTTGTAAATTTGTATAGTTACTATAAAATGTATTGTTTGTTGATTGTATTTTGATTGTATGTTAGTGATGAATTATAAAAATTACAAGTCATGTATTTTGAGTTTTAAAAGTCTGTAATATATTACAAAATATTTAAATTATTTTTTAATATTTAATTTATGTTTAATGTATTAAAATTTGTTTGTTGTGAAAACATTAACATAACAAGAATTTTTCAGTTGATAAAGAATATATTTTTATAATTTATTTTATTTCTTCACTTTATAAACAATGAGACACAAATAACATGACACACCAACAAAATTTTTATAATTTGTCTTTTAAAATGTAAACTGTTTTTGTTTTCAAATATTTTAATAATATTTATATAACTTGCACTATTGTACTATTTTTGTAAATTTATAAATTGCAAATATTGTACATATTTTCTGTTACACTAACTTTTTTTAATATATTTTTTATTTTACTTTTCTATACTGATGTATTTGCTTTGTAGTGGCTTCATTTTTTACATTATAATTCACTAACGTTTGCACCACTAATTACTTCTTGTAGATGGGCTTTGTAGTTTTTTCTTTTGCTAATTATTACATGTATTTTAAGTTTTAACGATGTCTGTAGTTTCGGACAGATGAATTCTAAAGAGAGGAGGAATGCTGTGACAAAAGAGGACCTCGCCCGTGCCACTCTTGTCACGATTACGAATAATATCGGCTCAATAACGAGGATGTGCGCTGTTAATGAAAAAATTGAAAGGGTACGCTTTTTTTATATATAAAAAATAAACTTAGAATGGATTAATTATATTCGAAAAGGAATTTTTGGAAATAGTACTTAAGCTAATATTCTTTTAATAGTAACAAGAAATACTTGTATATTCAGGATGTTCTCACGTTCTTTAATATTTTGTACGTTCATGGTAAAAAAATGTAGTGTAAAAATCCTGATCAAGGAATTTTGTTCTATTTGACGTTAAAAATAGCAGAATAAACTAATTGTCTTCCGTATTTTTCTATCAGTTAGGTATCTTTTTTTTTTAATTTTATTCTTCTAAAATTAAATTTAGTGATACAATTTGCATAAAATCTTGTGTCGAGCGACTTTTGATGATTTATTTTTTTTACTTCAAATTTCAACTGTCATTTTCCTTTTTTTACGCGATAGTTTAGGAAAAGGTTCACTTTAAAGGTGAAAGTTAAAAGAGATTATCGTTAAACCTACACCGACGAAATCACCTTAACAAAAGAAATTAAATAACTACAGAATTAATTTAAACAATGTAACAAAAACTTTTTATGTAATAGGTTGTATTTGTCGGAAACTTTTTACGGGTGAATCCTATTTCAATGAAGTTACTAGCCTCTGCAATGGATTACTGGTCGAAAGGGACACTTAAAGCTCTCTTCCTGGAACACGAGGTATGTCTGCACGAAAATTGTTTTATTTTTTATAATAATTTTTTAGACATAATGTTTGAATGTGTTATATTTTACATAGGGTTATTTCGGTGCTGTGGGATGCTTATTACAATTTACTGGCGACACCCGTGAGACCAGTTAAGGACAGTTATTATTGTGTAATGCTCAAATCCAGATAGGAAGATAGAAAATATATTAAAAACAAATGATACAAGAAATAAATCAGCGAATTAATTTGTTTCTTGTATTCGTTTAATCATTGACGTATTTATTAATTTGTACACATGTACATATATGCATATATCATTCCAATTGTGAAAGGCAAATGGGCAAATTCTTCGACATTTTCTTTATGGTTGTTGCGCTATTTATTTCATTATGTATACGCTTACCTATAATATTTGAAGAAAATGGGTTAAGAGTTTATTAGTAAGAAATCTTATTGTCAGTAATATTTGTGATCAAAAAGTGAATTTCTTATGATAGAAATGGCACAATATTAATTAGAACATTAAAATTTTTCATGTTTTTATATATCATTTATTAGACTGTATAATAAGTACCTTAGTAATTGATTCACTCTTCTATCTAAGGAGTTCACTTTTGAAACAAATAATCATTATGAATAGGTTTTTATACAAATGTTGGAGAAAAAGTTCAGATAGGTATGCACGTGCATACAATGTCTTTTTCGCTGTATTAACCGGAATTGTGAAAGTGATTTTTATAACAAAAAATATATATATACGTATACGGTTTTCTTTATTAGATAGGCAATACTTACAATTGTTAATGTTATACACTAAATTTTTTTAAATATATGCCTATATATAAAACACTAGCGTTTTTGCATACTGCAAATAATTTACACGAGAGTCGCTACGTTTTTATTTCTGAATAAGAAACGCTCAAAAGTTTTATTGAATAAATGAAAATCATATAAAGGCTTATTTTATACAACGATCATTTGTTCTTCTATTATTATTTTTTACACCTTGTTAAAAGTTTATCACTGCAAAATTTATTGGAAAATTTATGTTAACTGTGTATATAGCCATAAATGAATTTGATCATGTACAAATATAACGCATAATATCATTGGTGAAGCATTACTTTATCAATTTGTTTATTAAATTATATAATAATTAAAAACATTTTAATATAACGAATAATGTACATTTTAAAAACGCATGAGTATGATAGAAATACAAGGCAGACTACTTATAAACATATTTTTATTATTTACGACGTTTAATTACGACGAAAAAAGTAACATGAACAGTAAATAAAATTTATGATAAATTCTGTTATATTTACAATAGCTTTTTTTATTTAAATACTTGCACAACTTTTATAAAAATTTTCACACGCATACGTGCAATTACATGTAACGCGATGATTCAGTCAACTTTAACACGTTATTGAATATCATTAGGTAGTACCTGGAAACAATTACACAATATAATCATCAAATAAAATAGTTATAAATCTGCTTGGAAGAATGATTTATAAGAATTACAAGAATATTACAGGCAAATATGATTGTAATATGATAAAGTTTTACTATTGATTCTGCTAATATTTAGTAGAAGTTTAGTAAATTAAATTGATATTCAATTGTTATAACTTTTTATCATTTCTCCGAGCATATTTATAATGAAAACTATTTAAAAAAAAATTTATAGAAGTTTTGTTTTTGTAAATCTCAATACAATTTTAAAGTAAAAACTTTGTCCTGTTACTTGACACATACTCTACCCTATTACTAGCTCCAATAATCACACAACGCTGCCAAACTAAAATAAACGTCAGAGCGACACGTACAAAAAGTTTCCAGTTGCTACCTGGTCTATATATATAGACATTAGGCGAAAAAAATTAATATAGGTACGCGTAAAAGGCACTGGTTGATCACATGACAATGATTCCTCGCAAGCTTCCGCCGCCGCCCCGACAAAAATATTATATATAAATATATTCCGCCCCCTTCTTTCCTCTGCGTACTATATTATTACCGCCTGGACGTCGACGAGCCCAAGAGTATGTCGGCGGCCTTCTCGGCGAGGGCTATTATCACGGAATTGGGCGTACCCGAGATCGGGGTCGGAAGTACACTGGCGTCGACTATTCGCAGGCCCTCGATTCCGTATACCCTGCAATATATACATATAATCACGTACATTAAATTTGTAAACGAAGATATCATGAACTTCGCATTAATGTTGTAATGATCGAATATAAAGTTTATAAATTTCGATTGTTTAGATTTTTTAATAAAGTTAGTTTTTGAATAACTTTACGTATTCTTTCTTTTATTCCAATACATTGTACCCTTAAATCTCATATATTTAAGTATCTTTTAAATTATTAAATTTAATTCTTTACTTTCAGAAAATATTTCATAATTCATTTTTCACAACAACTTTTTTCATAATTTATCGAAACTTCACATGCAACCTATTCTTGAACTACACCTTGTTCCAAATTCTCTCACCCTCAATCTACAAATTCGATCAGCCGCTAATGGCAATACAGCACATCCCTAGGAGATAACGCAAATACATCTGTGCACCTACTCACCTGAGAAATTCGTCGACGACCGAGTCATCGATGCTCTCGCCCATGCGACAGGTACCACAGGGATGATGACTAGTAAGTGCACCCACTCTTATCGCACACTCGGCAAAACTATCGTCGCCATAGTCCTGCGTTAGATCCTGGCACTCTTCCAGCTCGGGTACGTGTACCCTGGCGCCGAATTCGCGGAATAGTGGTGTGTCTATCAGCGATAGACCCAATCTTATCGCTGTAATGGTGGTAAAGTGAATCATGACTTGATGGTGTATAACAAAGGTATACTTTTGTCTGACTGGTAAAAGGGATTTTGGAGATGCTTACATATATGGGTCATCGTTAAGGAATTTTGGAGTTGGGGAATTTGGTATCTCGAAGGTATTTTCTTATATATATAGTGTCTTATCAAGGAGAGAACATAATAGATGAGGTCAGAGGATTTTTTTCCAAATAGGTAGAGAAAAGGAAGCTTTTATAGTTTTATAGTTGCGTACTATATAGAAGTTTAAAAAATAAATATTTTCAAAAACATTTTTGTTAATTTTAGAATATTTTTTTTGTCGCTTTTTGATAATTAATTATTATTTGGAATAATATACTTTTCTTTTTCAATGTAGTCAATTTTTAATTTATCATCTATAACTCTATATAATACTATAATAACATTTATTTCGTCTTTCTTAAGGTTGCATGAGCAGTGAATGCCGTATCAAGCTGGGGGCCCCGGGAAGGGCTTTCTGATTTTACTAAATTTTATGATTAAATTTTAATAAGAAACA
>JAWWEQ010000010.1:31118582-31137662 GCA_035583055.1 Torymus tubicola | reverse complement strand
TTAACACTTGAAGAATATTTCATTCAAGTTTTCAAATTGATTTAGTATTTTACAAAAGTCGCTCATGCTACCTTAATAAAAACCAGCAACATACTTTTCATCTACCAATATATATACAATCTTATTCATATATACCTTTTATCGTGCAAGCGACATCCTCATCGCGCTCAAGGAACGCAGGCTCGATGATCGGCCGGTCGAAAACACTACCCGAGCGAAGCGACACATTGCCTCGACTTAGCGGCTGCTGGCAGTTCGACATGAACATGAAACCTTCGCGAGCAAAGTCACCGTAAGTCGGGAAGAGCGATCTGAAAGTCTAATACATCGCAGGCGACGATTAAAACTTCACTATATATGTGCGAAAGGTCAATGAATTTGTATATGAGATCGTGCCATGCGATTTCGCTTGAGTGATGCGTTATTCTTGTCCCGCGGCGTAAGCGATAGAACTTCAAATAATTGTATAAACAGTTCTTTTTTTGTATGCGTATTTACATACAAGAATGTAATTGTTATAGTTTTAAAATCAATGGTAATTAAGTAATCTTTTATTAGTTCTCTCACTTTTATACTACTACTTTATAAACTATATAACGTGAAATTCTGAAGTACGTTGTTTATATCGGTGTACTCACCTCAGTACGATAATTGGAGAGATCCTTGAGGAGTTTTTCGTCGGCGGACCCAACGCCGGCTAGAATCACAGCACTATCGTCGAGCCGCGCCGTAGCCATGATTCCATTAGATGCCAGAAGCCCTAGAGTAAATTATAGAAGAGTAAGTATATGAGAAATAGAGAGGGAGACCGTAATATTGATTTTTTTTTCACGGGGGCGATTTGATATATATGCGTGGTTTCACACAATTTGTATATATTTATGAGAGCAATCAATTGTCAATCTATAATTTGATACGTGCTAATAGTTTTGTAAGTGAATTTGTGACTAATCTTTTTTGGGTATCGTGTGTTACAAATTCTCAGATTGAATAATTATGGGTATTATAGATGGTTTTTTTTCGACATTAAAGTGATAAAATGTTTTTGAAAATGAGTCTAAAAGTATATTATTAATACTGTTTATTATGGTAATAATGTTAAATTTTTCACAAAACAAAAATAATAATATATTAAGGAAAATTAAAGCGATCGAAAAAGTCAAGTTTATAAACAAATGAAAAAAGCAATTAAAAAATTGTATTCTTGTATATAATTCCAAGAAACAATAGTAATAATTCGATAAGCATCATCACGAATTCTTACCGTTTCCGAAGAAAAAGTAATTGACAAGCGTTGAAATCGATTGTACTTTCTTCAGAGTAATACTGACTGGTGCATCGAGAGTATAGAAAACTGGCATATTAAAATGATCGGCATAGTTTTTACCAACAGCAGGGAGATCGAGAAGAACCGGTATCTGCAAAAAAATAGATTCATTTACACTTCTTATACTTGTACCTCTCGTAGTATAGCATATATACTTATACAATAATAGCAAAGCTTTCACATGAAATATATCTGTGACTCCGAGGAGAACAACATAAGTCCATTTTTTTTAAAATCGGGAAAACCTTGGATTTTGTATCTTTAAATGGGTCTTTTTCATTTCAAACTATCAGTAGTAGCTAAAATATCGCGCTAAAGCTACGATATACGGATAACGTAACAACATAAGTTCATTTTTCAAATTTAGTGCGCGGCATAACAACATAAGTCCAGCCCTGATTTATTTTATCCAACCAAATTGAATATACAAATTATTTTATATTATTTTTTATACAATAATTAGATAAAATTTATAATTATACAAACGTTAAATACAGAAACATGAGAATTTTGAAAATTAGTTTATAATACCTGTTCTTTTACGAAATAAATAAATTATGCACCGGGGGAGAAAAAAACTTGGACAGTCTATATCTCGTGTAAATTGCCACCCCAGCCGAAGGCGAGGGTGACACACACGAGATGTGGGCTGTCCGATTTTACTTCCGTGGAGCGTATACTATTTTTCCTCCCACCGAGGCCGAAAATGCCATATTCCCGTTTCGGAGCCGGGCAGAAATGAGGCATTTTCCCATTTTTGCGCCGGGAGGGAATGTGGTACATTCGGCCCGGCGGGAGGAAAATGCCTTTTAATTTATCGCGAATTCAAGTTGCATTTAAGTTGTATTCAAGTTGTATTCAAGTTGTATTATTTTGAACATAATTATTCGTTGATTAATTGTTAATTTTGATTGGAATTCATAATTAAATTAACGAAAATGATCGAAAAATAAACGAAAACAGGACTATTAGATAAGTCGAAGTTCCCGGCATAACGACTAACTTCATACTTTTTCCGAGTTTTCACGAAGGAGAAAATGCATAACCTGGTCATACCACCGTGTAAATATTTGTTTTAAATGTGTTAATTGATTAGTACAGTATCGCGCCCTATTTCGTTTATTCCGATCTTACCAATAAGTTTGAAGATTGAAACCCATTTTTCTCAGAAATTCTAAAAGTGGACTTATGTTGTTATGCCTCGGAGCCACAGATATATATACTTATAGAATAATAGAAAAGTTTTCACATGAAACATATACATATATATAAAGCACCTTATGTCTTCTTAATTCCTCAGTAGGTCCGATACCGGAAACCATCAATAGTTGAGGAGTAGCGATAGCACCAGCGCAGAGTATAACTTCTCTCTTCGCTTCGATTTTCTCCCGAATCCCACCTGCATATTGGATTTCGACCCCTTCAATATGATTATTCGTGTCTAGTAGTACCTACACGTATAAAACAGAAAGTTAGTTTATAAAAAAATGTTCACTTTTATCCTATATATATCCTATATAAACAACTCTTTACCAATATAATTTTATTCACTTTATAATTACTCACCCTCGTCACCACCGTGTTCACCAGAATATTCAAATTCTTCCTATTCCACGCCGGTTGCAAATGCGACTGATACGTGCTCCACCTGCCGCCCTCGAATATCGTGCTCTGTCCAGGCGTAACAGTAGCCCGAGCAGCCGTATCGTTAAGAGCATCCTGAGCAACAAGCATTGCACGTACAAGACCTTCGTCAGGTGGCATTGAACGCACATGCATGCGTCCTGCTACAGTTTTAAAGTATGGTTGTAAATCGGCATAAGACCAGCCGCGTGGCCAATTCGCGTAATCTTCTGGTTTGCCAAACGAGTGTACAAGGTAGTTCAGCTGACCGCTACCTCCGAGACCTTTTCCACGTGGGATTATCTGTTGCTGTAGTTTAAACGAAAGGTTTTGTTATTGATTTTTGTTGTTGTAAAATTGTAGTAATTGTATGTGTTGATAAAATAAAGCAATTTGTTAAGTATATTGTGTATATTATGTAGGGTAATCGATATATTGTTGAGATGACATTATTGTATTTTTTTCCAATATGGTGTAGTTCATTATTTAATATATTGATTCGTATGAATATATAGGGGTACCGAAGAAAAAGCTTCTGTATGCGTATAAGAATTTGAACGGAGCTATATGTATGATGGTTGATTAATGAAGGTATGCGTGTGCGATAATCGAAAGGAAGGTGCTACTTGAGTGTCAAAGGAGGAAAGAATTAATGAGCGCTAATGGAGTGTCAAGTATAAAGAAGAAATAACCGCAATATAGCTGGAAGGTCGTAGTATGAGACAAGAAAATGATGGCGTTATCATATATCTATGATTGATAACGCTGCGCTTTGATAGTTTTGATATCAAAAGCATTATGCATAGGCATAAATGTTTGTTTTATTTTATAATAAACAATTAACAAGCTCTGTTATACCAATATAAATTTTTTTTTATATACCCAAAAAATAATTTCTACCAAAATAAGCGGCATTAATGTTACACTAAATCTATAAAAAGCATTTTTCTATATAATTTAACCATAATTATACTTACATGATCCCACAAGCCTCTGGACGAGAACGACTGTGTCTCTGTTTTGTAGCTCCAGTCGACAGGTGATTTTTGAAGGGCCGGAGCGATTAGAGGTATGGAAGACAACCAGTTAAAGTAACCGCCAGCTTCGATTAGGAGGACCGTCACGTTCGGGTCCTCCGATAGCCGTGAAGCCATCACACATCCTGCGGTACCAGCTCCCACTGTGTACAAAATGTCAAGTTTAGTAATAATAATTGTTTGTAATTGTATATGTTGAGGGGTTTACGATTAGATTATTTGAGATTATGAAAAATGATTTGTGAAATGACGTTGTATCGTGTATTTAGTGAGAAGACAATCGCAATGTTAAAGTTATAGTTTTGTTAAATAAAAATATTGTATGAAAGCGGGTTTAGGGTATTATTAAAAATATGAAATTTATTATTTTTTTCATGCTAAATTTCATCAGAATTGTCAAGGTTTTCTTTTGGTTAGTGATCATATATTTAGCGTGTTTTAACTTTAAATTAAATTAAAACTTGAAGGCACTTATAATATGAAATATGTTTTTGAAATTGCATCAGGCTAAATATATATTCATATTTAGATCGATAATACAAATAATATACCCGTGAACTTATCGATAATTATAGGAATAGCTATAAAATTTTTGCGCCAGTTTACATATAGGTGTCGAATAAATTAAATATATTTTTTAATGAATATCTGCGCAAAATCGTTAGAAATTTATGATACGCTACATTACAGACGAACCGTTCAAGTTGACGGATGTCCATCAAAATCGATTAATAAGTAGGCACACTCGTGCATCGAAGGCACATTATTCTTACAGTCTTCCCTATAGGATCAATTCTTTTATCTTTCTGTTCGACATATTATCGCTATATATTGTTTCCTTTAACTTTTCATATACATATGCTGCTGTTTCGATAAACGCACGTGTTGCTATATTTTTGCGATATATTTTCATGTATATAAGGTTTATAGGTAACATTTTTGAATAACGCGTTATTTCTCAGTATAAGAAAATTTAATGATAGGGAAAATTTCAATAAAATTACATCTTTAAATGAAAGTTTTTCTAACATTGAAATGATATTAAGAAAATGTAATATATTACAGCAAAAGCTGATTATCTTCTTAACGATACATTATTTCATTGTGTTTGCTACACATTCAACATACGCATTAGTTTGAAGTCTTATATACTCCGCGATTTCTAGGTCAAAACGTATATCGATTTGTATTAAAAATCGAAGATAAATTAAAACAGACGTCCAAGAAAAACCCATCTACACTCGCGTTCTCAACGAATATATAATTTTTTCAATATTTTTATTATTTTCCAATACATAATTTCACGATTCTTATATTATCAAACAACATCTCCTAATTTCTTCTCACGCACAAACCCTAATAATAAATATCGCTCACCAATGATATAATCATAACGCGTCTCAGGATGATCGACGATACTGATCGGTGTGCTAAGATGATGCCGGAACAGAAGCGACAGCAGAGTAACCAAAGCGGAGAACAGCAGATAATTCCACATTTTTATTCTATATATATTATACCACTCCACACCTCAACAATCTCAACTTAAATCTACACTGATCAACAACAACAACACCAACAGCAGCACGCGCACGCGGGTATCCGTTAAGCCGGCTAGTATGGCACTGATGTTACTACGTATACTGCACGTGCGAGCTACTACACGAGAACCTCGCGCGCGGCGCGGGCGCGCTTGTCCTATGCATTTTCAATATTAAATTAGTATCTCTCAGCTCTCTCTCTCTCCCGCGTGCGAATCGATATCGGCGCTGTATATATATATATATATGTATACACAGGTCTGTTTCTTTCTATCCCTCTCCCTGTATGTACCATCGATTTCCGGTTACACACGACGCGTGTGTTATACGCGCGCGGTACCGATACTATAGAGCATATATATATATATATATGAGCACGTATTTAGTGGCAGGGAAAGTATGTATGTATGTGTGGCCGAGTTTATCTGGCTGGGATATCGTGCGGTTTTTTTTTCTTTCTTTCGATGTATAGGTGGATGTATGAGGGGTCGCGATCGATTGTATCCGAAATATAAACACGAGGTGTGGAGGTGGATAACGTGTGTGAGGGTGGGTGGTATATTGTGGGTCGCGCGAGGGCGGACGATCGCGGTGTGTTAATGATTTAGTAGAGGGTATATTTTGGTGGTAGGTGTGAGGATATTTAGTGGGTTAGATTAAGGTTGTATGTCGTTTGGGGATATGTATGTATAATTGCGAGGAATAAATGATTGTGCGCGGGTTTACGAGAATTTGATTTTTATCTATATATAGTTTAAATTGTAGGTGAGGGAATTGCGAGAATGGAAAATGCCGATAAAAGGGTTTTGTTAAATTGGTAGTTTCGGTTCACGTGTATATATATAAATATGGATGGATGGCTGGATGTAATTGCATAAGCGCGTGCGTGGAATGAGTTATAAATATAAATAGATCTGTTTTATAGTGCGCGGTTTAGTGGTAGATTTCAGGAATGATTATATATGCGAATTGCGTGATGGATAACGGTTGTAGATTGTATATACACCTTATGATTTCATGCATGCGCTGCATATGATGAATCGCAAAAATATGGGTTACGCTTATTTAATATTTAGCGCAGATTCGTATGAATATGAGAGCAGATTTTATTTGTAATTCATTCTGATAAAATTAACAACCTTGCTGTCCAGTGCGTCATGGAAATATAAAAAAATTGAAAGACGTTTTCGTTTCAGTTCTTCTAATTAAGTAGCATGAAAATGAACTTCTATACGAAAAAAGATATTCCGTCTAAGGTTACTAAAATAGATAGATTTATGAGTAATAATGTCAAACACAGATAAATTTTTGTACTAGTGGATTCTAATATTATTATTTTTACTAAAAACCTCGAAAACATTTTAAATTACTTATTTAAAATATAACTTTAATGAACTCTCATTAAGTTTTATAGGCGAAATAATGAAAGAAAAAAACTAAGGAATTTGAAAATATCAATGATTTCGCGCCAGATGAACGAAGAGGGCACCACAAATCGAATCAGCACGTGTGCGTGTACGCGCGGACGGCTACTGCGACGTGCCTTTGCTTTCCTCGTGTTTGTCGTCAACAACATCATGAGGATTGAAACGTGTTATTTTTGCTCGTCCAGGATATATCCTGGACACGGTATTCAGTTCGTGAGGAACGATTGCAAGGTAAACTTTACTATTTAAAACTAAACAACATTGTTTTTGCATTTTATCAACAGTCTATTTAGAGTTTTTTTTATTTAGAGGTTATGTGTGTACACTATATACATCTTGTGACAATTTCATAAAATTGCATATTTTGATAATGCAATAACTGCAGTTTTAAAAGTATCTTGTTACATAGGAAAATATAATTTATTAAGAGAGTAAAAAAGAAAAACTAAAAATGTTCAATATTAGTTAATGATATATGCTTTTAATATGTTGTGTAAATATATTTCTGTTGAAATTGTTTACTAGTACCTGTAACCTATAACAATTATTTTTTATATAATTTAAATAATTTAACTAATTGCAATGAACTTTTTTGACAGATTTTCAGATTCTGCAGATCAAAATGCCACGCAGCCTTCAAAAAGAAGAAGAATCCAAGGAAAGTCAAATGGACCAAAGCCTTCAGGAAAACAGTTGGCAAAGAATTGGCTGTTGACCCGACCTTTGAATTTGAAAAGAGGAGGAATGTTCCACTCAAATATAACAGAGAATTATGGAATAAGACTGTTGATGCTATGAAGAAGGTTGAAGGTATTAGACAGAAGAGAGTTAATACACATATCATGCAGAGATTGAGGAAGGGTCGCGAACTGGAACAAGAGAGAGACATCAAGGAAGTACAGAGAGATCTGGCACTTATTCGCTCACCTGCAGCTGGTCTTAAGGAAAGAAAACAATTGGAAGAAGATGAGGAACAAGATGACGAAAAGATGGAGGATAGTGACGTTGAGATGGTGGCTGAAGCTATAGAAGCGAATTGAATGAATTTTAGTTGACTTTATAAAATGATGCTAATATAATAACACGTTCACAAACATCATTGTACTGCGTAAGTAGTAAAGAATTTAAGAATTGTACAGTTTAAATTTAACATTTACTACTTATGTTCTGTAAGAGTATTTACTTGCATAAGTTTAATTTTCTATAAATATATTTAAATGTTTATAAAAATTTGAATTTTTTGTACTTGAATGATTGTATCCTCTTCCTATAGTAATTTAAATTAATTCTTTGAGTTAATATTTTTGGTTTACTGCATTATCGACAGTTGAATTTTGTAGTAATTTTAAAGCAGTTACCTTATCAGTGTACAGATGGAGTTGCTATGAAGAAATGAAATTATGTTTTTAAAATGATCTTTTCAACATCTGTTTATTGACCTTTCAGAATACTTTGTAAAAACTTATAACAAATAAATGAATTTTATTTATTGATAATTAATTGTTACGTTATTTCTGCAGTCAAACCACACAATTAACAATAACAAATTTGACATGACTATATTATCGTGATGAAAATTAATATTTATAAGGAACTGGAAGTTGTAATAAAAACAATAATAAATAAATCTTTTTTTTTTTGGAGCTAACAAGCTTGAGTTTTGTCAAGACTGACGAAAAATATATTCGATATTCTTTCGTCAAAGTTATACTTTTATCATTACTAGCGAAAATATCTCACTCGCTGACGCTTGCTCGGTTTGTTTAAAATTTTAGAAAAATTTTTGAACAAATTTTTGAACAATTTTAGAAAAGTTTTTAAACTATTTACGTAAAATATTTAGAAAATTAATGAACAAAATATACGGACAATTCCCAGAATATTTTTGAACAATTATTATTTTAATTCACGCCAACTGCCTTATCAGCAAGTCCACGTCGTGAGAATCGGGAAATATTTTAATATTTATTCTAATATTTATTTATTTAATGAGTATTTAATCATTTATTTTATTTTGGGTATTTATTGATTTATTTATTGTCGAGTACTTATTAGAATGGCTAACGTTGAAGGGCTATATAAAATAATGCTATATCCTATATTCTGGAAATTGTCCGCATATTTTGTTCATTAATTTTGTGGATATTGTACGTAAATGGTTAAAAAATTTGGTCAAAAATTTTTCAAAAATCGGTCAAAAATTGTTCAGGGCGGGTCGGAAAAAAAGTGAGGAAATGTCACTTTAATATAGTAGAGGAAGGATTATAGCTACTATAAAAATAAAGTTTCATCAGATCTTATATAAAATAAAAATAAAATTATATTTTAATAAGAAGCACAATATTTTACTTTCTATGTCTGATAAAATACCTTGCTATTTTATTATTTCCTAAATTTTATTGAAGTATTTATCATAAATTTTATTCATTTCTGCCGACATAAATAATTAATTTTATCAATAATCTTACTTCCATATACTCTTGCTCAACCTACTACTCGCTTCCTGTAAAAAATCATAAAAATAATAATTTACACACGTGGAATTTTTTTTCGCGCCACGCCTCCCCGAAAAATCCACTTCCAAACGTAAACTACGAATTTGGCAATTTTACAGTAATTTACTCGGTAATAATCATAACTCGAAACCCGAGAGATGTAGGGTAAAAGTATCACCTTTCTCTTTATTACCACCTCCGCGTCGTAAATAACGACGAAACACAGGACCGCGAATACATATATATGTATATACTCTCGCGTATTATATTACTAATTAAAAATTCTTTCCTTCGTCACCCAACTTCATTATTCTCTCGTTCAAAAAAAAAAGAAGACGAAGTAGGCGCGCGAGACACACACGCAGGCGTCAACGTTTCCGATGATCGTCTCGTGCGTGCTCCGCAATTATACAGCGCGGGAGAAGAATTCCTAACGCGAAGGGCTCGAAAGGCAAAAGAGTAAGAAGAGATGAGAAGAAAAGAGAGAGAGAGAGAGATTAAGTATATACAGAGCCTTATGAGGACAAGAGAAGAGGTGTGAGCCTCGATGACACTGTAAACACTCGGCGCCGCGCGCTGATGTTTCAGAAATTACCAACGCCACCGCCGCCGAGGGATCCCCGTTATTTGCCCATTCCGAAAACGCCTTTACAACAATATCAATATGTGGCGAGTGAGTGAGTGAGTGAGAGAAAAGACGAAGGACTCGGTCATTTAGTCAAAACTAATATGTCTCTCACCTTCGGGGACCCCATACGGCAACCTGTTTTTTGGGTTGTATATACATATATATATACGTGCGCGCCTAATATGCGTGTGTATTTTTTCCGGGGACGAAGACCGGCGGAGATTGAGTTTTCAAATAAATAATTAATCATTGTATATCGTGCCGACAGAACGGAATATTTCTTTAATATGTTCTTGGAAAGTTTTTTTAGCGGTTCTTTCGTTTTTTTTTATAGGCAAATGGATGCGTTAAGTACATTTTTTAGAATATCGAAAAATTCTTGCAAGTGTAAGTACTATAAAGTTTTTTACAATGTTACTATATCGGGATTGTGCGATTAAAGGGAATTGATAGTACTAGTTTTGATAAGATATAACATAAAATAAGAAACAATGTATTTTTTATAATTTTAAATCCTTGCACACCGATACAATTATTATAGATACATATTTACTTCCTTTTTTTCATTTACCTACCGCGAACGACCCTTTTTCAAAAATACCACCCACCACGCGCATCTATATCTGTTGTTCTCCTTCCTCATAACTATACAAATTAAACAGACACCCAATTAACAACGATGAGATCCAATTATTATCGGTGCAAAATCTACCACCATCCCTTCGCCCAATATATAGGTATATAACCCTATTCACGACGATACACACACAGACACGTGTAAGGGTAGAAATCACGTAAAGAAAACAGCTCACGGTGGGATTAAACGACGTCGGGACAAACAAACGCGTAACTTTTCCCAGAAACCGGAAAGCGCCGCGTGCACATATACCTATAAGCTTTGTTCGTAAAAGTCGCGCGAAGGAAAGAGAAAAAAAAATTCCTTATAAGAAGTCGAAAGGGAAGTCTCGGGATGATCCTTGAGTCGCCTAAAATTTGCAGGATCACGCACTCGACGTGGGAGAGAGAAAGCTGTGTCGTGTCCTTTCTGTATATATATGGTGAAGCCGAGGAAAGTTTTTTTTTTCTTTAAAGCTTTGACTTACTTATGCATACGATTTGGAAATTATATATATATGTATGTGTATATGTTGAATAATGAAATTGTTGTCAGAGAAATGTTTATTATTCTGGTTTTTTTGGGTTCATTCTACTTATCGTAATTTCCAGTCGCGGATAAAAATAGCTGAACCGAAAGATGCTGTAAGTGATGGTGATGGGATTGGTCTCAAATAAATATTATCAACTTGCTTTGTATAAGCGAATAAGTTGAAGGATATTTGCAAGTGTCATCTTTCATTTTTTTTCTTTTGGCCATGAATTTAATTTTGACACTTGACATACTTTATACATTTTGTTATGCAGAAATAATTCCTTTTAAATTTATTTCAGGGATTTCAGTTGTTCAATCTCTATTATTAGCAAAAGTGCAATTTCGACAGTCAAAACACTTCAATAAGCTGTAAAGGTTTCATCGAACAACAGAAAAACGCGCATCATCAGCGTATTAGTAAGTCAATTGTCCTTTGGAAATATTTCCTTCGAATGTTTTCTCATAACTTCAATATTTTTAATTTATAGATGATGTAGATATTTATCGTCATCATACTTATATTGATACAACGTTAAAAAAAAATTTAAACTATATGTCTTTCACTGTGACCTCATGAGCAAACCTAATCTCTAACCCAATTTTAGAAAAAGAGATAAACGATCTTTAACTGTTTAGACACAAAATAAAATAATGCTCTCTCTACTTGATCAATTGCATTCATCGAATCCAAACCTCAACATACACACATGCCACTAGGAACCCAAAATTTCCCAACGAAGCACCAAACAAACCCATTATTTATCCATCTCTCGGTTCCTTCTTCTTCTTCTTTTTCTTCTTCTTTCAACGTATAACGTGAAAATAGGCACACGCGCTTTTGTACAGAGGAAAAATATCAGTCTTGTAAATCGTAACAGAACAGCCGGAAACGAGTACGAAATTTGAAATTTTAATTCCCGCGTACGACACCGCGACGATCAACGTGACGAAAACCAAAGACATAAAAAGTGGGAGAAGAGAGACAAAGGGAAAATCTATGCCTCGCACGGCGCGATTACACAATAGACGCGCTGCAGACGCATGACGATAAAAGCGGCGGGCAAGGGCTCGTCGTGCGCACAATTGCGCGTGCGTAGGGTGACTAAATATATTGAAGGCGCGAGGCGCGTATAAGTACGTGTTGTATGTAGGAATGCTAAGAAGGTCGCGATGTATGTGTGTGTGTGTGTTTGTCTTTTTTTGTCTATACGGCAGAAAGTGTGAGGTTTATGGGAGACATAATGGTGTAATGGTGAGCTGTGTGCTAAATCGTTTGTCAGTATGTATCTGTGAGTGGAATAGACTAAATCTGCGTGTGTCTAGCGGATGGGTTGATGAACCTTGCTGTCATTCTTTTTTTTTTGTGTATGAGAGTTATTGTATATAGTAATACTGATTATCTTTATCGATAGAGAAAGACAGGTGTATATATCAAATCTTAAATATATATCTTGTAAGAAATCTTGTAATTGCGCGGTATTATGGGTTGGTACTCGAACACTATAGATTAATTAAAAAGATTCATTTTTAGCTTAATAAAGTATCAAGGTAAATATTAATAATAGTTAAAAAAGTATATTAAATAAAAACGTTTTTACTAATTTAAATTTCGACAAAGTACTTACATACTTATATACAAATCAAACCAATCTATTGGCACCAAACCATACCGCACGTATAACATATTCTCACACTCGATCGTCACCTCTACCATCCCATCTCTCACAACCCTCTCACAACACACAATCTCCCAATTAGGTCGTCCTAAAAGCAAAGACATACGCCGCATCTTCTCGTGCACCCTCTCATAGACAAAACAACGTAAAAGACACACACACACACACATACAAACAGTAGTACCGTGCATGCTGCCACAGATGCGCCGTTTCGACACGAAGAAGAATGCTTCACATATATATAGAGAGAGAGAGACGCATAAAGCGCGCAAGCGACGAGTGTGGGAAAACGCGGTGCAGCAGCCGCGTGTGTCTATATAGATATATATATGTGTGTATGTATGTGTGTATGTTTATGCTTCTTCTTCCTTCCCCCCGCGAGCGCCTCTCGAATAACGCACGCGCGCATCGTTCATCTCTTGTGCATACAACACACACGCATACATATATATATATATATATACACGTGGATAACGTTTTTTTTTATTTTTTCAAAAGGGGACAATAATGCGTATATACGCATGGAATTCGATCGTCGTCGATGGGGTTGTTGTTGTTATTGTTTTATTGGAATTTTCGGTAGCGCCCGCGTGCACCTGAACGCGGGAGTCACGAGCCATTGCAGGCGCCGTTGGTGCGTGACCGTGTGTGTTATGTTCTTTTTTTATTGGTATACGCGGCTATATACGCGCGTTGACGTAATAAGAGTATATATATATGTATATATGTAGGAGCAGTGAATTATAGGGGAGGAGCTCGATGAGGATCGTTTAACGTGTGAGCTGCGTTTATATATGGCGTATGTATGCGAGGAGGGCTTTTTTTTCTCAATGGAAGCAATTAAAAATTTTAATTGCCGGCTGTTTAGGCTACGGATATATTATAAATGTTAATTTGGGGGGGTCGACCAGCGGCGATGTGTGTGTGGGGTGATTGTACTACTTCTTTGATGAAGAGAAGAGCTCTGCGATTATATGTCGGAAGTTAAATTGTTATGATTATGTCGTTTGGATGTTTATTAATAGCGGTTGTGTATATATATGGTTGAGTTGAATTTAATAGTATAAATGATAAGTACATTTAATTTCCAATTAAAAAGTTTAATTATTTAATTTAAATAGTTAAAATTAACAATTTCTATTATATTATATTTTATTTTAATTATCACTATATTATTAATTATCATAATAATTTTAAATTTCACTATTTCAAAAAAAACCTTTAAAAATCGTGAAAAAATATCACCTTTTTAATGTGGATTTGACCCAATATCAAATAATCGAATACCATTCTCGTTACAATTTTACTTAATTAGAATTATTTCTTTAATTTTTGACGTAGAAATTGCTATAATTTTACCAATAATTGAAATAAACGAAATAATTTAATAATAAATTTTAATCCGTTGTATGAAATGTTATATGACCGTAATAAACATGATCGTGCTCTATGTTAAAAGTAATTGTATGGACATACAATAATATCTATTAGAATGAGCTTTGTCGCAGGGTAATCGTTGCCTATAGTCTTATGCAACCAGAATTTTTACAGAACAAAATAAGTGATTGGTTCTATGTTCACACAGGCAATTTAATTTAAAACTTACAAATTAATTCAACTTGCAAGGATATCGGTATAGGAATGATATTAAAAAAAATGTGATTGAAAAATTTGGTACTAATCCGCAGAAAACGCATAGTAAGTTATATTTTTTTGAACATTTTTCCTTTTTCTCGTCGAAGTCAAAATCCTTCTCCGCATTGCCGTTATACCACTCGAAAAGTACATTTTCAACTGTGTTCGGCGCCGGGGACGTGTGAGTGTATAAGTCTTTGATGCGCCTGAGAAAAATGCAGCACGAGGGTGTGATGATAAAATGATGCGTCGCAGATAGTGAACGTGCAAATATAGATTTATTATTGTATAATATATGAGATATTTTATATTCGTGAGGAAATAAGGATAATAATGTAGCAGATGTGAAACAAACATTTAAATGATAAAACTCTTTATTATATCATGCATATTGTATAACCAAATTACAATTAAATTACTAAAACATCATATTCACCAATAAAAACCAAAAATTAACTGATCTATTAACCCCAAATCGGACAAAACCATAACGACCATATTACCTACATACAATCATCTTAAGATAGAATTAAATAATTGCGGTATTACGTGTTCGATTATTTTCGTCCGTATATATAAATTTCGATTGTATTATAGAAGCATCAAAACCGGGGGGTCAAAGACTGATAAATTGCGATGTTTAGCAAAAACAATTTCACCTCGCGTCGTCGTCGTTGTCTATACCTTAATCAGACCCGTTTTTCTTTATCTCCTTCTTCGTGTGCCACTAAACGAATTACCGTCGTCGACTCTATACCATCTCTCACTCACTCACGGTTTATCGGTACACCACCTTCTTCACTCTTTATCTTTATAACTCTCGTATTATTGAACAAATTGTAATGAACTTGACGTGTACTTTACGAAATTGCTTGCTCAACTTTGCGCTACATTTTTTTTTTCGAGCACGCAACGCGCGAGAGGAAAAAGGAAAAAAGTTCAAGAGCGCAAATATGTTGATTGAGAGGGCGAGATTGCTCGAATGCGGTGTGCTCTTATATAGAAGCGACAGATTACACACATACATACATATATATATGTACTCACATATATGGTTGTCGATTACTTATGGCGCACGATGTGATTACGTTACGTAAAGACGGAAAATTGAAAGTGTTATTATCATTTTGAGGTATAGAAAAGGTCGAATCGGTATTAACTAGTTTTGGTTGGTAAATCACACATATGAATAAATATACATTAATTTTTTTTTAATAAAAATAGTTTATAAATAAACCATAGCGAATGGATACGCGTCGATTTCTAGAACACGTGCCATCCGACACCTACTATACCAATGCTATATGCACTCGAATCAGTTATAACTAATAACTTGGACACCGAGACTTCTAACGACCTAACAGTACACGCGCGGTCAAGTGCATCACCACGCGCGCGGGCGACACGTCGAAATATCGGTATACCGCGTCATCGAGGACCCACCGCGATGACTCTCGATCAAGATGAAGATGAACCACGGCTGAGTCTTCCATCAATGTCGTGGTGGTGTTGCTGTTACGGCTTCTTCTGGTATATATATACAGTAATTTTGTACTTGGCGGTTCTTTCTTTCTTTTTTTTTGCTTTCTTGGTTGATTTTTTTTTGAGATGGAGATTTTTTAGGTACGAGAGTAGAGTTTTGAGGTAGGTATGCTGGACGGCCGTTACGGTTTATATAATTGTTGGTAATTTTGGCAAAAATTATACTTGACCATCAATTTTGAAATTATTTTTATTATAGGGGGTTTTATGCTGATGTGTATATAGTTATTATTAAGGAATATCAAGCTGAAATTGTTATAGAATATTTATGTATATAAAGTGATCCGCTTTTTTCCCCGTTTCAGAGATGTTTCTTAATGTACGAGACGTGGAATGACTTTTGGTGACGGATATACTTTCGTAAATTTTTTAATTCTACTTATATACGTGCGACGACGAAGCTAACTTAAAAATAGACTTCCTTTTATGCAAATCATATTATTTATAGAGGATTAAGTCTAAAGAGAACCTAAATAATTCTAATCAGAATGCACGTTAAATTATTTTGTAAACTTCTCATTTAACTTCGAATTATGGTAAATAGAGAAAGCAAATCTTCCGTCATCGCGTGGCATCGAACTTTTTAATTTCTAGCGCGCGATATAGCGTGAAAATGGATTCGTCAACTTTTGATTCTTGCATTCTTTGAGTCTTGCAATCCACTTAAAATCATCTTATTAAATAATCCCGCACTTTTAGATACATAAATCTTCTTTTATACTAATATACTATATAAGTTTTGATATAAAAAATTATAAATATATATATATATATATATATATATATATATATCGAGATATTAAATTTCATATATAGATTCTCACTATATACATGACTTATAAGTTACGTCTCACCTCGCCCCGCATACCCCAAGCCTAAAATTCCTCAAGTTTGCTCAACCTGTTATCTCAGAGTATCCACTATCGTTTTGACCCCTAAAATCATATTTTGAAAGGTCGCATCGTTGCAAGGCACCCAATCGCTATCCCAACATCATAAATTTCTCCCAAACCAGCCCCTCGACGAGATCCACTCACGTGTACCCATATATGTATATACATATACGACTCTTCTTGTTCCGAAGACGAAGAAGAAAACGAAGCGTAATCGTCGTCAGCTGTCGTCGGCTTCATATACGCGCCGCCTAATCTTCCTAGCGCCACGTCGCTATATATATATATAATCCAAACAGATTTTTATCACCTTCCGATATTGGTGTGAGAGAGAGAAACCTCATCGCTACGAGAATCGACGAAGAAGAGGCGATAACATATAGGCGGTATATACAAAAAGGGATAGAGAGAGAGAGAGCGGCACGTAATGGATATATTTATTGCATCTGGTTCTTTCGCGCCTCCCGCGCTTCATAATTGAGGCGACCGCCTTGTGTCTGAGTTTATATACATATACACATACATACACGAGTTTAAACTCTCTTTGTTCGGCTTTTTTTACGAACCGTTTTCTTTTTTTTATCGAGTGCGATGCCGCTTGCGTATCGTAAATTTTGACTTAATTTTTTTGAGTGTGTAATATATAAACCGTTCGTATAATAATAATTATTATGTAACTGCGTGGGAACGAAGTGATCGGCTGTTAACTCGATGTTTAAGCTTTTATGACAGATATAAATTATATATATACATTGTCAAACGTAGTGCACGTGCTGCGGCGGTGCTGCATTTTGTTTTTCGGAAAAAATTCTAAATCTGACAAATATATACGCGATAATTCACTTTTTATTCGATTTCTCCATTTCTTTTGCAGATTCACAAATCGTATATACGATTATTCTTCGCGACAAAATAAATATATGTATATATACCATTGCCCTTAACGTGTATATTATACATACGCATTTTTTATCATTTATTCCTATAATACTACCCAGCAAAACGTACTTTTTGAACAACCGAAAAAAAATATATATATACGTATAATCCCTTACAAAATTACCAGCATTTTTTCATATACCACCTCAGTCGAAATTCACGTATAGTTATAAACAATCCTCGCGTAATCTCCCTCCTCAAACTATATCCACGGTCGTGGCCAATTTGTCCTTTTCCACTCTCACTCTCTCTCTCTCTCTGTCTCATTCCTCTTCCACGAATCGCTAAACTAATGCGCTTAAGCTCGGCCAAATCTTATGCCCATCGATATACACGTTCCTCTCTCTCCCTCGTATTCTCGCGAAACCGACACCACCGTCGTCCCCCTATTTCGTCCATTATACGCTCACCAAAGGGACTGAACACTTATACCTCAGTTATATTGCGCAAGGCGGACCGATTTTTTTTCGCACCTTGAAAATCCTATAAATATATACATACACGTGTGTGCGTTTGCGTGAACCAGGAGCTATTTTTCTGGCTTTCGTATACATATATATATATATATATATATATATATATGCTTATATATAAAGAAATTTAACGACGTGCGCCCGTGTTGTATATATAGATATAGATATAACACGTGGACCTGTATGTGCGAGCACCAAAGGCGACTCGTCGTATAAAGAGGTTTATTGGCCTCGTATATACGCACGCGTGCGCACGTGTAAGGGGACAATACACAGGGTCTTTGGCTTTTGTTCTTATATAGAGGTGTATATATGGGGGACCGCGATTTTTTACGGGGAATTTCAATTTGACTCTTTCTCTCTCTATGGCGGCTCTCTCTCTTGGTTTCGGGGTCTTTTCTTTTCTATTTGGTGGTATTGAGGTCCCGTATAACCATGAGATGCGAGGTCGCGTATAAAATATATAATAAGAATTTCTAGAAATTTCTTTTACTTTGGTTTTATTAATAATTTGGGGTTGTTGAGTTATGGTACTTGGATAATTTTGCATATTTTTATTGTTTTAAATACATATTAAAAGTAAGTAATAAAAGTAGTTTCTTATAAATAAATTTATATACACTGAAAAAAAAATTTTGTAGATCCAACTAAATTTTTTTTGAATAAACAAAATATTTTAGTTAAATCCTCCTTA
>JAWWEQ010000010.1:31067554-31118482 GCA_035583055.1 Torymus tubicola | reverse complement strand
CGTAGCTTTAGGGCAATATTTTAGCTACTACTGATAGTTTTAAATGAAAAAGACCCATTTAAAGATACAAAATCCAACGTTTTCCCGATTTTCAAAAAAATGGACTTATGTCGTTATGCCTCAGAACCACAGATACATACATTCGATAATTCTCCCCGTTCACCATATTACGTTTATATATTATATACATCATTCGAAATCTACTCGATATGTTGCGAACCATAATTGCTAATATTCTCCCGACTATTATTTTTTTCTAATACCTCGGCTGAATTCTCTAATCCAATCATTTAATCATACTATATACGAGATAAATAAAAAAAAAACGTACTGCGTGAGGTACATCGATAACCTCGCATCGCGTCTTATTAACCACTTCTTCTCCCTATACGACCGAATTATCTCACTCATCCTTTTCCCCTCTCGCACACACACGATCAGGTTTCGGTGCGTGCGGTCGCCACCGTCTCGCGGACAAATTCATGAATGACTCTCTCTCTCTCTCTCCTTCTCCTGGTATATACGAGAGAATGGAGATTTCATTCTCCACGAGTTAATTTTCGCCACAGCACACACACACACACACACACATACACCTTGGATATCTTAATCCTCGCGGTCGCGTCGTCGTTGCTTCTCGTCGTTTTATTTTACACCGCACACTCAAATCTGTGTATGTGTATGTATATAGTTGCGAGTATATATTCCACAAGATTCCGGTTTTTCGGTGAATTTCGCACCGCTCGTGTGCGTCTTTTATGTATACATATATGAAAATATATCCGGGGGAACCTGTAAAAGTTGTAACTTGGCAGGCGCGCACGAGCGAATGGATTGGTCCTGTTTCACACACACATACATACATACATACAGGCAGCTCTTTAAATTACGGGATTATGCAATTTTTTTCCCGCTATTCCTGATATTCTCTTTTTCTTCTTCTCCACATTTCTCGTTTTTCGCTTCTCTTATGCGTGTATATACGTATAGCCATCGGTTACGAAACTCATTTATATATATATACGAGGACCACCACAAGCGTCGCGAAATTATACTTCGCTTCCCCCCTTTCTTTGAATTATATAGCGATTCGTGTATATATTTTAGAAATTAGCTGAAACTGTGTACAGTCCCTTTATACAGCATCATGTACGTACGCTCTGTTTTGCAATTGCTCGTCGTAAAAACGTCTTCGTACTGTTCGTTTTTCGGCCTGACAGTCCATATACACAGGTACCATATTATATTCTTTTCACTTTTTTTTCTCGCACTCAAGTGGATCCGCGCATGTATATATGTGCATATATACAACCAGTTTGTCTTCATACCGACTAGTGTGTATATATATACATGGAGTGTGCACGAGGATGTTTTCATTTAAATATTAAACTGCCGATCAATTAATTAACTTCAATTAGTAGGCAAATAGTAAAAGATTTAGTAGTATGATAAAGGCCTTGTACTTCGCCAATCCTATACATACGTATATATGAGTGCAACTTCAAATATTATGCGCCCGGTTGATTATCTCAGGCTTTTAAGTCGTTATCTTCGGAATACAATTTATAACTGCCGCTTATCGGTGGTTTCGATCTTTTTGTATGTATATTTCGTTGAATTAGACATCTGTAGAGTATAATTTTGGCTTTATACTGTAGACAATATTTTTTCTTTTTTCACAAATATACGCTTGTTGTTATTCTAGTTTGTCGAAGAAGTTTATACAGATCGGAGGTATCTCCATTGTATACTTGTATAGATAATAGCATTAAGATCTTCATCAGATTGTTTATGATCATCTTTTCTTCTTTCGTGTGTATATATGCTAATTCTATTTTATATAATTATATATTACCTATTATACTGTCCGAAAAAACTTTAAATGTGCATTTGAAGTTAATACATGCAAATGGCTTTATCTTGAAGAATATCTTGCAGAGTCCGCATAATATAAGTATTATGTGTTTTGAATTCATTTCGCAAGGAAATAAGGAAAACTTATTTAACAACGTTAAAAATCTTGTATACAATCCACTTCGGTATTACTACTATGTGAAGTTTACAGTAACAATATTTAATTCTAATAAATATATACTATTAATTTGCTATACTTATTAATAAAAATACTTCATAAACCACGTATTTTATAATATTTCCCTATATTACTACAAAATAACTACGATCAAACTATATCATCATCGCTTAGAATGATAGAAAGCACAAGCAACTCCACCCCTTACTTCACCATTCAGGTATAACATACACTATCAATCGCTAAGTCAACCTATTAACCATTAATGAAATAATAACAGTGTAGCTATCAGAGACTCGGCACAGTTATACTTATATCCTCCGCCCTGTTACAATATCACCACGTACTTACGTATATGACTACGATTTCCGCTATAATACACGTACACACGCCTATATGAAACCAAGATTTTTACGGAGAAGAAGATGAAAGCGCACGCTTCGATCTTTATCATCGACCGTAAGGTTGTTGTTTTCTTTTTCTCTCGCACCCATACGGCCGTGAGATTATTTTGGCAACGGTATTAATTAATGGTTCTTTATTGCCCAGATCGTTTTTCGCTTTGACAAATAACGCGGCTGATAGATCGTAGGAGGAAAAGTGCTGCTGTTGCTGCTGATGTACCGTCTAGTTTCGTATTAATCGTCTCTCGCGGTTGGTTTCTATTTTCGGGCTGATTTACGACGAGATGAGGGTGTGAATTGAGGGTTTTCTATTATTGGGTAACGTGAGTCATTGGATGCGAGGAAAAATGGTTGGTGTTGAAGTGGGATTGAAACTATATATGTAGATTGGTGTAATGCAAAGATTGTAGTAGCTTGGGTTTGGTAATTGTATTCATTTGTTGGTTATACGAGCATAGATATAGAGATGTTATAGTCGTTTGAATATAAAAAATATTAATGATTAAATTGCATAAGTATTACAACTACGCTTATTTGGCTGCCATTAAGAAATACGCAAAGCATCGAAGAGTATGATATAAAAAAATTAATCGTCATTTTCAGAGTGAGAGAAAAACCGATTTATATATGTGACTCATAATCCCAGTTATTTTGATCCATCACATTGATCATCGTAATAAACCCATACGAGCGCAGATATCCGCCAAAGGTCGTAAATTATTTTTAGTTTATTTATCACATAATCCATAAGCTATGACCTCGTAATGTTCCCGAGAATTCTACTTGGTAGTCCGAGTCCATATCCTCTGCTGCTCGAATAAACAACTCAGCAACGTTGCATTTGCGTGTATATATATATATATATATATACACGCCTTGATTTTTCGCGACTTCACGTTCCGTACAAGAAACGCCGATTTAAATTGCAATTGAGCGTTACTGACAGCCGCGCAGATATCGGTTAGATTAAGCGCAGGATTTAAAAGTACGCTGAGCTGCGTGCTTGCTTGATTTATGGTGTACCCGAAAATCAGTGAATATCGAAGTGTATATAAAAACGAGGTTATGATTGGAGATTTTAATTTTATTTTTTATAAAATTCGAATGTCAATATTTTGTAGCGTTAATTAATAATCGTGTATAATTGTAGGGCTGTTGTTTAGTGTTATTTTTTAATTTACGTAATCAATAATATACAATGTTATGGTAACTCTTGTTATGGTCGTACGTAATAAAATGTAGTTTGGCATATTCAATTAAAAAGTGATTTCATCTCAGTGCTATATAATATACTCATAATTCAATAACATCAACACAATATATATTCGTGATTTTTAAACTCAACCTACATCATTTTTTTGATTTTATTCTTTGATAATTACAATCCTTATATATTTTTCTTAAGATGCTTTCAATATTCAATTTCCAAAGTCCTTTAGATACTCGAAATCACAGAAACTTCACATCCAAATCTTAAATCCCGCTACACTAACATTAACCCATACCTGTCCAATCATCAAGCTTCCCTACACCATATATACCAAAAAAGAAATCCCGTTTCGCACTTATACACGACGCGTGAAAGCCAAATCCCACCTATATATACCATCATCACCTTTTCGCGCTTGATTCTTAAAGATCGGAGACGCGCACGATGACGATATTATCTCTTCGTCCGTATATACTCCTCAGGGCTGTTTGCGAGGCTCGGTTCTTCTTGCTGATGGCGAATTTTATATATAGAAACTATACGCGGCGGCGTGTATATATACGGGAAGCGCGAATAATTTATGGTCTTTGTATGAATGGAGTATTTCTGCGAGCGGCGGCAGAGCGACTATGGCGGTATTTGTGCTCTTGGAAATCGCGCGCGTGCGCGCGGGTTCCTCCCTCTTTTTTTTCGCGAATTAAGCATATAATGAAGATTTACGAGTGATTTCGTTAGTAATTGAGTTATTAACATTACAAAGCGGACGACGCGTTTTTATATAGACGCGCGTGCGCGTGCGGATCGTGGAACTTTTTCGTCATCAATAATATTGAACGGTTTGGGTTTATGGGTTTCTGCGTCGTGTAGCTATATGATGTCTAGTATTTTTAATATTATGCTTGCGTGGTATTTAATATAGCTAAAAATTCATTCGTAAGTGTGTTAGATTAATATATAAAACTGCAAAATTAATCGTTACATGTGCGACTTAAAATTTTAATAATAATACCGAAATATTCCAAGAAAACAAGTTGAAAAGCTTTACGCGAATATAAATTATTGTTAAATCTGCATTTCAATGTTGTTTATCCTCGCATTGTATGAATATACCTGTTGAAGAAGATTTATGATTGCAATTCAAATGCAATGATCCTTGTTTATTTTAGTATTCGTATATATATATACACCGCTCCATTGTTTGTCTAATTCAGTCCTTGTGATTCAATCGTAAGGTACGCAAACAACATAACTATAACTTTTAATACTAAATACTATAATTGATTCCGTATACAACAAACAAATCTATATACAATATTTTAATTAGTTATATTATATTAATTTGTTATACATATTTTATCTCTACATTTGAAATTTTCACCAATACCGCGAAATTCTAACTTCAAAAGAGAAAGCCTTTATCTATACGGCAATAAATTTTCTGGTTCACAGACACTGTATAATAAGTGTCCATTTCCTGCATGATTTACACATCGTGTCTCTCGTATTATTTCGCGCTATACTAATAATAGCCATAGCAAACTTCACGACAACTCAAAAACAACGTATATTATAATACCTATATATATGTATATCCATCAAAAACTTCAAAATAGCATCACCCAAAAACCCCACATACATACATATGCATTATATCAACGTTACAGCCATTTCCATCGCTCTCTTTTGCGATTGCGTCTGGGTCTGCGCGAGCGGCGGAAATTATTACAGATCGCTCTCACTTCGCTTGGTTGTCTGTATATATATATGAACACGCCTACCGGCACTCCCAGAGAGAAAAGAGAGAGACGCGCGCGCTCGCGTTGAGTCTCCCCCTCCGATAACGGCAGGTGTGGGCGCTCGCGCGCGCGCGCGAATCGTGAATGGAAGAGTGAGAGAGAAGAGACGTATCGAACGGGCTTCCGAGATTTATGGGAATTCTATCGCGGCAATCGTTTTATCGTATATATATATGTGTTGCTGTGTGAGGTTCGAGGTTTCTGAATTGACGTAATGATGTTCATTATATGCGGTGTTGTATAGGCGGCTTTTTCTATATATAAGTGTTTCGGGAGGTTTTTTTTTAACGAATTTCGGTGCAGTACGCGTGGTGGGTTTTTAGTTGAAAGGTTATTTTTAGGATCTTGGGTGGGTTTTAGAACGTATAGCGGTGTTTTGAATAATGCATATTACCATAATAACGTTCGTTTTTTTTAACAGCTAATCTTTAAAATTGAACGACTGTTGTGATGCTTTTTTTACTTTGTTATCTATTCTTTGATGAAAAACTGCAATTCTCAACTTTAAAATGCATTTTAATCCTATATAACGACGTCTGAACAATAAAACAGCTTCGTCATTAAAGGATCATTCAATTTGGAGAAAAGCTTTCACCTTGAATTTTCGCAGTAAAATTCAGCAAAAATTAATGTACTTTTCACAGCGAACAAAGCTATATAGTCAAAGCTTTCACCTTGAACGCTTGCAGTAGTACAAGAAGTTAATTTCTCATCCATGATATGTGCGATTTTCGTGGGTTGATTGATTAAAATTTTATACCGCACTGCGTATATAATATAAAATTGCAAAGTAACAAGAGCTATTAGCCCCGCTATATAGCAGCTGAACGTTGTTTTTTCTCACGTTCCGCATTTTTCGGTACATCCATCAATTTCTCGATGACCTTCATTTTCTCCGTTCTCGTGTATCCTCGACGATTAAGACGTTATACCTCGAGAAAATTGTTTAAAATTTATGTGGTAAAAGTGCGCGCGCGAGCGCGCATGACTTTCAAAAAATTGACGACTACTGCCGCAGCTGTAATCTCGTGGAGTGGTACCGATAAAGAAAAGTATATATATATATAATTCATTATGAAAAGTTTGATCAATTTGGCATGCTGGAATGCTTTTAATGCATCGGTATACGCGATTGATTTCATAAACAACGATATTCCAGTGGAAAATATAGATACATTTTTTTACCTGCATTAACGTCAACATAAATACGTGGCACCCTAACTTTTTGATAAGATATATTTATGGGGTTAATGTACTCTTTAGATATAGCCAGTGACATTAATTTCCATCAAAAGGACCGCAATTCGAAATAAAGTTATTTTACATATTTTTGATCGTTGAACATGCTATAAATTACGGTATTAAGGAGTGAGGTTATCATCTATAGAGTTCATAAACAACAGTAGATTAGAAAAATTTGACACTTTCTGGCGAAAGTCGGGTAAAATACTGTAAAATTATGCAACAAGTTCATGAAAGCGTATATATATATACTATACTTGTTAGGACACCGACGTCCAGATTAGCTGAGATATACCGTAAAACCACTTTACGTGCATTACAACCTGTACAATAATTTGTAGTTTTTTTTTTACCAAAATTAGGTTTCACCACGAGTGCATGTGGAACATAAAAATCTTCCAAACCATTTGAAAAGATAAATGTTTGATTGAAAGATAATTAAAAGTTTTAATTATCTTGAAATATACATTATAACTAAATGCAAAAGTATTGAACTACAAACGTGTACCCATCCTCCTCTATTTTTATACAACATTATATACCAAAGATCCCCTTTACATCAATAAATATTCCCTTATAATCAACCCGTATTATTAATATTAATAACGTATTCGTATTAATCGATGTCACATTATTTTTCAACAACAACCATCACACTATTCGCATTCAATGAACGAAAAGAAAACTTAATAATTAATCAAAACCAAAACCATCCCTAACCAAACCACACCATTTGTTTCAGATCAAGGCGGTAGCCATGTCACGGGCCTGGGACGCCACGCTAATCGAGTACAACGTAGGCCCAGGTAGATTGCTACGCTCACACAACAACAACAACAACAACAACAACAACTCGTCGCTTCTTTGGTATCTGAACATCACTATCATAACCGGCAGTGTCGGTTAAAAGCCCGCGGCGTACTGAGCCGCGCTTTCGATTGACTACACTAACTCGTGCGGAGGAGAGACAGAACGACGTGCCGTGCGTGCGTGCGCGCGTGCAAGACGATTAAGTGGGAGGTGAGAAAAGTGCGCGAAAGTGTAGACGATATAGAAGGTAGATAGAGAAAAAGAAGAAGGAAAGAAGAAGAAGACGAAGAAGAGAGAGAGAAAGAGAGAAATCATCGTCAACGCCCGGATCGGTATTTCAGATCGATCCGCGCGCCTAGGAAGCAAAGGCCTTCCCGCTGGCCTGGCCAGCTACTATGCGAATTGAAGCTTTCGGCGCACTCGTCGCGGTAAGCATTCACATTCTTTTAGTATATATAGCGATTGTTTGGGTTGAAGGTTATAGTATAGGTTATTGGAGGTAATGGGTTTGATTGATTTTTTTTAAAGAATATTTAAATGATTGTAAATTATTATTTCGTTTTGAAAATGTTGAACGTAGGTGTTTATGCGTAATAGACTAAAAACAGAAAATTATGGTTTAAAGCACGGCACTCCTTGTATAATTATATAGCTATAAAACTCATTCAATTCAATGACATTTCTTAAATGTTTTGATTAAAAATATTTTATAATTTTTACTATACTCTCTAAAGTTAAATTAGCGAAAAAAGCACTACAAGTGTAAAATGGTTTAGTGCCCTGGTAGAAACTTTAACGATATGTTGGCTAATTGTTGATTAGTTTTGAAATTTAATATTTAATTTTCTGTTCTCAATATTTGAACATGCTATTTAAATTTTGGATATTTTTAATAAAGTTGAAAACAAAAAATTTTTAACGTTGATTTTAGTCGAAAATGCTTCCATTCGATTAAGTATACATTATTAATTTTTTACATCAGGATATAGTTTTTTCACTAATTCAATTTTAAAGAGAGTATACATCAAACAGCTCGTTTCTCACACTGGATATAAAATGAACGACGAAGAATTCTATAACAGTCAAATGTTCTAATATTGCTTTTGAGCGATAGCCGTAATTAAGAAAGTGTATTTTTCTTAGGAAAATGTACATATGATATGACTCGCTGCTGACTACGACCGTGCCGACGTAACAATTCAAACTGAACCTTTATTTGAAAAATCACAAGCGGCTGTTTATTTTCACCTAACGCGCGATCCTACACTGATTTACGCGATTAGTCGCAAATGCTCTCGTACCCAAATTTACACTTTCGCCGTAGACAATATAACGTTGGAATGCGGAATGAATGTTATACATCCTAACAATAGTCAACGAATATAAGCTTCCGAGAGAGAGAGATAATAAACTCCTTCGGAAGCGGCTTATATACCTAGACAATACAATTCTTAAGTTTTCTGCGGATTATCGAAATAAAATTTTCGAAAAAAAACGTTATATATTTATGCATTACCTTAAATCTTTATGTATCGGTAAAGATACAATCTAATAATCAGTTATAAAGCGTATAATGTTACAGTCCGATAACCACGTAACTATTAAACAACGCGTTAAACCAATAACCCGAGCGCTTTACAGGTACATTATATAGGCTTACACAATTCGCCGCGAAAACATTATGACTACCTTACACAAGTAAATTTGATTCATAGTTCTATATCCATACACACATAGACCGCGTTCAAACAACTTTTCACACTCGCAAACTATGTAAAAGCTACATTATCACCTCGGCCCCAACAACACGATTCCATTAGTAATACCAACTTAATATATATATAAAAAACCCCTTGCACTACTTCGCAGACACATCATACATCCGTTGGTGCAATATCAATCGGTAATCAAAGCATAGCGATACACTTATCACCACGTCGCTAAAAATTAATTTACCACTAAAAATAAAACTCTCTCTCTCTCCTATTATACTTATAATATATCTACATCTCGATCTCGAACCTCACCATGGCCCGTATATATATATACATATATATATATTTAATAACCGCCTTCATATATATACGCAGGCGTTCAAAAAACGAAAAAGCAGCAACGTCGGCAGGGCGGCGCCGCGACTGTATATACATATACGATATTATACATACGTGTACGAGTGAAAGGTTAAACTACCGTCGGTGCGGCGGTGCTTGCACTTGTAAACAAATGCCGCGGTATTATCGCACCGATTCGGATTAGGTATATATACGTGCATGCGCAGACGGCTATAGGGGGAGGCGCGGGCTGATAAGAATAGTCGGCGGCGTGCGACGACGACGACGACGCTATACGGGTATATATATGTATACAGTAATAGCCTGCAGTGAAAATGCCGCGAGCAACTGCAGGCTATTTATAGCGGGTAGAGCATTGCTGCGCGGTCGATTTTCATCGGCGCCTACTGTGCTTATGTGTGTGTGTATGTGTGTGTGTGTATAAAGGGGTGTGTAGTGGAACAATGGGGAAATCCGAGGTGCGACTACGACGACGACGATAAGCAAACGATCGTGCATGCACCGACGGCGCGCGCGCGCGCGGCTTCCGAATGCCGATGTATTATATGGCGCGAGTGAGTGTTGTATTATATGTGTGCATGTATGTAATATATAGAGTATGGGATATAATAATGAGGCTGGGTTATATAGGCGATAGTTTTTTAATTTTTTGGCTGGGTAATATAGTATTAGAGAAATTGTGGAGGTTGAGGTGTATTAAAAGTGAGATGTCAAATTATAGATGTATAGGTGTGGTTATATACAGATGTGTAGAGGTATAATTGATCTATAATATTACGTGACAAAATAATTTTAGTGTACACTCATCGAGCATGATATGTTGTGCTCGGATATATAGTAGAATTTAAATTGAATGTGTATATGGGTTCTCTATACAACGATTGACGGCTGCCCCGCCCCGGATTTTGATTTACTACGTGTGATGTTTTTTTTTTTATTTGAAAATCGTTTAAAATTAACTTATCCGATATATGTACACTTATATCTGATTGAATTATCAATTTTGTCGATCGATGAAAATTGTTTTTTTTTTTCAATTTATTTTACAATTTAGTCGATATTCAGTTACATTGAATTTTTCTGTAAGATGTTCTTAATAATAAATTAAATAAGCTTCAAAAATCATATGCATATTCAATTTCGCAGAGAGTTATAGAATAAAAAAGTGAAATACAAAAATATAATGTTAATGTAAAGTGTGATACAGTTAGTATAAATCAGGAAGTGAAATAAATCAATTGACCACATATAAATACAACCATCTTTATTCAATATACAGCATTGACTCTGTCAATAAAAATCCATATAAATCCGACGTGATAATATCAGACCACTTTCGAATTCAATAATCTTTATCCTTTACAAGGTGTCCGTTTAACACTCTCTCATATATATACACACATCTACGGAAAAAACCTCCTTCGCCATTACCCGCCATTAAACGCCATTAATAAACAGGAAATACGCAACGAACAAATTGAAAATCCGCACCCCCGTAACTCTCTCTCTCTCTTTCACTCACTCGAAAAAGGATATATACCCGCGTAAATCCCGCTGTAATTGGCCGCTTTCGTTCAAACCGACCTAATCCGACGTTTAATAAAGCCGATCTCTCTCTCTCTCTCTCTTATACACGTCCGCGCGAATTTTTTAATTCTCCGCACGAGACGACGTGCAAGCGCCGCGTGATAATCCTATTACGCGAGTGAGCGAGCACCACACGCGTATATATATATAGTTGAGATTAAACGTCGCTTGGGTTCCTCACTTCTCTCGTGTGTACATGTACGACCGTTCAAGCGTACAATTTAATCCACGGCGCCGTTTGGTATAATTTTATATATATTACAGATTCGTTGAGATGAAAAGTTATGTATATATATAGGTGTGTATAGAAGAATTTAGTAAGGTCGCGTGTGGATGGTTAAAAAGATTCGGAGTCGCGTTGACGCGATGTGATAGGTTTATGGTTCAGATGATTCGACGAGGTTTCACAGCGTGTTTATGAAGTGGAAGGGTTGCAATGAGTGCCAAAGGTCAAGCGGTTTGTGCGTCGCGGATATATGTATTTATATTGGATGTGACCTAGTGAGCTTGTCGTTTTCACGAAGATTATTATTGGTCGAATGGTGCATTTGGTATTTGGAAATGATCGAATTCAGCTTGTAGTAATAATTCTAATTACAAAACGCAATAATTGGTTCATTTTAATTATAGAAACCTAAACAATGAAAAAAATGTTTAAAAGGAACGACGTAGTATAGGAAATATTCAAACTTCAAAGTTCAAAATCGCGCGATATCGGCTAGTTTAAAAATAACGCATATATACATCGTACGAGGTGCAAAAGAAAAAAAAAAATATATATATATATCCGTTTTCCCCAACTAATATTACTCTTACGTCATTACGTTGACACGCAAAAATTCCTCACTATATGTATATACAATAAAGCCACACGTCATAACGTCAGCGAACCTGCACTGCTATATACCTACTCGTACACGTGAAAGATGAGTTGAATGTGCGTTGAAAAGATATAACGACGTGTAGCGTAAAAAAATCGTGTGGGTGCAATGCGTATAGAGTAATTACGCGAAGAAGAACAGGAGCATACGCCTTATAGAATGTTATCTCTAGAGCTGTGGTCAGCACGAGGGATTCCCGTAACCCGAGATGCTCGTGTGTATGATGGTAGTGCAAGTGGAGAGAGTGAGAGAGATAAAGCGAAGGAGAACAATGATGTGTGTGAGTCGGGTGACAAGTATTTGAGAGAGAGATATGTAAGTGTGGTTTGGTCAGTGTATCAGTGGTGATAGGATATAATGAAATGATTTTGACGGTGTGGGAAGAAATTAAAGTTTATTTTATATACATTTGAAAAAAATTATTGTATATTCATTAAAATATAGATAAAAATGAAGACGTATTTCGTTTCTAAATAATTACAAACCGCATAATAGGCGTCTATTATATATACTTATGTGCGTTAATTGGATTCTTGTTACATGTGGTAGGTAATCTCAATCGAAAGTTTATTGCTGATATTAATAAGTGTCTATCGAATGCTCGCCAGCTGAGTATTGCAAGTATACACACGAAGATGAATATATATTGATGGATCGACGCAAGCTTGATTTACAATCGGTACCGCGATGGATGCTTATATATACATACGTATATATATATAGGTATATTGTAAGCGTTAAGTAAATAGAATGCAACGAAATTGGCCACTTGCAATGTTAAAAGTTCTTTTATCGAACTTCATTGTCTCAAACAAGACCGGTTTTAATTTGTATAATATGTATATGCATATATATATGCCGATGATTTAAATTATCTTACCGATCAGCCGCGGTGATCCGATTCTCGGAATGTTTTTGACGTACTTCTTCTGTATTTGAATTTCTGCAATAAGTATAATCAAGAACAAGGATTAAGTTGATTTTCAATTAGAATTGTATAATTCTATAGTCAATTAGTCCATTATCGTATTGATTGATAGAGAAATAAAGTTTTAGATATTGTAATTAAGATAAAAAATTACTGTCGACTTTTACGTTCAATTTACGATCGTTATATACAAAGTTTTTTTAAAGGAAGATTAACTGAAGCGTAAAAATTACATACGTATAGGAAGAATCCTCAGTTCATATACGTGACACTTACATTACTTTTCCTTAATCTCTTTCTCACCGTGTTTGTGACGACGTGTTGGAGGGTCATTAATCAAAGACAAAAAAGCACTTTACGTACATGCAGTATAGTCAACAAGTAGCTCCTTTGTTTTACTTAATGCTCATAAAAACAGGGTTAAGGAACTGTAAATAGACACTAGGGAACGTTTCAATTGAAATTCGTACAGTTGAATAAAAAATATATAATTATATAATATCTCTCATACATTTTAAGTAAATTAATTTTGGTAACATTAAAAAAAAATTAACAATCACCAAAATCAACAGATTCCTGATCTATTATATGAAAAAAAAAATGAAAACAAATAAGGTTTTTTTCATAAAAATCGGTCAAGTATTAGCTAAAATTTTAAGATATATACAAAAATATACATCACGCGTGAGTGCACAAACATGTATTTCTACTATACAAATGATTCTTACCTTCTTTCTAACATATCCTTAAAACAATCCAAAATTTATACCTTTGTCTTATAACTTTCAATGTCACATCGCATTTATTGTTTTTCAACAACCACTGAAACAATATAATGTTTCACCTAATACACACCACCATCCTAAACGAGAATTCGATCACCAAGTAAAATCTCTCCCGATCGCCAGCGGCACTCACCCGCGATAGCAAATAAAGATACAATAGGCGCATCTCAACCGTACGATCTTTACGACACTGTTTGCCTAACAGTCCCAAATAATCATACCCTTCGGTGCCCGTTCAATCACCCATCTCATATATATATATATACCTCGTCCCCAAAATCCTCCTCCTCCTCCTTATACCAATTTACATGCATATCATGCACGCACACACACACACAACTTTAATAAATCCCAACCCACAAGTCTCTCTCTTCTCGAAATTTATTCCCCTTGCATAACAATCGCGAATTAAAAAGGGCTCCGGTGTTCTAAATCAAGTATGTACTATCGTATCGGTGGATCTCTTCGGTGCGCATGCTCATATAACGGAGCCTGTAATTTAAAACAATTTGAAAATGGCATATACGTGGTTGCTGCTCCTCGGCCGATGTATGATGATTTACACGCGAGAATCGTGGGTGATGCATATCCCCCGGGGGCTACTCGTTGTACGTTGATCATCTTCCCATGATCAAAGCGTGTACACGCTGGTAGAGAGAAGGAGAGTTGCGAAATTGGATGGCGTCGGTTGAGGTTTGAAGGATTAGGACCGGGTTGAATAGAGTATATGAGGAGTGTGTAGGGGTAATTTGTTTAATAGATTTATTGGAATAAATGTGGTTGTGAAGTAGCATGATTTCGTAATTTATGGATATTGAATTAGGGTTCTGATTTACATTGACTTAATGGGGAGATAAATAATGATTTTCGTACGTAAGTATATATAACGATTATGTTGGTATTGGAAATTTATCTACTCTGTATTAAAATGCTTATTGTGACTTTTTGCAGACATTATTATGATTGATAATATACGAGTTGGGATAAGTTGAGGAAATATATTTAGGCGTACTTTTTGAAACCTTTGTATTTTTTAAGAAAAAACTGTACTTTTTCCAAAAAGAACACGATCAAAATCGAGAAATTCTACTTTAACAAAATAAAAAGAAAAAAAAAAATTTTAATTTGTGTAAATCTTATAAAGTACATTATCAAAGCAGTATATCGCGTATACTATATATATACTTACACCCACTGCGCACGCGTTACCCAACGTATATACGCGACTTTTTCACCATCAGTATACCGTTGCTACTGCTGCTGCTGCTATGCGACATAAGCAACCGTCGCTACTGTTTTGGTGTTACATCGAAATCAATTAGTATAGAGTCGCAGTCGGTACTGCGCACGCACGCGCAAACTTATACGAACTCAATTAATTTCACGTGATCGATCGGCGATCAGGTTCGACGTTTATTTTATATATGAGTAGAAAAATAATTCGGGTTTTCCGAAATCGCACAGCTTGGTGTCACACACACTTTTCAAGCGGAGATTTTTGTCACCGTGTGGGTAATTGATTATTTATGATTAAGATTAGCATAATTGTTGGGTAGGTCGGAGGTAGTTTGATATATATTATATATTGTTTACTTTGGATTAATAATTGGGGATGTGAATTAAGAGTATATACTTGTGTATACAGCAATGTGAACGTTTTCTGAATATCTGTTATAACTTTTATTCTTTTGTAAAATAGTTTGAGTTGACATTTCTAATAGAAATATTAATTATTATAAAAGTTCGAGATAGTTGATTAGCAAGATTGACGGTGTTCCAGAAACTGGAAATTTAAAGTGCGCGTATCGATTGAATTATATATTGGTGGAAAAGTCGTTGATATATAGAATAATATTTTTATCATGGTATGGTTTAACGCGTATATGAACGATTGAAAACTTGAAAGGTTTGTTGTGATTGATTATCCATAGCAAGTTTAGGCAGACTCTGGAAAAATATTCTAATTATTTTATTATGAAAATTTAATAAACTTCCATTTAGCATTGATTAATTGTGAACTAAATTTTTTCAATTTCCATGCGTTTGCAATAGAATCAGAAGCCCAATTTATAAGTACATATTAAAAATGTCAGTCTACAAATTTTTTTTTTTAGTATTTTCAAACCGAATTTTTAATTTAAATATCCTATACAAGAGACAGAGCAGTTAAGAAAAATTACGATGACTTTTTCGAGCATTAATCTTCGGTAAGTGGGTACGAAAACAAGGCGCGCGCGTCTTACGCGAGAGACGTAAAATGCTTCGCCAGCTATAAAAATATCAGCGAGCGGTGAACGTTGGTGGTCGCTTACAGTGCTTTATTTTTACGACAATGTCGCGCGCGCTCACGTTTGTACTTAGGTATATACTCTTGCGTATGAAGTAGCACTTGACGATTTCGACGAAATTCAAAGAGAGACTAAATACACATGACAAGATAAAGACGATGAACACATATATATATATTCAACTTCTATTACAATTTTCGGAGCAACTTTCTTTAGTGTGCGCGCGGGGGACTGAGACTTTCTCTCGATTTCAAGTATATATCTCACGCGTATATACACCATATACGTGCGCGTACGTACTTATATATACGAGCACTTAGGATCCTTGCTAAAAGTGTTATTCTTGGTTGTCGTCGCGCGGTGGAATTTAGGTCCTCGACATATACAACGCCGTCTTTTCGGCTTCGGCACGAAAAATAAGCACTGGGAACGCGTATGTTGCGCTGATGCGCCTCAGTGCGCTTGTAAAAACGTCGATACTTTGGGTAAGGAAAACGTGAGATGTGTTGGATAGAATTTTAAAAATTTCAAAGGTTAAATATACTTGCCTTGATAGTAAGTGAAAATTATAAATTTTATTATTGTAATCGTTTGAAAAATTTAATCAATTTATTACAAATAACAACTGGCCCTATTTGCAGATTAATTAAAATATTATACATTGAAAAAAATGTAAATAGTCACTACTATTACATTGTATAGTTGTGAAAATATAGTTACGGTTTCTACTTTCTCTTTTTTGTAAAATAAAAAATAGAAAAAAAATAATATTGTTAATATAAAACTTTCTACGAAAGTATACAATAAGGCTCCCGCGCTCCTTGATACATATTTTATTAGTTACTAATACTATATTTTAGTATTACAAGCATTATTAACCATATTATTAATAAATTTTACTACAAAATATGTTGCAACGATTATGTACTATACATTATTATACGTAATAATAACCATATTTTCGCCTCAGTATACTTTACCTCATGAATATCCTTAAGTTTTTTTAAAGTAAACTACATTGAATTCTACGAATTCCACATGCCTAATTGACCCATCACTTAGTCCTCACAAAGATTAATCTGACGCTACGAAAAAAAGAACATAATCCTCCCAAGCAATTTGTTCATAGACTCCGCGTATACAGATTGACCCACTGTGCGCTCGTTTGTTATATATGCGAGTGAAAAAAATCACAGTGACGACGACAACGCGCGTCTTCTTCTCTCTATATGGGAACATCGAGGGAGCGCGACGAGTGCGCGAGATGAATGAGCGTCGACAAGGTGGTGGCCCCGCGTGCGAGCTGCTAAAAACTGTGACGCTCACAAACAGATGCTTTAATATAATTAGTACGGTAAATCGTGTCGTGTATATATGTAATAACTCCTCCGCACCAGTTGTTTCAAATATTTTTCTCGTCGTTTCTTTGTTGCTACACAAAAAAAAAGGAAAGACAGACCGAGCGAGTCCTTACACCGAATTATACCGTATATTACTCGGCTTGATTGATAATGAGAGAGTTTGTCGAGTGTATATAAGTAAGTAGTCGTTTCTCCGTTGCGACTTTTTTTTCCTCTCGTCTTTTTTTAAGACACCCGCGTGTGCGCCGACAGATTAATTTTGAATTCTTTATATACGGCGTCGTGTGGAAGTATATGATTTTTAGATTTATGACAGGGAGACGAATTATTTATCGACGCCCGCTAAAAGACGAATGACCGAGGTCAATCAAATTTTTCGTTGCGTAAGCGCGCGTAGAAAGCATATTTTCTCCCTCTCGCTCACTCTCGAAAGATAATTCATCAGACATTTTATACGCGTATGCAAATAGTGAATAATAGGCGAGGATCGCGCATGCCGAAGCTTATGTCATTAAATGTAATTGAAAAATTCTGGCTTTTAATAACAAAAATAGTTATTTAGAAACTTGGATATATATATATATATATATATGTTTTATGCAGTAAAGAGGAAAAGTTATTATGTAAACAACATTACTTTACGCTCATATATGCACGCGGTAGAGTTTCGAAAAATGCAGGCGCGTATATATATACTTTCTTTTTCATTAGAATGTTTACCGTCATCATCGATATTATATGTGCAAAAAAAAACTCTTTTGATAAATATTGTACCGTAAAAGTTACGTATGGTATAAATATGTATGCGTACATTGCGATATATCGGATAACAATCATAAAAATTAACTTTGTAAAGTATAAAAAAATTACTTGTATATTTTACTAAAATACCCATTATTTATAACGCTCTTTACAAAAATTATAATTACCAAACACCTATAAGAAATAAATAACATTCGCGAGAAAAAAAAATCAATTCTGTACAAACAACAAACGCAGCTGGACGCTCGTTCGACCGTACAACCGACATCACGCATAAACATTATAGGCATGGCTTTTCATCTCGAGTTTTCCAGCCTACGAGGCGGTTCTCCCCAACCAATCGCCAACGCTACGAGTGCATTGAGCCAATCGTAGCTTACCGATTTTCATTCGCGATCGAGCCTCGTTCTATCGCTCGGCAATCACGCATGAATGACGCTGTGTATATACTATACCTATATGCGAGTGCGTTTCGCAATTCCATTTTTACATTATATATAGAAGCGGTGAGCGCGTGCCGCTTGCGTCGCTGGTAGCGTTACACGTTATATACTATACGCGCGTGTGCAAATATATGTTACTGTTGAAATTGTATATGTTTATTTCATTAAGAGAGAAATTTTTATTTTGTTTTCTTTTAACATAAATGGTTATTATTTTTTTGGCACATAAGAGAACATTCGTAGAGTAAATGTTAAGTGTTATGTAAATAATAAAATTTATTTATTTAACTTTTTCCTTTTTAAATATTATAAATGCGTTGAAAATTAATCCATCAGATATCGCTATATGTATATACATAATCAAATAAAAATCGGCGGACCTCATGAATTATCACACACACACACACATACAATTTTCTGCAAATGGAAAACTTTCTAAAATAACGCGCGTCCCAACGCCACTGTATAGACGCTTCTTAAACTATAGAGACACACGTGCGTATATATTGCAATAATGCTCGGCGTCTACGTTCCTTATACCTAAAACCTAACGTACGCTCGGAGCATCACTGTATATAGGACGCACGCGGTGCGTCGGCATCGCTCCTAATTATTCTTCCCATCCCCACCATAAACTCCTCCCTTACATTGGCAACGCGTTTAGCGTTTGGACGCCCATATTTTTTCGCCTGTGCAGTATATATATATACCTGAAAATGCAACGGCAGATTTTCAAAAGGGACTCCAAACGCTTTTCCTGACTCTAGCTCTCTTTCAGTTCGCTGGAGTCCAGTAGAGTAGACGCTTCGGAAACGCTTGGTGTACTATATATATTCAGTTTGAAATCGCGCACGTTTACGTGCGCATAGCGTCATTGCAATATGTTCGTCGTCGAAAAGATGAGACTCATTCTCGAATGGTTCTTTAAGATTTTGTATTATACTTTCATAATTAGTGTCTCCGTTCTACGGTTATCGTAAGTAATGAATTATTATTTTTCTTTTCTTTCATTATTTTGAGTATATGTGTATACATGTACACTGACGGAGAAAACTTATCATATAGTTATCTCACTGGCAAAAGTTATTATGTGGAATAGGAAAAAATGCTATTTTGCTTAGATTATTAGAAAACATAGTGGTTTTTCCTTTTTTTTTTACTGTCAGTGTACATTTATGCTAGTACCACTCGTGCGGGAGCGCTTGCATCGCGGGCATGCGAGCGCCGCGTGTAATGGCCGCGCAGGGATCTTGTATACATAGTTGCATGAGTTTTTACTAGGGAAACCGAATTTTCCAACGTATAAAGTTATAATATTAGAAAATCGTGAGTGGTAATTAACCTCTAGGCGGCCGGGGTAATGCCGATAGGCATCACCTCAAGGTCGAGCCATATTACTAGTCCATTTGGAACTTTTTCTAGGGAAAAAATTTTCAAAGTACGACTTCGGCATATTCACAAATGCCGGCCGCCTGCAGGTTAATGATATTGCCATCGTAATATTAATATAACGATTTTTTAAAAACATCGTCAAGTTATATTCTTAAAGTATTGTAGTTGAAGAACATTCATTTTGTACAACAAGTAAATTATGCAAAGTAGTTTGAATTTTTACAATTCTTACAATTCTAAACACATTCAAGTAGAAATAGCATTTATAATTAAATGCAATTAAATCGGTATAGGATTAAGTTATCTTTTATTTAATAGTTTAATCATTTTTAGTCAAATTTCATTATACGTTGTAAACGGTTTCTCGCTCACTTAACGATTCAATCATTATACCAGCACAAATTTAACAAAAATTTAACGATCATTTCAGGATAATTTTCATGGAGATTGCTTTCACAAGAGTAATTAGCTGGGTGTCAACCACCTTCAATCTATCCATAGGAGCATGGCGTACGAACGATCCTATGCCCTACATGATATACAAGTTTTTCTTCACATACTTCGTCCTGCCAGAAACTGTACGTTTAGAAGATCCAGAATTGATCCGCGACCTAGTAATGGCATTGAAGGAAAAAGGCGATTTGGACAAAGGCATGACGCTTGCAAATGCACGTGTACCATTACGTTTAGTCGTTGGCTGGGCATCACGCGAACTCGTACTCGCAATGCTTCACAAAGGTGCGAAAATAAATGATTTCGGTGATTGGGCAAAAACGCCGTTACACGTTGCTGCTGAAAAAGGCGATCGTCAGATAAGTGTTTTAAAATTACTACTCAAAAATGGTGCTAATCCTAACGCCATTGATCAGTTTGGATATACCCCGTTACATATGGCCCTTAAATCCAAGCATCCGTCGAAACAAACGATACAAGTACTCATCGGTCACGGTGCTGAAGTCCACAATAAATTGAAAAATTGGCATGAGACACCATTGCTGACAGCAGTACAAGCTAATCAATCAGTGAACGTGATAAAATATTTGGTTCGTCACGGTGCCAATCCTTTGACAGACAGATGCTTTAACGACGGTAATACGGTACTACACTTGGCCAGTTTACATCAGAGTGTCGATTTGATTGACTATTTCCTTAATCTTGGAATGGATGTGAACGTGAAGAACGATGCTGGTGATAATCTGATTAACGAACATGTGGTGTTAAACTGCGAACCCAAGTTCCTAGCCTTCCTGTTTAGCCGAGGTGCTGAATTGATGCCTGACATGGTCAATTGGATGCTAAGCAACCAGAACCGATTCAAACGGTCATCGACAAAGTTTAGGCTATACCTACTATTCAACGAATCGAGATCGTACAAACCATGTTTCACGAAAAGTGTTACAAATAATATACTTGCCCTTGGTCTCAGTAAAACAACCTACCATTGGGCCTTTCCTTTGCTCGAGAACATCGCTTTTATGCATGTTTACAACAGAGATATCCTATTAAAAGGTATGGCCATTTTGGACAGAGTTAAAGATTTCCAAACGTACTTTAATGTGTGTAAGGACGAGTGTCTACGTATGCAATGCCATGTCCTTCACGACAATATTACGATGATAAATTTGATCGGTGATGACATTGAGAAAGTTGGTCGGTACTTACGACGCAGCCAGGTAGCTCAAAAGGTGTTGAGGACTAATTTCAAGATGGTATATCCAACTTACAGTGTATACTTCGAGTATATAATTCGTTATGTTAAGGAAAACCACAGACTGCAGAAGCAAACCGTTGTTAAAATGTCTGAGGTGCTTCGTAAATACAAAGCTGATGATTTCTTGATAATGCAGATTATAAGCTACCTTAATCCGAAGGATATGCGAAAGTTCGTCAGCTGTTTCGACACGGCTTATTAAAGCAGTAAAGTAGAAAAGAATGAACGGGGGGAAAAGAAGTAAGGATGTATTGTTTTTTTTAACGATTGTTCGGCTACTCCAAGTTATTTGTTCTTCAAATAACTTGTTGATTGGTTTAATTAACAATATAGAATTTAATCGTTCTAATCATTGTCATAGTTCTTTAAATTTTCTTAATATGTCAATCAAGGTTGTGAATAAAATTGTATCTTTCATACAATTTTTTAAAATTAAATTTTCTAATTTTTTGTGATATGTAATTACAGGGTGATATATTTTTCTTCAAAATTTGTACATCCTAATTGTGATCATTGTAAAGAAAAAAAAAGAGAAAAAATATTATAATATGTTTCAAAGTGATATGCATTAGATTAGAAGCAAAAATAAGTCGCGTTTTGGTTTTGTTCGGTAAGTGTAAAGATACATTAAAGAAAAACAATAAATTCTTGATGTACCTGCGAGACGATAGATCTTTAAATATGTTTTAGTAGTAAATAATCAACAAGTAGCTAAGAAAGAGGTAAGAATACTTTATGCATTCTTACCTCGGTGACGTCGTAGTCTTGAGCTAAAAATGTTTCAGAGTAAACAGGGGTTCATTACAAATGAATTTAATGATGTCATTAATGATATAAGACTATTACAAAATTAAGTTAGATAAGTAGGATTGATAGATTAATTAAGTTTTCACTATTTTGCGTTATTAGTACTTAAAACTAAGTTTAGTTAGATGATATCACTGCCAATCGTAAACTGTGAACATCAAAGTTTAGATTATATTAATTAAGCTTTAAGTTTTTTTTTTTAAATTATCGTAGTCATTCGGTGTTTGTATTGAGTTAACAAACGCCTAATGACAAAGATTATTAATAAAAATAAAAAATAGAATAAGAACAGCAATAGATACAATAATTTTGATAAGTATATGTAATTTCAAATAGACTGCAACATTTTATGTAAATGAAATTTTAAACTCAAATAAATAAATAACTATTTTTAACAAATAACTGTTTGTTCTTCACTCCTTTTGAATACCTCCCACAATAAATTTATTATATCCTTCACCAATACTTTTAAAATTTTCAAGAAACCGTAAGTATAACACTTTAAAGACAGTTACAATAAACTAAAAATAACTCCATAAATCTCGTTCTACCTGCAGTAACTGTTGTAAAAGTTATATATGAAAAGCACCATCAGAGATTCAGACGCGAAAAAATTTCACAGCGAATAATTAAGGTGTAATAAACCTGTTGGACTGCATGACCGCGATGGTCGATTGTTATCGAGAAACCAGTGATTTATGTAGTACCATGTCGGATTCGTATGAAATGTATATAGTTGGATAGAAAACGATTTACACGGTGCTTTAACCGCAAGATACAGATTAGATTGTATTTGTGTACATGGATCGTTGCAGAAGATGAAGACAGTTTTAAAAGTAACGAAATTTTCAATTTGTAGATTTAATGAGAATATCGTTACCTGCGTCAATTTTTCGAAATATGAATTTTTATTATAAATTACCATGTTACACAAATAAATTTTAGTTTCTTTGCATACAATATAAAAGTAGAGGTAAAGATATGCATACCTATGTAAAAAGAAAATTGAGAAGTATTGAGGAAGAGATGAAAAGAAAGAACGTGAAGAATTTTAAAACTAAAGATTTCTGAGACTTAGACGTGCAATTAGCATGGCACGTTATACGAGCATACGCGCTAAAATTCTTATCAGGTATATATATATACCTTTCAAAACTGAGGAAGCGGAGAAAGGACGTGTGAGAACCGTCAGAGAATGGACCAGATAACGCAGCCCACATTCTTATCGGAAACTTGTTTCCATGTATACGTTCATAGGGACTCCTCTCGGAACTCTCTCTCTCTCTCTCTCTATTTTTTGTTGTCAAAAGAAAAGCAAAAAAATGTAATTGTTACTTTACATAACACGCATTAACATTGATAAAACCAACGTCAAGCATTATTGATATATACAAAAATATATACCAAAAATAAACTTGAAAGCCCTCAAATTGATATACTACAATATATATATATGTATTTCCAGGAAAATCAGACGCATGGTCGCTTTCACTTCAGCAAATTTCTATCATACCCGCGTGTGAGTTTCGATCACCGTGTCGCTGTATACGACGTGTGTATATATATATATACATGGCGCGAGAAAAATTTCCTTTCCGAATAATTAAGGTGTAATAAACCTGCTGGAACCACACGCGTGCTGTCTCTACGATTCTTATCGATATAAGGGGGGAGGGAGGGGGAGACCCCCCTAGATTTATGCGGCAGTTAGCACCGTTGGTGTAATAACACATAATATACGCGACGTGAAGTGTGATTCACGAGACGGAAGGGTTTTTAATTGCCGCCGTTAAAGGAACGAATTATCGAATTAAGATCCCTGCTGTGAGAGCGTATAAGCGAGTTGAGTAGGTTTCACCTCTATATAGCGATGGCGGAGGCTGTGTGGTTTTATACAAATGGTTATACGAGTTGTCGAGTAGTTTTAGGATATTTTAATGTGTGGGATATTGGTAAATTACGAGTGTTTGTTGTTTTTTTTAAGGTTTAGATGGAAGTGCAATTGTTTTCTTTTTCTTCTTTTCTTTCTTTATAGATTTGTCGTATTTCTTCTAGAATTCGCATTTAAATGGTTGGTAAATTTTTTTTCGACTGCTTTGGTATAGATATATGTGAATTCAAAACGTTAAGTCACATCTTAATCGGATGATTCTGGAAACCTTTACATTGCATTAGACTTAAAACTTTCGGTCTACGCATGAAAATGTCGAAAAAGCGAAAATTTATGTCTCATCCAACTGTAAATTAACATAATAAAACAACAAATTTTACCAAAACCCATTACTTAACCGTGAAAAATGTGACTTTCACGGCCTTTTAATATTTACGTCACTTTTGTCGAAATGCAATTCTCACGCGCGTGAATGTGTAAATAAATGTTATTTATAAGCTTGATGAGCGGGGGAAAAATGTGAATGTACGTTATATATTACGAATTCCAAAAGTCAAAAATCGTCATATATACAGATTTATTCAGTGTAACTTATATATATACACCGCTCCTATATATCGTTTAGTTGTTCGACACTCTCATTCGAATATTATCGCGTCATTAGGATTCCGGTTTATCGACATCATTATCCGGCTCGCGAGAATGCACCCATAACATTCTGACGAATATGCGCGTATATAATTGGCTGTGAATGTGCGCGTACATATATAATCGAGAGCGCATTTCGCGTTAAAATGCTTAACCATTAGGGTATAAATGTGGCCGAAAGTTAGGCAAACTCGACAGATCAAAATTGGGTTAATAGTAGACGATGTATGGGTGTACTGATAGTTGTTAATTATGCAGTTATTTATAATGTTGAAGAAATTAATAAAATGACTTTCAGTGTTGCAAAACTCATATTTTTATCAAAAATACTTATTAAACAAATACAACTGCAGTTTATTACGATATGTTTGTTATGCGAGTTCATTTTTTACAAAATACATCAATAACGTTCATAAAAGTATATAAATAAGTGCGTGAAATTCCAAACAATAAAATATTTCATAATTTTGTTTACTGTTCATTCCAATAAATATTATTTATCGGTAGGATAATATACGCTTGTTAGTATATAAACAGGTAGGCTAATCCAAGTAGTTTGGTTATCTTTACATTCAATATCTTTAGTTATTATACTCGTTCGTAAGAAAATTATGATTTTCAATTCAATTATATACACGCGCATACTCGATATTAAATCTTATTGAATAATCAAATAAAATGAGATGCAATATATATATATATGACGTAAAAAAAAGGAACCTCGACGTTTCAACATTCTTACTGTCCAAGAAATAGATATTTTAATTTAATATTAAGAATATTAAGATTATGAATGAATCGATAATGAGTTCAATTTTGAATCATTAAATGATATAATTTAATGTCGCTTTACGAACTCTCTATATGCTTATCGCGAGCTCGCGCATAAACTTTGAATAAATCTTTTCAATGCACACGCATGTATATATAGACAACATATCCTTTATCGAATTGAAGCTTTTCCGGCGCCAACAAATTGAGTGCGTAAATCATGAAAAAACGTGCCGTGGCGTGCCGATTACGTTGGCGCCGGTGCAAGTTATTGCCCATACTGTGTGTGTGTGAAAATTGAATAAAAATCATTTAACAAACGATAAAACAGAGGCTATGTATGTACCTTTCTCGGACTAATTTGTATTCGATTTTTGCACACAGATGTCGTTGATCGTTATTCTTTCTAAATCGTAAATTAGTAACGAAAGCACAATATATAATACTTATTTTGTAATAGTAAAATTAAATAATAATTAAATATTTACAAAACATTTTAAGTATATTCAAAATAGTTTCCAAATTAAAAAATGTATACGAATCCCTTTTCTTATCCGAATTTGTCGTTCAAACTTTCATTTTATTTCTACACACACACACACTCATATAATTTTTACATCGATCGGGAAAACCACGTGTACGAAGTAGATAACATTATATACAGCCTATCCTCCCTAAGAACGTGTTTGTGTAAGTATATTTCTTTTTTCCGTATCGAGAAATTTCAGAGGGAGCTCTGATCCTTTTGATTTCTTTTTTGTGTGGATTATCCACCTATTAGGAACAATATTGATAAGATAAAGTAATGTCGCAGTTGATACGAGAAAATTAGGTATACCAGCCTGGCTCAATAATTTACGAATAAAAGAAACTAGTTTCCATAGCAAATAGACCTTCGCTTTTGTATATACTGTTTGCGATTTTGCTTTTTTTGTTATTTGCAAAATTATCTTTAAACGATAAAACCATCCTGCTGCGATATGTTAATAAAGAAAAATGTATGATATGTTTACAAAATAAACATTAGAAAACAATCTAAAACTATTTTACCTCCCTACCACCCATTGTACCATTTTACCAACCAACTCCCTCCTCAATCTATACCCACACCAATCACATGCACCGATCACAGCTCAAACCCCGATAACCCGCAATCACTTACAACTGCGACAGCAGTAAATCCCGTGAAACCAAGTCCACGCTTATATATCATAGAGAAAAAGAAAAGCACTATTCGTCCTTCGGAGCCTTTGAACTCACTTGCGCCGCGCTGCCATATATATATATATATATATAATGCACTTGTGATCCAAGCGCGCGGTAATCAGGTTAAACGGTTGCGCGCACGATCTAATGCGAGAAAATCGCTGCAGTCCTTGGCGCGCGTGTGTATGTATATTTACGTAGAAGGAGAGAGACACGAGTGCATGTGGATTTTTCATATAGCTTTGCGCATGTGGGATTATTATTATTAATTACTTGTAAAGAGGATGGTATGGCGGTTCGAATGAGAATTGCCGTGGTATTTTTATAGATAGAGAGATTATTGATTATTGTAGATAACGAGGATAATTGTTACCAAAGCAGGACATAAGTGAAATTTACCGTGAACGTATGTTAAATTGTTGGTTTTCGAATATATGTGATTGTGAACGTTGAAGCTTATACAGTTTTTATATAAGCACTTGCGTCACGTTAAATAAAATTAGTTTTCTTTTTTTTTATCAAAATGATTCAGTAGTTTTCTGTTCCACTTTGTGATACACACAAAGAGGGTAATCTAGATTTATCGCGAGCTGATTTATTATCACGATATTTTATATACTTTATAAAATTTTAAAGTTCTTTTTTTCTCCTTTATATATAATTATATATGCAGGTTAACACAGCAACTGCCTGGCCATAACTTGAATTCACATTGTGGATAAAGCTATTATACAGCGACATACCTTCTAGTTATTAACTTAACATTATCCGCTATATATACTTAATATACATTTTTATTGGTCTCAAATTAATAGCATTTATATCTATACTCGCATGCATAGACTGCATTAAAAAACGTATATATATATATATATATATACAAACTGATCTCGTAATCTATTGCTTTAATCTCCCGAGAAAATATAATCCGTCTTAAAATCAAACCGCGACCACGCCATTACTTCTATATACTACGAGTTCTCGGAACCACCGCCAATATACTGGTATCCCTATTTTTATACAACGATTCATATATATAAATCTTTATATATATATACATATACAGTCGCAGTATATATATATAAAATCACAAATCACGACGACGCGACGATGATCGTTGCGAGAAAGTAAAAGTCACACGTATATATATATGAAGATCGATCCATCCCCTTTCGTGTATATATTATAATGTATATACATATACTTACTCGTTCATAACCGTGAACACGTGGCCTTGACGAGGGATAGAGTCCGTCCGTCCGCTCGCCCGCTCGTCACGTCTCGTCGGCATAAATCTTGCGCGTCGCTCGACGATAGATTAACAATATATCCTTGCGCGAGTGTTGATTGAATCGACGCTCTGTGTGTATATAGGTAAGATTTTTGTGAAGCCGTGTGAGCCTCATTGATGGGAGGATGCGGTGCGAAATTCGTATTGGAAAAGTAATATATTGATATATAGCGATAATTATGTGTGAGAAAAGTTTGGGGGAAGTTGCGCGAATATATAGAAACTTTATTAATCACTTGCAATTAAGTGGCTTGTAAATATATTTTTGTTTAGAAATACACTATAAAATAGGAAAAATCACTTACATCTCGCCTGCAGCTTTTCACATATAGATATATAAGCATTAGATGCATTCTCTGCGCGTATATATACAGTTAGACACATTTATTGCGTATATTATCATAATATGTGAAATATGCAGTAAAGGTTTCTTTAGATGAACTGCGTTTACGTAAAGCGAAGAGAACCGCGCGCTCCTTATAAATCTAAAAATCGAATAATTCAAACTATTTGCTATACGCGAGGTTTGTATACCGAGAGAATGAAATTATTCTGTGTAAATATATATATATACGTGTAAAATCTTTGCGCCTAGTTTACGCTCGCGGCGCCCGTTAAAATTTATACGTCGTTAAAAACATTGTTGAAAATCATCTCCTCGCGCGCATTACAGCTGATTTATTTTCGCATTACAAAGCGCCGTGTATATTATACACACACGTATATATCGTCGTGTATATATAATATGAAAAAATAATCGGTCATCTAATCCCGAACGTTGAATTAAAATTGTCTGCATTCTTGGAAGCTTATATATACAATATATGCCAACAAAAAGGCAATTTACCCCGTTAACTTGTAATCTCTTATGATCTCTCGCATAGAGATTCGCATGTGTGTATGTATGTATGTATGTGTATTTTCGCAGCATCGAAGTGACGATGAATCATCATCGTTCAGCGCTCGAAGTCGCTGAAAAGTTTAATGTCCCCTCCCTCGTTGCATGACCGCAAGGAATTGAGAAACGAGCTGTGATGTGCCGTCGACACGTGTTTTTTTAAAAGAGTTATATATTTACCGTTTATTGTATAACAATAATAATAATAATATGAATGAATTCATTATAACATAATTGTTACCGTTCGCAGGTGGTTTGGCTGACCGCAGTCCTTTGCATGCGGCTCGTTGCCGCCAGTAACCAGACATTGAACTTTTCCTCGCGCAAGCCCAGAGATCACCATTTAGGAGAACAGTTTCGCTGGTAAGAAATTATATATTCATATGGCATATATATACATATATAATAAAAACGTGTGTGCGGGTATTTTTGGATGCACTTAAATTATGTAAAATATCGAATTTTTATTATGCTCCCCGGAAATATATTGCATCGGGGTGTGAGTTCGCGCGTACTTTGACTTATGCAGAAAATGTCTATATATAGTGTTTGAACGTAAATCAAGTGTTATATTTGAACGATGTGTATACATAGATATGTGGAGCTTATAAACTGTGACTTAAGTGTTAATTTTTCAAACGACTTGTATATTTATGTGAACGCTTATATTGGCGACTAAATTAATTTTATTTAAAGTATGTATATATGTGTGTATATTTGTATGAGTTACGTGTAATTTAGAGGATTTCTTCGAAGTTATTAAATTATATAACATTCGCGTATTTTGTAAGATCGTTTTATATATACTATATACCAAAAGAAATAAGAAAATTCTATATTTAGAACGAAGTTATTTATATATAGACTGAAAAACAAAAACGAAAAAAAATCTCGTGTCAGTTATTAATTATAGCGCACCGCGAGTATATATACGTATATAATTAAATCTCATCATATAATTCGTTGGGAATCAGGTCGGTGCCAGATCTGGAGTCGACGACGAGGCGCATGACCTATCCGGAGATGCAGCTGCTGATCAGGCAGGAAGGTGGCGAGGATGGCCTACCAGTCGACTGTTGCCCAACGATAGAAGAGATGGTCGAGCCGCAAGGTGGCCGTAACCGGCAGGACATGTACGTCGAGCTTTACCGGGACGGCGAGAATGCGCAACGCTTCTTCGAGTATTCCTGCAGGCCGGATGTCCTCGACAAGCCATGCCGCTTCATCGATCGCAAGCTGCAGGCTCAATCGCGTTGCGTACAAAAGTTCTCCTACACCTATGCCATCGTTCAGAATCCTGGATCCAAGGTAATATATATATATGATAAAAGAGAAAGATTGATTATAAGATTATAAGAGGGCAGGGAGAATTAATTAGTTTTATAGCGCCGGTGCAAACGGTTTAATTGAACGATTAAAGGTGTATTATAGAGGCGAGGTGGTTTAATACATATGTCTATATATGTGATTAAATTGATATAATCGATTAATTAAGATCCATTATATCGAGTTGTTCTTTTGTTGATATTTTATACTTATTAATATATGGGGTAGAGTGTATAAAGGATTAAATATCGCTCGAGAGCTGATTGATTAATTTATTCTGAACTGGAATATTTTTATTTAGTTTGTTTTAGACATCTATACTTGTTTTTGTATGCTATAATTTTTGGAAAAAAAATCTGGTATATTGGAGATGAAAAAATATTGATAATTTATGTAGATAATGGGAAAAATTAATTTTATGAAATAAGGGCGAAATTTTGATATACTTTTTATTTTCCATGATTAAACTGATCAAGCAATTTGTTTTAAGATACACCTTCCTTCCTTACTCACCTTCCTTAATCACAAATAGATCTACTTAAATCTTTTTTAAAATTTTCAATTTTTTTAAAGAAAAAAAAGCATATTAATAATAACTTTAGTGTCGGGGCTGCTAACCTTTTTATGCCTTTTCGAGACTCTATTTTAATTTCTGTGAGACATATTTCTGGATTAAAGAGTGAGTTTTTAATTCCACGCAATTTTTCCATTATTGCTTGTAATTTTAAAAAAGACTGAAGCGCCTCTCAAATATATGCATGACAAAAAAAATTTTTACTTAATTTCGAAGCCGCATTATATATGTAAAATTTTTCTGTATTCCCTCACATATATGTGCAAATCTCAGAAACGTTGCGAAAAACTTCGAAAAATGAACCCAAAATATTTTTTTCGACACCTTCCAAATTAGGTTTTTCTTGTTGGTTAGGGTGTCTAGAAAAGATATCTGTTGTTGAACAAAGTCCATCGAAGGGTATCATTTTCCTGGGATCAACAATCAATTGTTTAAAAATGAACTAATATAAAATTTGGAAAAAGGAAAACAAAACTAAAGAGTGAGCACTTTCCAAATCTCTTTTCAGAATTAAAAAATATTGAAACCTTCAAAAGTTACGTGAGTTTGAAGTTGAGCTTAAAATACACAAATATTCACGAAAACAGTGTGAAAAGATCAACAATTGTCCCAGCCATTGATCACGCGTATTTTAGGCTTAACTTCAAACTCACGTAACTTTTGAAGGTTTCAATATTTTTTAATTCTGAAAAAAGATTTGGAAAGTGCTCACTCTTTAGTTTTGTTTTCTTTTTTCCAAATTTTTTATTAAGTTGTTTTTGGTGGAATGATTTAGAACTAAACTAGAGCTATTTTTAATCATTTTTAAACAATTGATTATTGGCCCCAGAAAAATGATACCCTTCGATGAAGTTTGTTCAACAACAGATATATTTTCTAGACACCCTAACGAACAAGAAAAACCTAATTTGGAAGGTTTTTCGAAGTTTTTCGCAGCGTTTGTGAGATTTGCACACACATATATATATACATTCTCCGAATCTTTAAATCCGCAGTCTATATAAATCAACCCCGAAAACTCTTTTAATTTTCAGCCGGAAGGCGAGCAGCACCGGAGGCATCATCACAGGCCGGAACAGCGTCAGCACTCCGATCCAACTCAATCAACGCAGCAGCAGCAAACCCAGCCTCAAATGCAACAGCAACAGCAATTCCCAGCGTTTCCAGGCTCGTCAACCTGGACCCTCGATTACATCAAGGTACGCAGCGGTTGTAGCTGCGAGGTATCGCCAAAGCCACGGAAAAGGAAGCCAGCAGCAATGAAATCAAAACGAACGCGAAGTCGGCCACCTTATAATCATCATTCATCCGCATCTGTCGGTTCATTCGCATCCGTGTCCTCGCTCTACTCTAATTCCAGCGCGGAGGTGTGACGAGTCATCCCACCGCCGCCGCCATCGTCGTCGTCGTCGCCGCTGCTGCTGCTGCTACCTGCACTATTATATCTATTATAATATAATATATATATATTACTATTCTATATGGTGCCTGCTGTTGCTGCTGCTGCGCGTGCGAGCGCGTTTAATTTTTTTTTCTTTTTTTTTTTAAATTATGTGTTGTATTATTATATATATATATATATATTGATATATCGCGCGCGTATATAGCCATATCGCAGACAAATCGTATTATAATAGCATATATTTATATAGAGACGCGCTATGTTGCAGCCAGGTTGATGTGCGAATATTATATATGAGCGCGCGCGGATTCGCTATATATGGATGCAGATATATATTATATATGTGTATAAGCTGCGTATTACATCCCACACATGGTGGTTCTTTTCATATTCATCTTTTTTTTTTGGGGAGGAGATAAACGAGCGAGGAGGGACGAGCGGTCGGTCTCCTTATTCTTTCACACCGCGCGAGTGCATTTTCTAGTGAAGTTGTTTTATTATTAATATATTATTATTATTATTATTATTACGTAATATTATTTTTTATTATTAATATGTAGGATCGCGTATTATATTTTATATATAAATATAAATATAAATGGTGTCTGTAATAGGACACAATTCTCTCTCAGTCTCTCTCTCTCTCTATATGATTTTGTATGCGGCCAGTGTTTGCTACCATTTGTACGTAAATAATGACGGAAACAAGTGCGTTTATTTATATGATGATGACTTTTTTTTTTAATAGCGACGACTTCCCCCCTTTTTTATATTGTACGATTGTATTTGTTATAAGATAAACGAAAGAGAGCTTATTATTGAGGTTTTTTTTTCACACAAACATTACATACACACACATACACATGATACTGCACACAATACACCTAACATATATATATATACAATATACACTTATGCAGACGCGCTTAGACGTATACATGTAGAGGATTGCTTGTAATTCGTGCGCGCGCGCGCTTTCCTTTTTGGTGCGTGGAGGAATATCGTCGTTGCATTTACGATTTGTATGTCTTTATGTTGTATGATAAAGGAACAAAAAAAAGAAAAACGTGTATGGGTACACCGAGAAAAAGATTCGTTTGATCCGAACGGGTTTCCAGTGGACCCCAGTACTGTGGATTTTATCAATCTATTTTTTTTTTTTTTTTAATTAGGTAATAAATTTTTACATTTACAATTATGTTTGCAAAATTAATTAATTTCTCGAATGAATTGTTATAGTTATGCGAATGTAACAGCATTAATTTTAAATTGTAACTGATTTTTAATTAAATTAACAAGATATTATCATATATCTATATATATATATATACATACTAATTTCATTCAATGAATATTTTTCTCAGTGCATGCTTTGTTTATAGATTATATCAATTTCTTACAATATTTTTAATGTACGCGCAATTATTTAAAAGAATATGATCATCTAAATATTGGTGTGCTCTCAACGTTTTTTAAATTGTTTAGATTCCAATAGAAACTTCGATTGCTCCTTTTTATTTTTACTATACTATTTGTATCATTCAAGAAAATACCAATAACCGTATAGAGATTCGATTGCATATGAATATTTAGGTATCTTATCCTTTTAGCAATTTCTGTAATAATATAGATTTCTTCTTTTCTTTTTATGTATAAAGACAACTTACTGTATAGTTCTATAATATACTAATTTTGTAAATCTCAGATACTAGTCTTATCTTATATTTTAAAATACAGAAAGTATATATACTAAGGAAGTTAGCCAGCTCTTGCAATAGAGGAGGATATAGCCTTTCTCCATGCACCAAAATAAATTAACTTTAGCTTCAAATGAAACAATGTATAAGTATATTATTATTCATAAGACGCGAAACTTTTTTATTTTTGCTAAATCTACGGATTAAGTGAAGAAAAAAAAATATATAGAATGCATGTACCGCAATACGTATTTAATGTAGCGAGTATAAATATTAGAAACTCTATTGTAATGAATCATGAGACAAAAATAATATGAAAATCAATTCGTCGTGTAATCCTATGGACACTATCTCTTGTACTCTACTCTTTATTCTGTATTTCTTATATTTATATTGCTTGAGACTCGCGCGTATTGCGCGCGAGCACTGTATTTTCCATTCTTGCTTTGCTATATCGACAAGTAAAGGTATATATATTCTATCTAACCATTATATTGTAAACCCATTTATTACCTACTTCCGCTATTTGTTATTATTAGGAAATTTTGTAATCGAAAAATAAAACACAGGAAAAATTATGTATAAATTATAATTTTGTTTGTATACGTTTTAACTTTTATGAAGCGCTTATTTTTTTTAAATACATTTTTTTTAATTATAAATTGCAATAGTTAAATGTACTTTATAGTAATTTCTTACACAAACTAAAGTTGCCATAAATTTATAGATAATTTTTCTTATAAATTAATTTATAATTCTGAATTTATATTTTAACTTAATATTAAATATTTTAGTCGTTAGGCAAAGCAAAACATTCTTTTTCCAGAAAAATTCAAGTATTAAGTAATTAATAAATTTTATGTTCATACAAGTGTTTAAATATTTTTATTTAATACCAATTTATTTCAAATCAATAATAAATTATATATTTCAAAGGATTGCATATGACAATCATAAAAGTAATATATTTTATATAATACTATCCACATAACTGATGCAAAAGCTTAAAACAGAAACGTCAAATACAAGAAAGAAGAATGTAAATCAGTATTCGATTTTTAAATTTTTGTTAGTTTGATTTATTGTTTTTTTACTAAGATTATATCAATAATATTTGGAATATCACATGACGGTATATATTTTGACAATAAAGCTTATAATTTACAATTTGTGGTAGATCAACTTTTCGATTGCTTGAATAAGCCACAAAAATACTCGAAAGGAATGCACCTTAAACTTACAGTCGTATTTTTACGTATAGAAAATGAGTTCAGGAATTTGTCCACCTTCAATTGACGTGCCATTATTATCACCAGCTTCATAATTGAATTGAAACTTTATTTTATCATGATTTCCACGATCTACATCAACTCTTCTCAGTCCTTTAGTTCCATAATGTGAATCTGGCCCCTAAAATTTGTTTATATAAATTAAAATACCATTTAAAAAAGTGATAAATTATAAAAAAAGATAATAAACCTCAAATGTCGCAGAAGCCGTGTAACAAGTATTTGGCAAAATTTCTACTGGTTCTTTAAATATTAAACGATAAGTATAATTTGATCCATCACAATTGAAACTTGTCGCATTTTTAGCAATCACTTTGCCAGATGCTGTGTGAATTAATTCAATTACGACATCATACTCTGCTGGCCCATATACACTACCATACACTCCATATCCTACTAAAAATATTCTTTTATCGACGTTGAACCTAAAATTTGTAAATATTGCTATTAATTAAATATTCAAAAAACATGATAAAAACTGTCTAATCAGTGTATAAACTTAACAAGCAATTATATATGTTACCTTATTCGATCGCTAGTACCATTATAACCCCAACGATTTTCCGTTTGTTGAAAACGGCAGACTATTTGTTCTTTGCCCATCATTAAGCAGCGAGGCATGGCTTCAAATCCAACTCTTGGTTTTGGATTTAATGTGAAATACAAGAATATTGATACAATCTGTAAATACAAATATAAAAATATAAAATATTAATAAAAAATATAATATTAAAGATCATATTCTAAAAAAAAACTAAAAAAATAAATAATAATACCACAAAATTATGCAAAAAATAATATTTAATAATCAAAAGTAAATAAATAAATTTATTACTTCTCTATCAGTCAATAATCCAGATTGAGCTGGATCACGAGCAAATTCCTCCATAGACATTAATGGGAAACGAACTAAAGAAATAGCTCTGCCTAAAACAGATCTCTGATTATCTGGTGTCACTGGTAATTGCTGTCTGACGCACTCTGCTTCTGACCATCTGAAATTCATATTTTAAAAATTTAGTATAGAATATAATAAAAAATTTAATTTATATTCAAGAATTTTAGTTTTACCTAACTACTGCTTGAAAAATCTTTGACTCTCTAACACGTAGAGTGTCTCTTTCCAAAACTGTGATTAATGTATCTATATCAATATCAGTAAATCCATCAGCACTTAAAGCATCAGTCGTAAATTTATCTATTGTATCAAGACAGACAGCGGCAAGTTGAGGCTCATCAAACAATCGAGCCTGTGCAAGTAGTAAAAAGGCATTATCCGTAGTCAAATTGCTCCTTAAGTAATCAACACAGTGTTTTTCTAGTGAAGACACTGCGTACTTCTTTGCAGTATATAACGTAGTCATTACAGTATCAGGATTAATTAATATTTCATCAGTATAAAGAAACAGAAGCACAGCTAAAAATGTTTCTGGTTCTACATCAGGTACTTCGATTTCGTTGGACGATGTGGCTAATGTTCCATTAAACATGGCATCAAATACAGCACTTCCAGATGATAGGACTAGTTTATGTGCTGGAATAACACGTTGTTGAGTACCTCTTCCAACTCTGAATGTAACATCCGAAAGTATTTCATTATTGAAGAGGAATGTAAATCTTTCTCGCATGGTTGCTTTACTTCCTTGCCAATTATATGTTGATGATGCGGGAAAAACAGATTGTCCACTTTGTAATGGAATGCTACTACGTGCCCTTGTTTCTGGTCTTGAAACATTTGCTGAATTACTTGGTGGTCTACTGTAAATTATAATAAAATGTTTAAATTAGTATAATATTTTAATAAAATATAACATTGATTTTGTTTGTAATAAATTAAATTCTTTTCAGTTAAAATAAATAATACAAAAATTTCATTTTTCATCTTGAAATACACAAGTTAGAATAAATATTTTAAGTTAATAGATGATTCTAAACTTGAAACAGTGAAAATTTAGTTGAACTAAAATTTATTTTTAACTGTAGTGTTAATAAAATTGTCTTTGCTATATTTATGACTACCATTTGAAGTCCAATGAAAGATAATATATACAGTTCTAAATAGCTTACTGTCACATTTTTCTAAATATAGAATACTAATTCAACTTGATAAAATTCCTTTACTATTCATAGAATTGTTAAAACATAAATAATTGGTTCAATAAGTGGATTGGAGTTAATAGTATAAGCACTTACTTATCACAATTAGAGGTAGATGGTTCTCCATTTCGAGCACTTATAGATGCTTGCTCTTCATCACAAGCAAAAGTAAGAGCTCGCCTAGCTCGATTCAGCATGAAATTTCCTGCTGGTTGCATATTCTGTGGTGAATTGTTGAAGGCCTCATTGTCAGCCTCGGCTACTGCAGGAGCAATAGCAGGAACCGGGACAGCAGCAGCAGCAGCACCACCACCGGCAGCTTCTTCGTTGTCCTCGTGATTTGCTTCATGATTCAATCTGAGATTGTGCAACCTTCTTGAAACATTTGAAATGTTTTCTGATGGACCTTCGGATGACATCTTCAAGCAGAGTATTTGAAGAACAAACTGCCACGGATTCCTCACATTAAATCCAGCAAGGAATTGAAGATCAAAAATGCTTTTTGCCTTTCATCCAAGATAACTCTCAAGATGACATCTTGCACACCCTCCTCTTCCTTCTAGCTACTTATTCAGGTCGACAGAGTAACGACGATAGTTCTTTGTACTTGCGGTGCGATCACCATTCAAAAATTCCAAAGAAAATACTGCATTGCGCCGTTCGCGTTGCGGTTTTGTTATGTTTCCAATCTCTATATACCAAAACACAGCCCAGAGACGATTGTTTATGTCGTGTCTGCAGTCACTTGCGTGCAAAGGAATCTCATGAATTCGTTCTCTCGTGTATAGGTTTAGCTCTATTCGGAGCAGCAGCGTTAGCCGCGCACTATATAAGTTGTTATCCTAAAATTGCGCTACTACAAAACGGCGGGGGGGTGAGGAAAGGGAACAGAAACAGCTGCGCGTATATTGTTTATGTACCATCCGAGAGATGTTTCTCGATTGATAAAGAAGAGGCAACACTGAACTGAACACACTCATACAAGTGCAGTGCAGTTTGTGTTTGTGCAGCCGGCCCCGGCAACGGTGCAGCCTGCAGACGTATATAGTTCTTATATATGCATATCGCAACTATGGCGATTTGTTTTTATCTCGATTACCGGCTTTGTACAAACTACGTTATGACGGAAATTGGTATTACACAATGGTAATGGATTATACCAAACGTATAATCAAAGAAGAATTACCTACGTAGTGGTAGTGGCATACAATGAGCCTATAATTGCGTAATGTTTGTTCTGGTTATTTATAAGTATATATCAAACGACGTATGACAACGTTCATTGATTAAACAAAGTAGGTAAATTATCGTTTTATTATTAATATTTAGTGCTTTAATTTTATATTACAACATTTTTAAGTAGGATATACAGTTTGAAAAATTTTTATATTACTATTTGTCAAATAATTCAAATTTGAATTATAACATTCTTTCATTTCAATTGTTTAGTAAAAGATGCACATACATATACACTTATATATTGACATTAATTTTCATCAGTGAGACATACTAGAAATAATTTTCATTTGTAACTAAACAAAAAAATGTATTTACCAAGTAAATATTTGAAATTACAACCATTTTTACAATGTTTAAATAAGTGCAAAGGACCTTACAGAACAGCAAAAACAATGTCGGTACGAGATGCTTTGCATTCTGCATTAGATGAAGAATTAGCTAGAGATGAAAAAGTGTTTATTATAGGTGAAGAAGTTGCTCAATTTGATGGTGTTTATAAAGTTACAAAAGGCTTGTGGAAGAAATATGGTGATAAAAGGCTCGTAGACACACCAATTACTGAAGCAGGATTTTGTGGAATAGCTATTGGAGCAGCACTAGCAGGTTTAAGACCTATTTGTGAATTCATGACCTATAATTTTTCAATGCAAGCCATTGATAGAGTAATAAATGGTGCTGCCAAAAATTTATACATGTCTGCAGGACGTTATCCAGTTCCTATTGTTTTTCGAGGACCTAATGGTAATGCTAAGGGTTTAGGAGCTCAGCATTCACAGTGTTTTGCAGCTTGGTATATGCAAGTACCAGGCTTGAAGGTCATGTCACCTTCTACAAGTGAAGACTTCAGAGGATCTCTTAAAGCTGCTGTGAGAGATCCAGATCCAGTTGTAATTTTAGAGAGTGAATTATTATACAATATGGAATTTCCTATGACCGATGAAGCACTAGATAAAGATTTTACAATACCTATTGGAAAAGCAAAAATTGAACAACCTGGCAAACACATATCTTTAATAAGTCATGGACAAGCTACACCTTATACCTTAAAAGCAGCAACAATTCTTGCTGGTGAAGGAATTGAAGCTGAGGTCATTAATTTAAGATCTTTAAGACCTCTGGATTGGGAAACTATTTTCAAATCTATAGAAAAAACTCATAGATTAATGACAGTTGAATTTGGTTGGCCAAGATGTGGTGTAGGATCTGAAATTGTTGCAACAGTAATGGAAAATCCAGTATTTTTTCAACTAGATGCACCTGCTATAAGATGTACTGGGGTTGATGTCCCTATGCCTTATTCAGAAAAAATTGAATATGAATGTACACCTAAAGAACATCATATTGCAGAATATGCCAAGAAAGTCTGTGGATCTAAAATTTAACTTGCATGAATTAAAATTATTTTAAAAATAGTTAGTATTTATAAACTAAGAGACCAGAATTAACATTTTAGTTAAGATACCTATATAAGTGTATGAACTATGTGCATTTAAAAAAATTAATTATTATTAGATATTAATTATTATTAGCATTTTATATTGTAATAAAATAATTAAATTTCTTTTTTTATAGATATAAGAATCAAAATATACTTCAATAGACAATATTAGAATTAGATAGAGATAAAGACTTTACAGACAGACTAGGTAATTTAGTTGTTATAACTTTTTTATAAGATATTTTATCTACAAAATTTATTTATGTGAAATATTTCAATCTAATTTCAGACTCATGCATCTAATGCAGAAATTAAAAAATGTACCAAGCAAGAGAAAAAGTTTTTTGGTTCGCCATATTTTCCCGTATTTCGATTCTTCTACTGCAAATGATTTTTAATGCATTATGTCCAGATCACAATGCAGATGCATTTAGAACACCTACAGATCCAACAGAACAATATTCATTTTGGGATCATTTTGTAACATTTGTATTTGGAGGACTGACAAGATGGGATGCACAATATTTTATTCATATTGCAAAGTATGGATACACATACGAAAACACACTTGCTTTTTTCCCACTGTTCCCAATGTCAATGAAATACCTCGCTATGGTACTACAAATAGAACCACCAATACTTAATCATAGTAACACGATTGTGATATCTGGCTTTGTAATTAACTTTGTGTGCTTTGTCAAAGCTGCAGTTGTTCTTTATGATCTTAGTGAATTAGTTTTTAAGGATACCAGAATAGCTTACAGAGCAGCTATACTATTTTGTATAAATCCAGCTAGTATATTTTTCACTGCTCTTTACACAGAGTCAATGTTCGCATATCTCACGTTTTATAGTATGCGTGAAAGTATGAATAATAACCCGTGTGTCTTTTTACCGTTAAGTCTTTCGACTCTCGTACGATCAAACGGATTAGTTAATATTGGTTTTCCAATTTATATTTGGTTTAGAAGTATGCTTGTAACTACCATACCAAATTTTGTTTTAGAGTACAAGCATTATCATTCCAGCAAATGGTCTGTACTATTTAATCTTAGACACATTTTTATTAGCTTATCCCAAATATTGTTTTTGGCATTTTTATCAATTTTGCCATTCTATTCTTACCAAGTATATAATTATGTAAGTTTTTGTGAAGTTGAAGCAAATACAACGACGCTTCCATATCACGTACAACAATATGCGTTAGACAATAATTTATTACTGCCGGGACATGAATTATCATGGTGCCATTCAATAATACCAATAGCATATTCTCACATTCAAACTAAATATTGGAACGTCGGTTTTCTCAAATATTATCAATTCAAACAAATACCAAATTTTGTTCTTGCATTTCCCATTTTGTATTTGATGATAAAATGTGCTTTTGCTTACTTCAACGAGCATAAATCAAAATTTTGTAATTTACAATTTTTTACTGGTATAGTAAAGAAAGAAAAATTTAATTATGGAAAGTATCCATTAGAAATGTTTGTATTTGTAGTTCATGGGTTATTCTTAACTCTGTTTTGCATTTTTTTTGTACATATTCAAGTAAGTACTCGTCTACTGTGTTCTGCTAGTCCTTTACTATATTGGTATTGTGCCTTAGTAACTTTACCAAAAGTAAAAGTAAAATTGTCCAAAGCAATTAACCGAATAGAATACGAGTCCTCAGAAAATCTATTTTCCAGGTGGAAAGTATTTTTTCTTTCACAACAACAGTATTCTACCATAGAAAAATGTATTTTTGGATATTTTCTTGGGTATGCTGTTGTAGGTTGCTTCATGTATTCTAATTTTTTACCATGGACTTGAATGCTAAAACTAAACTTTTTTATTTACAAAAATGAGACTTTAACTTCGTGACTTGATAAATTAAGAGTTTGTATAAAATGTATTTGTGGATCGAATTTAATAATTAATTTTAATAAAATTAATAATAAACAAATTTTATTTTGTTAATATTCAACATAGTTGAATATTTAATATCCTTCATGACTGTTGTATACAAATTTTTGTTAAATTTTTTGTTTAAATTCCAAGAGAATGAAACAGTTTTATACAAATATTTAACTCGTATTTACATAATTGAAATCGTATAAGTAGTCAAATCGATATAATTCATTTTGACTTATTTTTCATGTTGTCTTTTATGTTTTAAAACTTCAGTTGGTGTAAGGTATAAAGTTTTCTGACAATCTGGGCATTCATAGGCTACAGCATTTTTTTTCTTTGATGATGAAGGCATGGATTTTTGCGTATCATTTTCAACTGCATTTTCTTTTTTACATGTATTCATATGTTGTAGTTTCTCAATACTTGACATTGTATTTTGGTAATTACAAGTTGGGCAAGTCCACTCAACTTGTAACATTTCACAAGCTATTCTATCACTCCATTCACTGTCTTCAATACTATAAAAAAAATGTTATATTACTCGTTATTGTTTGTTCAATGATAACTAATTACACAGTCAAATCTTACCAATTAAATGTTATTTGTTTCGTGACACGCACACCTCCTTTTCTTTCATGTGGTATACACTCGAAATCACTTGAAAATGGGTTTGGTTGTAAGATGGTCGTGTTTTCACCTCCTCCAACATATATATTTTTTAAATCTGCGGCAAGTAACCGTTTTATTGTATACGGTACCGATGTGTGCATAAATGCTACTAATCCTTTGCTTACTTCATATTCCATTTCCTCAATATTTTCTTTTTTTGTTTCCGATGATAAAGAGTCTACAAACAATCGAAATCATCAAAATTATGGGTTTTCTAAAATGAAAGAAAATCTTGAGATAATGATTATAATATAACATACCTTGTAATTGTAAATTTAATAAATTGTCCCACATTTGTCGTAATTGAGCGGCTTGATGTAGTAAGAGTGCGCCACTATCAGGACTAGGAAAATCGAATGACAACCATGAATCGCATACAATACTGAAATAAAAAATTAACAGAGTAATAGTAAATTTGCCAAACATTGTAGTTTATAACCACAGCTTTTTTAGTTTTTAGAAATACATACGTCGTAAATGTTGAATTTGTGTCGATTTGTTGAGCGAAAAGAAGTAATGTTTGTGCAGCTGGCATTCTTAGAGTATTGACTAAATATGGTTTTGTAGTTTCTAGTAATGATCTGTAAAATATTTAATGAATTTATAGTTTTAATTATACATTAAAATATAGCTTCAAGTTAACTTACAAGAATGTTAATATTTGATGCTTAGGACTGACTGGAGTTTTTGATTTATATCCAGGAATACTGACAATATCTGGTTCTTCAAGTTGTAAAACTTGCGAGTTATTTCCAAAAAAGCTCATAGGATGTAGTGCAACAAATGGTTTAACTTTTGTATGAAATAGTTGTTCATTTACAGTCTGAAAATTAAAATTATGGTTTTCAAATTTAAATGAACTATGAATAAACTATTGATATATTTAAAAAATTACCTTGCAATAATTGAATTCATCTGCCATCGCGAATTGAGGATATAAACCACTGCATAAAATTAATTTCAGCATCATTAAGTCTTTATAACTACATGCAGTAGATGCTGATACCAAATTGCTAACTTGAGAGAAATCATTTTTCATTCGAAATTCAATATCTTTAATGTCGATTTCTTCATCTTCTTTATCATCTTCGATTCTTATATTATCGTCGTCAAGTTTTAATCGCTTTGGCTTTTTAGAATCATTTTGTTTGTATGATCTTTTTAGTGATCTAAGAAGTTTTAATTCTCCGTATCTCAATGATCGTTCCGAACTTGTCATTTCTGAATTTATATCAGATGTATGCAACAATTTACAATCCTTGAAAAAATTAAAATATTTTATATAGTTTTATTCATTTTTTAAAAAACTTAATTAATTTGAAAAAAATTTCATCATAGACTAATAGTATAAAAACATACTTCGAGTAAATCTTTAAACTGAGTACGTAATTTCGTCATTTCATAAAATCTTTGTTCTTCTAAACCTCTTCTCTTACACCACTTTTTGCTAGCACTACTGCCCGAACGTACTTCTCCGCTATTTGTATGTTTTATTTCCAACCATTCTTTGTAAGCATTTAATAAGGTTATTGGATCTCCATGATCTGACTCCAAGCTTTTTCTAGACGTCTGAAATAAAACGATAATTTTTGTGTCAAAATATTGAAACTCATTAATATATATATATATTTGTATGTTTTTTGTGATGACATACTTCACAGTCAATATCTCTGTAAGCTCTATTTGTAAACGGACTTTGAACACTTAATGCAGCAGCTAGTGATAACACAGGTTCAATTTGATGGAATAATGATCCCATAATCAACATTTTTCCAATTGTTATATCTACTGGTAGTTTTGCAAGAGTTTTACCAATACTCGTCAATTTTTCATTTTCCGTTAAAGCAGCCTAAAATTGACACAAATTTATAATATATTTGCGATTATTACAATTGATATTGAAAGCATATTTTTAATTATACATACATGTTCTTTCAAAGATAATATAGAATTTTCTATACTTTCTACTGGCGGCGGTTCTATAAACGGAAATTTGCGTGGATCTGGTAAACCCATAGCAATCATTTGAAGCAAAGAAGAATCAAGTGGTACTCGTTGCAATTCTGGTGTTGAATATTTTTCAAATGCTGAATAATCATCAGCTGAGTACAGTCTAATAATAGAAAGAAAATAAAAGTTTTTATATTCTGAAAATAAATTGTTTTTTTTTAAAATTAAGTTTATGATATACTATAAAATACCTATAGCAAACTCCAGGTCCTGTTCTTCCAGCTCTTCCCTTTCTTTGCTCTGCACTGGCCTTGCTTATCCAAAATTCTTTTAGTTTCTGCATTTTACAAGTTGGATCATAACTCATCTCTTTAACCTTTCCACTATCAGCTACAAATCTTATTCCATCTATAGTGATTGATGTTTCAGCTATATTTGTTGATACAATACATTTTCTAACTCCATCTGGAGTATAACCAAAGACCTGAAAAATTCAAATTATTAGATAAAAAGTAATTTATAACATATATTATCATTACATTTTTATTTTTACCTTGTCTTGATCAGCTATTGATAAAGTACTGTGCAATGGTAAAACAATCCAATTATTGTTTTTCCTACTGTATTCTTTTGCAGCATCAACTACTGCTGTAATTTCACTCATACCACTTAAAAAGATAAGTAAATCTCCTCTTTCAGTATCTAAGTATATCAAAATTATTACAATTTGCTGAACTAATCATTAAAATAAATTACTTTTTTTAATACAAAACATCTTACTTGAATATTTTCTATCAATTATTTGCATTATTTGAATATAAGGACTTGGATTGAATCTTTCAGACTTAGCATATTTATCTTCAATAAGTACAGGTCTATAAAGTAATTGAATTGGATACAGCCTTCCAGGAACCTATATAGTAGATGTTGAAGAAAATTAATAGTATTTAATTTTTGACAATATTTAAATTTTTGACAATTTCATTTCAGATTACTTACTTGAATAACTTTAACATCTTCATTAGAAAAATAATTACTGAACAATTCAATATTTATTGTAGCAGACATCAGAACTAGTTTTAAATCTATTCTCTGATGCACAAGGCACTTCATAATACCAAGTAAAAAATCACCATGAAGATGTCTTTCATGAACTTCATCTAAAACAATGACATCATATTGTGAAAGTTCTGCTTCTCCAGAAACCTATTGATAAAATTATGATATTAATATTTATAAATAGTTCATAAACGTATTAAAACAACATAAAAAATCCTATTTATTTTTAGTACTTTATAAATAAGGCTTACTTGTCTTAACAATAATCCTTCTGTGATAAAAGTAATTTTTGTATCTTGATTCCTTTGTTTTTCAAATCTTATTTGATACCCTACTTCATTTTTATTTTCAGTTAATGTTTCATATGCAACTCGCTTTGCTAATGATATACATGCAATTCTTCGAGGTTGAGTGCAGGCTAAAGTAGAAAAGTTTATTTATTTATTTTTTGTATATATTAAATATAATGATTATCTTTTCAAACTAAAGAATATTAGTTCTTACCTATTTTGCCTAATCCAGCTTCATAAAGATATTGTGGAACTTGTGTTGATTTTCCACAACCAGTATCTCCAGCAATAATTACAACTCTCTCATTTTTAATAGAATTTATTATTTCATCTCTGTATTGAGCTACAGGTAGATTTGCTTGCTCCTTTCTCAATTTTTTTAATTTTTGAAAATTTTCTTTTTGTTTAAAGTCAATGTAATTTGTCACAATTTCTTTAAACTTACATAGTTTTGCATGTGTTAATTCTCTAATTTCTTGAACCCTCATAAATAGTTCTCGACTAGGATAATTAATCAGAAAATTCATACAATGTGATTTTTCATAAACTTCTGGCACTCCAAATGAATTCAATCTGGTTGATGTAGTTTTCTTTGGTTTCTTTACTTTTTTCTCTAAAGATTCATACTTTTTAAGAAAAGTCCAAAATTCTTCAGTATTTTGAATTAAATTGAAATTTATTAATATTCTATTTAAGTCATGCTTATATGTTAAATAAGTAAAATCTGGATCATCTTCAGAACTTTCCGTATCTTTTCTTTTCTCATGTTTTCTAGTATAATAATTTGTACTATAGCTTGAAGGTTCTGCTTCAAAATTTGTATGAACTTTTCTTTTTTCATGTTTGTTAATTAAATCTTTGTCCTTGTATTTGTCTATTTCTTCTCCAGAGTCGTAAAAATTGTCTATTAAATTACTCTTTTCAGTTATTTTTCCATCACAAGATTTTCTACTTGAACTTTCTCCTTCTTTCCATGTTGTTCTTGTTTTGGTATCATCTTTATAATATTTCACAACATTTGATTTATGCTTCGTATCACTATCTGATGAGGAACTATCTGAAGTAGGTCTGTGTTTCTTCTTTTTATGTTTTTTATAGAGATGGTCTTCCTTTTTAAGTTTCTCTCTAGACTTGTTCCTATACTTTTTCTCATTCTTTTTAGAATCATATTCCTCATCAGAAGAATAACGAGATTTCTTATGATGATCCTTATTTTTGTGTTTCTCCATGATTTAAATCTGATTTATAACAGTGTTATAAATACATATCATTTTTATTACTGTAATTATAGATAATAACTACTGTTTTAAATTTTTTAACCTTCAAAGTTAACGTATGTTTCGTCTTGTTTTTCTTGCTTATATACTAAATCAAGAAATTTTTTATTTTTTTTTGTTTATTTACACTTATGTCATTATAAGTAAACAAAAAATTATGTACACAGTTATGCTGAAGAGATTTCGTGAACGTCATAGAAGTACCTAGTAAAGAAGGTTTTGGTTCACGAAGTTGCGTGTAAGTATCAATGAAAACAAAATTTGCACATAAAATTTCCAAAAACAAATTTTACTCAAAACATTACAACTTAGGACTCGTGATACATAACCTAAGAATACTTCAAATATACAACCGGGACCGGTTTTTTTTCCTTGTGGTTATTTTTACCAGTTACCACTGATGACACTGTTTTGACGTAAAGTGACTAGAATAAAGACTAATATGTCACGTAGATAATTCTTGAACTATATTTGATGGCTGAAACATTTGAATTGCCTCTGATTACAGTGGGAGGATGCAAAATTTGGGGACCGGCTCTATTTAATAATTAATTACACAGATTTGAGTCTATTTATATGTATAGACACGAATCTTGGAAGGATGCGGAGAATCTATTACTTTTCTGAACTTCGTAATCGCAAGAAGAGCAAATCTATACGGAATCCACTTGGATTTCCAGCTGGTAATATAGCTGGATATTTTCAATAGGGATAACACATTTATTAATAGTGTTAAACAAAAATACTATCCGCGACATAAAGAAACCTGCTAAGGAAGAATGTGAATTACAAGAAATAATAATAAAAAATTAGTGAAACTATCGCGCACCCATTTCAATGTATATGAAGCACGGTCGGCCCTCAGGCTTTTCTACATTTCAGACAGATACTTGCCTTCGGAGCGCTCCCGCGCTCCTTGAAACACAGACCAACTATATCTAAACCAACATTACAGAATTCAACTTTTCAAAAAAAAAAAAGTAGAATTTGACCTTCAACACCCAAAAACGTCAAAATTCCAGAAACTCAGATCCTTACCACCGATCCTTCCAACACCTCCCTCTACAAATACGCAACATATTAAAGAGGAAGAACCATCAATATTTAAGATTTAATAACAATTTTTTTTTATTCAGTGATTATTCTATAATGTCATTCTTCCAGGAAATAAATATTATCTTAAGGAGAGAGGAAACATAATGTAACAATACCTCAACAAATGTAAATAATATTTATTTCCTGAAAATACTAATAACTTAGCGAAAAAATTACTTTTTACCTTAAGGGAGCAAGAGATATTGAGCAAGAGATATTGCAATAACGAATGTTACGTCGACAGCGATGAATCAAGTGAAACAAAAAATAATAAAGAGTCTAAAATAATTAAACAATGAATCTTAAACAAGAACGAAAAAAATTAATTTTGATTAGTAAATCAAATATCATAGCTCGCATAGAAAATCTAGGATTATAAAATGTTATTTAAAATTAAAATTAATTTTAAATAAAATTAAAATTAATTTTAAATAAAATTAATTAATTTAATTTTAATTTTATTTAAAATGTTATCATTGAAAGCTACTTAGTCTCAATGACAGAAATTTGTAAATATTGTAGAGCTAAAAATTTTCCTTTTAAATCTAGTGTTAGTAAAGAGTTTTCTAATTATTGTCATAAGGGAAAAGTAGAATTACCAGAAAATCCACCTTATCCAGATGAGTTAAAATTATTGGCTACAGGATTTTCAAATAACAGCATTCATTATCACAATAATATTCGATCCTACAATAATGCTTTAGCATTTGCAAGTTTTGGTGCTAATTTCGACAAATTGCCTTGCAGTGGACCACAAATAATTCGAATTTATGGTCAAAAAAATTACAATGTTTATGCTTTACATCCCAACGAAAATAAAGCACGAAAGTATGGACAATTGTATGTGTTCGATAATGAAGTAGCCACAGCTTAACGAAAAGGTTTAAAAAATAATTTTAATACAAAATCAGAATTATTAAGTGAATTAGACTGTTTAGTAAGAAATGTCAATGATGCACGAGGTAGAAAATGAAGAAATACAACGATACGCGAAACTTGGTTATAAAACGAATACTGTTAGTATGATAATGAAAAGAAATAACAATTTAGATAAAAATAGATATAACGAAGCTACTTGCAATGAAGTGGCAATGAGTTTTGTAGGAAAAGATGGGCAACCTCCTGCAGAACGTGATATAGTTATATATTCAAGACACGCAAAACGGATTAGTATTTCTCCTTTAAGTAAACACACTGACCCCATGACGTATCCCCTAATTTACCCAAATAGTAGGTGCGGATGCTATACTGCACAACGACGAAAATTGAAGATGAAACTCGAACAGGACTTCATAGTCGACAGCAGAAAATCCTCATAATATGAACTAGATCAGCTACGATAACATCTCAACAGACAGCACACGTACCCCGGCTGAAAATAATTACGTAGTTTTAATACGTAATTGTATTACATATTAAAACACGTAAAAAATACATATTTTATACGAGAAATAGAGTAGACGACCTATAGCGCTTGGAACAACAGTTACACCGATTTGGCATAGCTGCTGCACCAAACTCAAAGCGCGGTTGTCGCACTACGATGTCGGCGTGACTTGCACCAAAAGTTTTTCAGTACATATAGTAGCTCCGTGCCGTCTATGAGCGCGCACACACAGCGGCGCTCATCATGAGTGTGTTACCCCCACCGCTCCAGCAGAGCCTTGCACGCGCGGCCGTAGATTTAAAAGTGCAACTTTGAACGACCATACTTATCTTAAAAACAGTGAAGTTAGACTCTCTGAATTACTAATATGATATTCTAATTATTGATCTTAATAATATATTAGTTTTTCAGACAAACGCCAAATACATCTTCCAAGTTATAGACTGTAACGGTCTTTCAGGCGTACGCAGTCCCATAAGACACCGTGTTAAAATGTTCAACTTTGCCGTTTAATATCTCGATAACGGTGAAGCTAGGCTCCTTTTTCTCCGGATATCATATAGATAATGATGTCACTTAGATGTGACGAAAATTTCAAACACTTCCAAAATAAATGCAAAATTGGATGAACCCCCTTAAGAAATAGTGATAAAATCTGTCATCACCATAACACTACGGTTTCGATTGGCTGTTGTAGACTTATTAGATTGGTCTATACAGAATATGCGCGAAAATCTAATAATATGATTATAATTTTTCACGATTGTATTTAGTGTATAAGTATTAAAAACTGAATAATTAAAAAAATAACAGAAAAATGTCATTATTATATTTATCAAATTTATGTTATTATTGTTTAATTTAAACTGATTGACAAAAACTTTTATATTTTAAATGAGCATTGATTTTTCACTAATCCTGAAAAGGGTTTTGTGTGGATTTCAAACTATTTTTAAATACTTATCCAGTATTTTTACCGGGATTTTAGTGAAATGCTGCAGCACTTCTACTTATTAGGAAA
>JAWWEQ010000010.1:30919294-31067454 GCA_035583055.1 Torymus tubicola | reverse complement strand
CCATCCTCGACACGACAGAGATAAAAACATTCTTTCGATTCTCAGCTCGGCGCGTTCCGTTTTACAGCGCACATCCCACGCTTCTCGCATTGATTTCACATATACGTATATATATATATACACATAAACGCGACCGCTGCGCACGTACATATACATATACGCTCAGCGGCTATAATATCGCGCAGTTTGATCGATACGCTCCGATACCGGCGCAATTGGATCTATAATCCAATACAAATTGATACACTTATGAGGGCATATACCTACACACACCGGCCGGCGCAACACTTATCCTCATTGTCGTACTATTTATCAATTTTCATATTTCTCATGTATGTATGTGTGTTTTGAATTTGCTCTGCGATTATTATTATCCACCTTCGATCGATCGATACATATGCAGATTTGTCTTTATTGGCTTGACTTTAAGGTATAAAACGGTCGTATAGCGCATTAGCGTAAAAAGTCGCGACAGGAATTAATGTTTCCGCCGTTGGCCATCTATCGAAGTAATTCGAACCTTATAATTTCGAGCTATTCGTCATAATTTTGTGATCAATGCTTTTTATAGTTAGTAATAGGTGGGCATTATTTTCGCTGAGAACAGTTTATCCTTCGTAAAATTGCTATTTGACGCGAATTTCTTCTTTTTAATGAATCCAACGGGAATTCTATTTAATTTTCTCTCCGCCTATAAAAAAGAAACACACTTCCGTTTAAATAAACGATATATAGGAATATCAAATAACGTAAGTACGCAATGCTTCCTGCTTTTAAAAGGGCAAAATCATAGATATCGAACAATAATTCTGAAAACTCTCAAAAAGTCGCAATAAAATTAACACTCGTGCATTATACGCCAACTATTCCCATAAAATCTCAAACTATACCAAACGATCCTCAATAACACTTAAATATATGTGACACAAATCAAATGTTTTTCCGCTCGTAAGACAAAAACAACGTACCGTTTTCACAGCCGTACTTATAACTGCGCATAAATGGAACCGTTTACAGCTATCGAGCAAAAATAAAGCGAGACCGTAATCCTTCTCTCTCACTCTCTCACACACACATATATATAATACAAACGCGTACAATATGACATCCATTAGCCATTAGACTCTATATATATGCGCGAGTGGAGCTATATACGTTCGACGCCTTCTTACCTCCTTTACATCCGTCGTCTGGGAATTCCATTAACCGCGTGCGCGAGCGATCAGACGCTTTCATTGTTTTCTCCCTGTGCGACTTATGCAACGTTTAGGTATATATATACACGCACGAGAGTTGGTTTTTCAAACGTCGCCCCCGTTTTCCTTTAGCTTTAGCACGCGCGTGCGCGTAGATTTATACAGGACAGTACTGATTGATTTGACGCCTCGATTGTCCCAAGCATATAGCGAGCGAAATGAGTTTTGGCTGTGGAGGCATTTTTTTTTGGTTGATGATTGTTTTCATTTTAATGAGGAAATGTGCGGTTTATGACTCGTGTTATCTAATGGCGCGTATTGCAGTTGCAAACTGACATTGGTTTTATGGGACTTGAGAAGTGTATGTATATATACGCAAACGGAGATTTTTTAGTGTAATATAGTGTAATATATAGTTTGGGAATGAGAGATATAAGAGATTACATTCTAACGTTTTTAGAAAGTACGATAAATAAAACGTTTTCAAATGGTATATACCTGCGTATTTGTTACGGAAAAAATAGCAATTAACGAGACTACATCAGTTTGTTTATGTAACATGAAAACGGTATATTTAAAAGTTATTCTGGAGAAAAAAATTGTTGAATTGCGAGCTAATACGTTATTTCACTTTTCAAAAATATGCTCGAATCACATAACGGTTTATGAAAAGTAATTCTTTAAACAGTAAATCATTATTTACATGAATAAATCAATGACGTAATATTCATAACATAGAGTACAAAGTTTTGGTGACGTAACGCTTGTACGCATTAAAAATTCTGTTCGTGCTTCTTTCGCGATAAGATAAAAAAAAAAAAAAAAAATTTCGACTATAACTACCAAGTAGTCATTAGCTCGTTTTCCGCTGCTTCCTGCTTATTCTAGTTTTTGCAGATTGTAACGCGAGGATGATCAGAGTGACATTACAAACCAAGTACCTCAAAGAGGATTCGCGAGGGTATCTGATGCGAGAATGAAATAAGATGAGGACGGTGCGATGTATATTCTTTTTTTTTTTTTTTAATTTGCTGAGAATACAAACTTAAATATATTATTAGAATTTTATTAAATATTTTAATATTCAGTTAGAGTCGATAATTTTGGATGGTTTTATTGTTATACGCGTGAAAATAATAATGTTATTGCACTCGTTTAAAAGTTGCATGATTACATCGGGAAATGAATTTAGTCGCTGCTCTATCTAATAATGTAACTTTTGTTAGCGTATAGTTTTATTCTGATCGAGTTTTAGTTTATGTGTATAATAACAGTATAACATACAATCTCTACACGAATTCTTATTAATATACGACTCAAGTTGAACCGTTTACTATATGTTTATATTATAAAATTAAATTATTTATTATTTTCCTAATCTATAAATAAAAAAAATAGTTTAAAACTGGCTGCTAACAAGGAACTATTACAAAGATAAGATAATCCCAACAACGTTAAACCTTTAATGTCCTGTATTTGCAATTATTTCACTTATACTATGCACATAACCACTCGAACTCCTACTGCAGAATCTTTTCGCTCTTAACGATCTGCTACACGTACACTTACAACCTTTTTCAAAAAAAGCCAAATTTGGAGACTGTTCGTCTACAAGGACTCATTTGGTGGTATAAACGCGCATATAGACGCCACTACCGTACATCGCTACTTCTATCGCGATGACACAAGCACGCGGATGATCTTTCGAAACGTCGCAGTAGCAGCAGCAGCTATACGAGGTATTTGGCAATTTGTGCGTTACCGTGACGATACGTCGCTTATACGGATCGTCAAGTGGTTGCTTTATGCCACCACGCCGCGCAAAGAAGTCATTAACGTGAAATGCATACGTGCGTCTGCACTTTGATGTTATACAAGTGACACGATCTCTTGCAAATTAGAGACGTTCCAGGAATTGAAGTCGAGACGCTGTTCTATACAAAATCATAATCTCTTGGTCCGTTGCTATAGTCAAACGGTTTAAGAAGCCATTTTCATTAAGTGAACCAGTGGAACGCGCACAAACATTTATATAGATTTCACGTTATATTTAGCATAACGTATAGTTTCAATAGTCAGTTGATTAGCTATAACATTTGAAAAAACAGATAAAAAAAAAAGAAACAATAAAAAGTACGAATAAATCGTATTGTAGGTTTACTATCCTATCTATATTCACTTTCGACATGAAAATCAATGACTTAATTTCTCGTCCTCAGCTTCTTCAACACTGACATCTATTATAGCTATTAGAGTACGCAGACTGCAGTAGCTATACGCGACAACGATCGACGCCTTTTTCTTCCCTCTCCACTTTTCCATTCGACGTCTGGGAATTCCATTAAGAGCGGCTGGCTAGAGAGAGATCAGCGACGTTTTCATTGTTTTCCTCAGGCTCGCGCGTCTTGTGCAACATTACGCGGGCTGACGACAACGACGATGTCTTCTCGCTTGGCGGTTTTTCAAATGTCGCGCTTTCGCGTCGATCCTGATTGATTCAACGCGCTTTGATTGGCTCTCGCGGCCTGCAGTTTAGTTTAGCAGTTGTGTGTGGTATAATGAGTTTTTAAAGTTGGTAGTATTGTTAATTTTTTTTTTTAATAATATAATACGTCTTGGAGCGTTTTATATACTGACTTTACGCTTCTGGTTTAATTATATTGCTTGATAATTTTGTGAATTTTGGCCTTAACGAGAGATTTTTCGAGAAACATTTATTATTTATAATTTATGAATTTTAATTAATAAAAGTTTCTTTATCAAATTTCAAAATTGTTATTAATTACCCCTTTCCCGGATAAATTAGATACCAGGCGGCATTCCCGGACAATTTCTACTTAATATTTAATAATAATTATGAAAATAATTCATGAAAAGAGCGTAGTGTACAGGAAATTTAATAGAACGACGACGGTTTCGCTTGAAAAGCGCACCGAAAAATGAAATACTTTCTATATACATAAAAATGGCATCAAGCATCCCGAGACCTTAAATTTTAAATTTAACAAAAAGTACTTAATTCCATTGTTCAAAATCCGCAGAGTCGTCAAATTGACAATGCAAACTCGAACTTACTCACAACAAATGACTTTATAGTCTTACGCGTATAGCTGTCATTGAACGAGACGACATCATCGAACTATGCCATGACGCTCTTGAACTGCGTGCAGTCGCCATGTGAGAACTACGCAAATTGCTCACATCCCTGCAACGAATAACCCACGCATCGGAATAAAACTGCGACACACACACAACAAATGACGAGAACACGCATAGTGAATGGTCAGCGTCGACATAGATCTCTAGTAACAACTTCCTGCTGCTTTTATAATACCATTAAGCTCTCGCTACCAGAATTCTACGAACCTCGCTATACAAAAAAAGAAAAGAACGTGCGAACTTGACACGCTATACCTACGTTTAATCGTCGCTTTGCATGTGCCCGAGATCTGCCCTTAAACGATCACGCGACATTGGACGTATAGTACACAGCGCGTTGAATGTATTTTCTCTCGAGGCGAGCAATAGTGACGAGTGGTTCGTCTTGAAACTATTAGAACCGTGCCAATGCTGCGTTCGAGTAATGTTGTATACATGGATTTGCGGAGGTTGTAGGCTATATAGCCGCGTGTACGTGCGTAAAAGGTAAATAACGTTGTACTGGTCGTTAATGGATGTTACGCGTGCGCGCGGCTTATAATTTTGCCGCGGTTAAGTGAAAAAAGTGGTTAATTCGGTTGCTGAGCGTCTATATATTGGAAACCTGGTGTGGGATAAACGTGCACCGAGGAATTTTTTTTTCCGTTCGGTATAAATTTACACTAATGTTTTTTTTTTCTGTATCTTAATTCAATTTCTAATTAAATAATGCCAAATATCGCTATATACCTTTTGTATAATGTATTTTATTCGTTACCTTTGCAAGATTTCTCCGTGTAGCATTATAGACGAGTTTCTTTATTTGCCATGTTTGGATATTAAGACAATTCGATGTGGAAACTAAATAACTTTTTTTGTAAATATGGATTCTATAGGAGTCAAGCACGCATCTGCATTTGAATTCACCTCAACCAATTTGATAATAATCTATACACTAGATATTCTTAAACCATACTGATAATTCTACAAATTAAAATTCACATTCGAAATAAATTTTAAATTTTAATTAACACAATCGTTCTTCTCAGCTAAACGGTTACAGTCTATTCCAGCGTCCATGGAATCCAAGCAATGTACTGACACGTACACATAGTATAACAATTAACTACAACCTCGTTAAGAGACAAGGAGACAATTCGCGGGGACGACGACGACGACGACGAAGTGTCTCTCCCATAGTTATACCGTTTGGGAACAACCGCGAGGTGAGCGATGACTTGGATAATGGATGCGACAAGAAGCGACCGCGGAGAATCCTATACACGCGCAGTAGTATATACTCGATCTTTATCCGTGAAATTGAAAGGTATTTTCTCGAGTGAACTGCGCGGGTTATATTGTTGCGGTTAGCCTTCCTCGTCGGCCGGCATGTTACGCTGAGTATTACGACGAGTTAATTGCTCGATTAGAGAGGATAGGAAACAGGAGGGTTGATATTATGTTGACGAAAAAGAGCTGATTTTATTTTGAGAAATGGTGGAAGAAAGATATATGCACTGGATTTCTGTAGATAATTTTTTTGGATACTGAGCATTTTCCTTGTATACTTATTTAGTTCTTTTTAACCGGTCGAGTGCACTTTTAGAAAGTTGAAATTTTCATTAGATTATGATGGCTGAACGGTAAATCATGAAAATTAAACCTTTTATCTTCTTGGAATTTGCTTGCAAAATACCTTGCACAATGTAAAATTAGAAAATCACTTCGCTAATAACGAAAAAAAAGTTTCAAACATTTTAAACCAAAATTCGTTGACGCCTATATATAATACAAATATAATGTCCCAGTAATTTTCCCGTTAAAAACAACAAGCGTAACAGTTTACTCTTCACGGAACAATCTACTTCAAGAAAAAAACCTGCATTGAAAATTTACAATAAATTTCCTCACACTACAGCTGCAATCTCACACATTCACCTGTAAATCAAACTCTTGATCAATCCCCAACAGCTACTCCTAAATCACATTAGAATAAACAAGCGTTCACCATAGCAACCTGCAATTACCTCGACGATATCGCCTACAAAAAAGAAAATTCCATCGCCCAAGCCACTCTGAATTCATCATAAACAATCCTCGTGTAATAACGGCATTTCACGCGCGTCGACGAGGATGATGGGCGATCGATCGTTGTAGCAAAGGATTAGTCTTCGCAAGTCGCCCGGAAGAAATAAGACGTTCGGAGACGTGTATATAAAGAAGAGATTGCATAAGTCGCGTGTGTATATGGTGACTCGGTGATGTACGATCGGCGTAATTCAAACTGCCGACGCGCGGGTGTATATATATACGTATGTGTATGCATAAGTATGCGATAATCGCCGCTGTCTCGTCCGTATATATAAATAAAGGTTGGAATGGGGGTTGAGCCAGTCGAATGCTAATCTACTGAGGGTCTCTATGTGGTTGCGGTTTTATACGTGTGGTTGAGTTGCCGATGGGTTAATGGATATGTCAATGTCTGAGTTGAAGATTTTTTCGATCGGCTATTTGTTCTTTCGAAAATTTGAGAGAAGGTGTGGTTGTGATGTAGAAATTCATTGGTTTTAAATATTATTTATAATATTGGTTATAAATCATTATTTAAAATTTAAATGTAGTTTATGAATCACTACATAACTTTGTTATTGTTTTTTTCGTAACCCTTTTAAGTATCGAATATCTTATTATAGATGAATTAATTGTACAACTACGTAAAAAAACCAATTCCAAAATCTTATTATACATAGCTCGAATTAATACATAGTAATACATCATTCACGCTTTAAACATTGATTTTACATATATATAAATTTACGCACATAGCTTTGCTGAACAAGCAAATGTATTATTATAAAATGACAGATAGCTTTTTGCGTCACAAGCATATAACCACGTCACATATGTTACATTTTTTGTTCCACTCCGACGTTTTAATTTAATAAAAATATAAAATCTGCGTAAATATTTTACATTTTTTACAAAATATACGTATATTTATAAACCAACCATAACCGTATTTTTTTAAATCCATATTACCAAATAACCCATCATCATCTGTCACGTATTCCCTGTACACAATACCGCTAACAATGGCAAATCCGCCTCCCCTCGCGTAACATCACCTTCGAGGTTAAACCGTTTACACCTTGGTAGTACATACTACCGCGCGTATATGTGGGTAATTGAACGGATAGCTCCGAAGCATCTCCGGAATTTCACGCTCGTGTATATATATATATAGCAGAGGAATTGTGCTGCTGTTACTCTGGCTTTCCGCAAACTTTGTCCAAGCATTGCGCCGTCACGCGTGAACTGAAGTGTGTACGCAAGTAGCTATAATGTACCTGCGACAGACACCGTCGCCGCAATTACCGGCCAATGGTCGAAACCGCGAATGCGCGCGTCTCGCCTTAATCGCTCGTTTCATTATGTACGGCTGTGCTGCTGCCTTTCCTTAATGGGTGTTGCTGCTGCTGTTGCTACCGCGGTTCGTGCTGCGGTGAGTTGATGTTTGTTCGAGTGTAATATGATTTCATTGGTATATAGGCTTCGTTCAGATGTTTTTTTTTTAATTTTCTTGGTTTTTGAAAATTTGGAGGTCTGTTAGGTGACGTTTATTGTTTGATGTATATATGGCACAACTTATATCAAAATAAAAGATTATATAGGGAGAACAAGTAGATCAATGGTACGTATGGTAAGACAGTAGTACTATTATACAAAGAAAAAATTTTTTTTTTATTTTGTATCTAGATTCTATCATACAATTCGATTGAATCGAGATATATTCATGCACATATAGACTTCTGTTCAATTGTTGAAATGATTTCATTTGTTACGTTACGGCTGTAAAGGTGTAGCAATTTACAAGTGCTTTCTATTATATAGTTGCGGTAGCACGCGTTTTCTCTCGGCTCAGTAAGTAGCGTGTAGTGATTTATTTATTTCGCTGTACAGTCACGTGTTAGTTTGGGTCAATTAGCTCTCAAATTATGGTTAGAGTGCAAATTTTACTTAAATGGTGCAATTTGTGTGTTACTATATGAAAAGTGGTATATAATGGTTCTATATATATATATATATATATATCAAATAAGCGATTACTGCTGCATACATTCAAAGTTTCTCCGATTTTATTGATCAAACTTCTGAACTTCTAGACAACTTTAGAAATAGATCGATTTTTACAATCACTGTAACTGATAAGCGATTTCGCTTTGTTAAAGTAAGTAATAAAGTTACATCATTTTTTTACATAGTAGTACTACAGTCATTGTAATGTACATCACTTTTTTTGGAAGTTCAACTGTCATTCATATGGTCATTCACCTACATTGTTTCAAATACTGATCTCATTCGAAATGACTTTGCTTCTATTTTAGATTTCACTAGAAACACTCGTTAATATACTCATCTTTTTTTGTTTCTATAATATTATTTTCTAACATTCTCTATTATTTCTGCTCAATTGCAAAGTAGTTTCTAGGAATTATTCAAAACTCCAATTGATTTGTCATAACGATTAAATCATCAATTAAATCATAAGCACTGAGTTTGAAAAATGTCAGTTTCTGTAATCACAATCCTGTAATACGACGTAGCTAATCAACTGAAATACGTTACTGTCCAGTCACACCGATCAGATTACATTACAAATCATTTGACAAGTTCTATAAAGATATATCTTTACGCTTGATAATTTCATTCTGCTCCTTCAATTTTCTTTTCATTCAGTACGCATATTCATCATTATCTCGTGCTAAAAAATTACTCTAAAAATGAAATATTCCCTAATAAACTATAATTCCACGTACATTATCCGTATATAAAATCATTTTAACGCACAATAAAGTACCACCGCAATACCACACAATTGGCTTTTAAAGTCCATACGGCAATGAATTCGCATTACCCCATGTGAACGCATCAACAAGACCATCGTTATCCCATTGTCACGGTCACGCTTGCTGAATATGTACCCTCCCAGCCTATTATATTTTCGGGACTATTCGCACGCTCGCGTATATATACAATCAACCGCACACCATCATCGCCTTCTTTGCCACTCCCGAAAAACCAGCAGTCAAGCGCAAAAATAAAAAAAATAATCACGCGAGTACATACATTTTTTCCGTTCGGCTCGATCGACGCGACGAGTTAATCGCGATCCGATATTTATCGTTAACGATCGTTTCACGCTCGGTAGGCCAGGGCGGCGCCCCTTGCATGTATATATACACGCGTTAACCGCGTACCACGAACGCGGAAGCGCCCGAAATTGATACTATCGCGCATGTATATATATTCGAGAAAACTAGTGCGCACGAGAGAGAGAGAGAGTGAAGGTATGTGCAGTATGTACATAGCGAACCGAGTAGTTTTTTTTACAATGATATTACGGCTGGGATAAGTCGAAATAAAAATTTTACGAGCGGACAGAGAGTGAGAGAGAGGGAGAGACACGCGTATATCGTAAATTTGCGCGCAGTTTAGTTTGAGAGTGAAAGAGGAGGGAGCGGAGATATGCTGTTATATGCAGTCAAACGCGTACACTGCGCGCGCTTACGTCATGTTTTTATGGCTGTAAGTGTTTATTTTTGTCATTAACGGCCCCCTTCGTTTGATTTTATTTTACCTAAATGCTGATCGTCGGAAATTTCGCAGTAGGATTGTTATAGATCGTCAAAAAACTGGATAACTTAGTAGTTTCTTGATAGCATTACACGATTAGCGTTAATTAAGTGTATATATCGATTTTAGACGATGAAATCACAAGCAAGGTACTTTTATCTTTACTTCTAGATTGGGTTTTTTTCATAAATGATAATTACAAAAATATATATTGTGCATATATTGGTTTTGTCTTCAAACTTCCATTTAGTTGTATTGTATATTTGTTACATGAAATGCAGATCCCAACACACATTTTCAAATTGTGAATAATTTTACCATAGTATATCACTATAACATCTCATCTCATAAATTATTCCTCAATGTTTCTCAACCCTTTACCGCAGTAAAAAACTAAAATATATTATACATTCAAAATCACCAACAGTCGGACGAAATTTTCCCTCCGCTATTCCCCATACCACACCATCAAATCCAACACATCTCTTACAAGTCAAAATCATCATTCGCAACTTCAATCTCACTTTATCATCGTCAATCTTTCACCTCCCTTTCTCTCTCATCCTATACTTCGTCCTTGCCCTTTGCGGAATCCTTGTCCTCGAACTTCCTCCTTTCGAAACGTTCAAGAAAACTCGCTTACATATACTAACTCTATATATACCTATACACAGATATTCACATATATACAAAAGGTATATAGAAGCGACGTGGGGATGGGTAGCCAAAGGGGAGAGAGTCACGCATTACCTGCCGGGGTAATCAACCACGCCCTGCGCGGACGGCGGCTTTATCTCGGCTGCACCCTTCAATCTCGCTTTTGCCCTTCAAACCTCCGCCGTCGCCACCCGCATGGCTGAGTGAGAGTGTTTTATTCTGGGAAGTTGTATGTAGCTATAGGTAGGATGAGACGCTGATCGGTCGTTTTTTTTTTTTGTTATTTTCGTGGATAGAGGGGATGTCGCTATTTCCTAACGCGAGGAGGGATGGTTGTTGTGTATAGATTGCTTTTTATATTGGCGAGCTGGTTTCGTAAAGGAGATGGGGGTTGGGAGTTCGATGATCCGTGTATATTAGTTCCGTATTAGATTGGGGTAGGATTGAGAAGTGTGTAGGAGGAGTAACCGGTTTATTTACTCTATTTATTTGTCAAATGATGTATTAAAAGGGTTGTGGGATTTAATTGCTGTGTTTTGAAATATATAGTATTTTCCGTTTGTTACGAAACATGTTTACAAAAATCGTGATTTTATGCTGAATTTGAAAATTTTTTAATTATTAAAAGTAAATGTTAAATATTGATTAAAAATTAGTAAATATTTTACGATATTATATGCATGATATAACAACATTTGTAAGTTGTTGAGATGCCAAAGGGATAAGAAAAATGCAAAAAATATGTAAATTAAAAATTATCGAAATATCCCATCCATTTTTCAAATGAATTTCGCATCATGTCATATTTTTAAAATTCATAAATGTACCATATAAAACCTTTATAAATTTACGTTATTAAATAAACAGGCAATCATCGCTATGCAAACTTCACAACCCACCGCTCGAAAATCATCACGCACGCCTACGTATTACCATCATCACTTTAAAAACATTCTCGAACACTCCCCTCATCAAGCCTCCCGCAGCTCAATCAAAAAACCTCTATTCCCTTCTCGCTCAAACATATATATACGCGGCGTCCCCTTCGTTTTTATCACCTCAGCGCGCACATATGCAACGCTCCCTTTAATTTTTTTTTCTTCCCCATTACCCTCTCCTTCCGATCTCTCTCTCTCTTTCTCTCTCTCTCTTTTATAACTCCCTCCCTCTGTTTCTCATTTAGCGCGGGAGGTAGAAAGACTTCCCGGGGGAGTGATCGCAAGGCGACACGGGCCGCGCGAACAATTATTATTATATGTCGTGCGACGGCCTTCGGTCCGATGACGCGTTAGTGTATATATAGGAGACGAAAGAGAGAGAGAGAGAGTGACGGTTTTTTTGCGACGCGCGGGGGCGAATATGGCGTATACATATCACCACGGGGGGTATCTATGCGGATTTCGCACACCCTTTCCGATTCGCTCCAATAACGGTTTGGGTTAGTAGGTGGCTGCTCGGTTGCTGTCTGAGGTAACATTTTCTTGTGTATATGTGTATTTATATATATATATGCGAGTGATATTGGCATGCGAGTGCAATGAAATTTAAGTTTTCTGTGATAGTTTCTTTTTATAGTTTTAGGGTTGTTTGGGTCACTTGGAAATTTATGTATTTATTTATGCTAGGTATCATGTACAACGGAGCACAAAATTTGTTACAAATTGTTACATTGTTTTTACTTAAATAAAAAACATGTGTTGAAACTCGAAAACTGTGAATATTTTATTTATTATTATTTATTATACGAAACGAGTGATTGTAATAGAATATTGTACATAGAGATAAATGGCATGTAGCTTAATGTTGCCCTCGTCGTTTCCAAATATATACACATACACACGACGCCTGAAAACAATGTGGTTAAACGAATTGAAACACGGTAGTTCCTTTCTCGGAATTCAAACGAAACGTATATATACATACATAATAATTACTATTTCAAGACACCAATTGAAAATAAGCATTTTATGTCCTGACAGCATTGAGAATGTTCATTTCAGCCCTGCTTTCTCCTTTCGCGCGTGGTGCGTATATATTCAATTCATTTATACCCGTGTGCATTAATTAACTTCTGTCTGTTAACTAAATGCAGCTTATTTAACCTCAGTGTCGAGTGCTCTTTTTATTCGGTGTTCGATACAAAATAAACGTCTCCGTTTAATTAGCGATTAGTTATTTAATAAAAGCCTTTACCTATATATAACGGCCCTCCCTCGTTTTATACAATGCGTATATATACGCGCGTCTTAATTAAGCTATTTTATTTAATTTCATTTAAGTGCGCGAGCTCGCACGCGTTGCATCTGTTAAAATATGAGTCACACTGTGCGGTCCGCAGAGTTTTTTCATTAAGTTCCGACGACGCGATGTTTTCACTCTACTCATCCCTTCAGTTTCGTTGCCGCAAAGATAATAAAAACACGTCGTTGGTGTATACATATATACACAAAATTTGTGGTAATACTGTTGGGTATTCGCGTCTCTTGGACCTTGAACTCTATGTAATAGTTGGAGAGTTTTTTGAAATTAAAAATTTGCTTTTCTAAATGTTTTTTTCTGCGTATAGCTACAAGATTGCGAGAACGCATGTTGAAATATGACGTGCATAATTTATACTTAGAGGCGATTCTATAGTACAGCAATTTTATGAAAGTTATTTTATTTTTTCGGACTAAAAGTTTAAAATCTGCGGTAGAGAATAGTGGATATATATCGGACTGTGAATTCTATCGGTGCGAGCTCACTGCGCAAATATTCGAAACCTAGCAGCAGTATCAATTTTTCGTTTCTATTTCACACACACGAGCGCGCGCGAGTTTTTATCAAGTCCACTCGTATATACGTGGAGGGTATAATTAAAATCCAAACTGTTATATATACGAACTGATTGAATTACTTGTTTATATTCAAGGTAAAATAATATTTTTCGTAAATAACGGAAAAAATTCATCAATTCGCACGTATCGTCGATGATTCAATTATATTTACAAAACGATAGCAAAATATTACATTCCGATAACTATGACATATTGCTCGAGTTGAAATCCGATAATCCTCATGTTTTTTTTTTTAAATACGATCTTCCACATAAGCTATGCAATCCATCGCAGTGCGAAAGCACGCACGCGCACGCACCTAATCTCTGACTCGCATTCCTCTTGGAATTAACCTATACGCTCTCCGATCGTAACGTCATGCATATATATATAGTCGAACGCTGAATTTGATGTTTCTCTCTGGCAGTTGAGTATAGCAGCATCATCATCATCTTCGTCATCATCCAGCGTGAAATTGAGGTCATCGTTCGCGGAAAACACACATATATAGACGTACATCAACGCTGGCGAAATCATTTTATTCGACACGACTTGATGACGAAAGATCAGAACACATAGAACGATAAATGAAGCAGCGATGTGTATATATAGTATAAGTAGTAGTGCACCGAACGCATTCTTTGGTAGGATGAAATTCGTTGATCAACTCTGGTTTATAATTACGTTATGATGAAAAAATGTGTGCTGGTGTGCATGAGTGATTGGCAATGAAGTGAGATGCGCACTTGACTTTTTATGCAGTCGATATATATGTGAACAGGAAATTCGTTGTAGTTAGAGGTGTGTATATAGTCGGTTAAGAGACTATTTATATGTCGAGTATACCGAAATGTAGATGAAGGGGATTAGCAAAATTGTTTTCCAGTAATTTTGCAATGATTTTTGTTAATAAACAAGGGATTATATACTTGGAAAAATAACATATTTTTTACAATTTTCATTTTATCAAAGTTTAACTTTATTTTCTTATTTTTCGAACAATTTTCAAATTTTTTACAACTGAAAATAGAAATTGAAAAAAAAGACCTGTATATACATTGTAACCGTTGTATTGTGCTAGAGGCAAAATATTGGATATTGAAAAATATACCAGTGTACGAAGTTGCTTTATTGTTTGATTTCAAAGTAGTCGGCCTTGTTTAATCAAAACATCCATTTCAGATAGCGATATTCAATTAAATAAAATCATCGTTCGCTTTCTCATGCAAATGTATCTTCTATATCGCGATAAAAAAAAACCACACCCGTGTCATAAAAATCAACTGCGATCGTTGCGCATCTATACACAAAACATTTTTTTTCCATCATACACACAAAAAATCTGTATAATATCATTCATTATGATCTCTTTTGCACCTTTACATAAGCTAAACTTCGAAGACATATACTGCATTTATTCGTCGTCGTTGTTGCGTGTTACCGTCCGCATCAAAAACCAAAGCATCCATCCTCACCGGTCAGCGATAAATCACAAAACGCTCGTTTAGCCAACTATATACAACACGCAGTGCACAAGCCGCCGCCATATATACATACACACGTGAGATTCCCTGCGTCCGCCTGCGCTCGACTCTGTGCTTCTACGTTCGGGCATTAAACATTCGCGCACGCGAAATCGCGTTTAATCCGCGCACTGCAACTCGAGGGGGGGAAGCCGACGGAAACGAAGTGCATCGCCGCGGGCCATTTCCGGGCGGACGGTAAAGTGAGAGCGAGTGTATATATGTATAATAGGGTCGAGGCTCGCGTCGCATACGTGTGTGTGTGTATATGTGCTTGATAAATCTGTATGTATATATGTATATGAAACAAAGTATCGCAGTGCTATGTACACGCCGGTGGTGGTGGATCATGCGGTGAGCTGTTTTGGATCAATTAGCGTCAATGATAAAGTCACGGTCGGAGTGTCGATGCAGTGTATAAAGTTGAATGGATGGTTTTCGGATGTTATTTGAGGTACTTAGTCGTAGCCGCGGCTACTCTTTGTATACTTTGATCAGGAAAGCGCGTTTATGAAAATCTGAAGTTATCATATATACGCTAAAATAATTTTCTTCTATTTTCTCGAGACTTTATTTCGAGCTTTATAGTTATGTATGTGTAGACCAATTCGTATAATAAAATTATGTAAATTCGTATAATATGCTAAAACCGAAATTGAAATAGTTTTTGTTGCTTAAATTCCTTGGATTACGTAAGATATAAGCCACATGTTTATCTTGAAAAGTTTGAAATATCGTTGGTACTTTCGAAAATTTAAATACCGCAAGTAGAAAGAACAGTTACGTATTAGAGAAGTGTAATGAAGTCGTTAAAATTTCGTCGATGCTAAAAAATTGAAGTAAAGTCAAATTTATATCCATAATAAAATCTAGACTTTTAAAAATTATGCCATAAACATTCACGCTTTGGCGATTTTTATTCTTTGTCATTCGACCACTTGTTACAGAGAAAATTTTCCAATGTGATTTTAACATTATCCATAAACTCTTCATCAAGCGTATATTTTAAAATGCTATTCCTACTGAGTGAATCAGATAATTGCTATATTATTCGTTTATGAAGTTAGGCCAAAGTAATTAATTCAATAAAGGTCAGTCCGATGTCAAAAGTCTCTCAAGACAATCGGCCATTACGTAACGTACACACATACACATATATATATGACATTACAGTCCTTGACAATATTTTTCACTCCAGTTTTAATAAGTACTCTATATTCGATATTTATGACGCATCTATACTACAACACTATCCTATATCCACCCTATATATTCATCCACCTCACGCAATAGCCAATTTGAATTCTCTCCACCTTGACATTGACGAATCTCTTGTGCTGACGCATATTATAGTGTGTATATATATATATGGACCACGTGAGGACCACCTTCGATCTCCGAAAATCACGAATGCAAACGCATGCTGTATACGAGCAATGCGGCGTTATCAGACGCGCGCGCGCGTGCACGCTTACTTAAGTGAAGCTTGCGCACGTCTAAATATAGAAGAGCAAGCGGCGCAGCATTCCAGTACCGGTTGACAAGCGCACGCACTCGCGCTCGCAGCTGAGCGTTGCCATACGCGCGATCGTGACACTTAGCGATCGATGCTCTTGTACTTATATACATGAGAGAGAAAAAAAATTGATTGCCGTAGTGTGCGATTTTGAGAATTTCAAGTTGATGTGGTGGTTGTAAATGTGATGGGTTATCGGTTGGTGGGAGTATGAGGCAATAGTAATTAGAATTTCTTAATAATAACATTATGTATATAGTTATAATAACAGTTTTAATGAATAAATGATAAAATTAATAACATTATTTCTGTAATAACGAACATTAGAAACGCATATTTTTAATTTTTGAGGGATTAAAATATAATAATCCATTTTGTATTATTACAATGTTTTTCGTTTAAAATTTTTTGTTGTTTAAAAAGATTACGACATGATGGATGACCCTGTTAAACATTTAAGTTGGTAAACCATTCATTCAGTGGATTTGAAAGGTAAACGCTATCGCAATAAATCATCAGTGAAATTTAAGTAATACGACACTGCAGCTCACATTCATCAAAAATGTAATTGCAGCTATTATATAAATAATTCCCTCATAATTTTGCTGTAATTTCATTGATAGCCAATCATTTGCATATTTATTTAATGTTTTATCAATGCGATTATAAAAGTGATTTTTATTGAATTAGTGCCAAGCAAGGCTCATCACTCTTGCCTTTCATAGCCTGTGGTGCTAATAGACATTGTAATATTTTACGGCTTACGATGTTTACACAGTTTTATCAAAAACATTCATTCTTGAATGAATGCGAAAACGATGTTTTTCAATAAATTTTACAGTATAACCGATTATATTCAAATTTATATTTTCGTTGAGCTTATAGTTATTTTCTATTAGGAAATGCATATTTTGTTTTATATAATTGATAAATTTAATAAATATTTCTTCATTAAAAATTATTAAAGTACACCAAAGGTGACTCTGATTAAATACTCAGTTTTGCGATGAAATGCACTGTTTTTAGTGAAAAAAATACAGAAGTTTTCAAATGTCAATTCTTTTGAATGAAAAGATATTATTTTGTTGAACTCGCTTAATATAACTTTGACACTAAAAGAACAAGTACTAAACTAGTATTGTACATTGAAACTGAAATTCCGTACACTGAAGTGACTTATTATCTTTGTAGGTAAGTTCGGGTCCATAAATTCGTATGTGAGTATGACCCAATTAAAAGACAATGTATTGTCTGCGTTTATGTAAATTGTATTATATGTTTTTCTTTAAACTTCTTAGAGTTTCATAGATTTTATGACATATTTATTTACTCTTGAATTAATGTATCTATACGAATTAAATACTTATAGATTACATTATAATGAAATACTTACGCATTACTATTAACAATTCTCTTGTCAGTGAAATATGAAATTCATTAGTACTTAGGCACACGCATAAGAAGCATAATATTGTTCATTCTTTCTGTAGTAAAACTGTTTCCTGCATGCAATAAACTGTAGAAACTATGAGGCTTTAAAAATTAACGTCTTACTCATAAGCTAAGAAAAAAAAATTTTATACTTCTCAAAAAGCTAATTACATGACAAATCTTTCCTCCCTAACGACTGTACACACAGTTTACATCTACCGCCACAATAGTATCAACTTTTTCATAACTACCGCTACCATCCTTATACGCACCCATCATCCCAAAATTTCCGCACAAACCCACATATATATATAAATTGACGGTCAATCCAAGCCCCTTGAGCGCACTTAACCACCTAAACCGTCCAAATATTTACCGATCTTTTCGTATATAGCCACCTTAAATCACGCGTGCGCACAGCGAATCGTAAATCAGCCGCAACGAGCCTTTATTTGAAGACCGCGCGCGCGCGTGTCTCAGCTGCGCGAGGAGCAAACAATGCACGAGCAAAAATTAAACGCCTGGCTACTACTACTATATACCATATAACCTCTCTACCCGCAGTAAATAATATATGTCATCCGGAGGACGCGCTCTTTAAACGAGGCGAAAAGACGCGATGATGGGGTCGTATACTGGCCTGCGCACATATGTGTGGCCAAGGTCGACTGATGTCACTTCCGCGCCGTATACGCGACTGACATCATTATCATCTCTCTTGCAGTTCGTCTGCGCGCGAAGGAGGTTCGCGAAAAGAAGTGGCGGGTGGAGCCCCGCCTGCGGACGTGTTGGTTGCGAATTAATAGTATAGAGGATTTTTAACAGTGTTTATATGGGTGAAGGATTTAATAATGTATAGACAGAGTATGTTAAGGTGGAGATAGTGAAATAATAAGATAATATTAAGAATAAATGGATAAGTTTTTTTTTTAAATAGGTGTACTAAAGATTTAGAATTATGTGAAATTCGATAATTTCATTAACGTATACACGTTGCTAGATGGATGTATATAGTCCTGTAGCCGATAGTTATATAGAAAAATAAATTAGTTAAATTCAATCACAGATATATAAATTGAATTTATCGGTGTACGCTTCGTGTTGCTTCTTGATGAATAGGTGCATCGAGGTTTTTCTCGTTGGATACAGAAGTTGAACTTCATTTCCCAAGGAGACTTCCGTATGCAAAGTAGCGGAAGATTAAATTCACTTTCTTATATTATACGGTTGATGTTAAATGTATTGAAATTTAGCATTAAATTTATATATTGGATTATTAAAAATATTAATTATTTAAAACTCCGTTTTCCAGTACACTGCATTTTGTAACTCTCTAATTAATAACAGTTATTTAAGGGAAATTAAAAAATCAGATCGTTACGCTTGAACTGAAAACATGAATCAATGTGATCATTTGAATAAGTAGCAGATGTATAAAATTTTTCACTTTATGAAAAAATGTTCAAAGGAAAAAAGTATAAATCGTGAATATTTTTTTTAATTTGTTTTTTCAATAAATTCAATCCCTTTGGAATCTCATAAAGCAAAAAATTAAAATATAAAACTCTTGCTTTGTATAAAATATCACGTTTAAGAAATTAAAGTACTTTATTTTGATGTATTTACATATCATTGATTCGATATCTAATACAATGATGTATATTTTTCTACAAAATGTATTTCGGTAAATGAAGGATTATATTGATTTCAGAATACTACCGACGAAAAATTTTGAGTAGCGTTCTACGTGACCGACGCAAGATACAGTGCCGAAGAGCGATTTTCGAAGTAGATTCTCGATGTTGCCACTTGATGTCGCAAAGGCTATATAATCAACCTAAAAAAGAAATAGGAATACAAATTATTGAATTTTATTAATATTAAAGAGTATAATATTCTTTTGAAAAATGATGCGATAGGTTTAACGATAAGTTTGGTATTTTTAATGAAAGATAATACATATTATTAAAATTAACAGACTTTTCTTAACAATTAACATTTACGTTTAATATAATACAATAAAATTTTAAATATTAACTAGTATTTAAAAAAATGAACGTATGTATGTGTGAAGATATTCAAAATTACCATATTTCTCTAATTTCTACTTGGTGTTTGGTATTGAATTACGATACTATCAATTATCTTTCCTCTGTATATAAAACAAACCATACTACCTTAATAAATAACTTTACTTAACGATCGGAAGTATATGTTACATGTTATTTCCTGATACACGTTTTACCCATTAGGAAATAAATAACGATTATTCTACGTGCGTACTTGTAGGTAAATGATTTATTTCCTTGTTTTACATCTGAACTTTAAGTGCGTTAAGATTAAGAAGATTTTTAAAATTGCTTAGGATTTCCAAACTGATTTTAGCAAGTTTTTATAAACTTTATGGAAAGAGTTTATAAATTATATTTATGAACTACGGGACTCCATATAATAAATCCTTTTACCGATAATTCAATATCTAGGTACACGCAATTTACTGAGTTCACTTCGTTCTACTTCACGTTCGAATTATGATCCATTTATCACTGTTCATAAAACTTTTTCAGAAATTTATGTAAAAATTACATGATTATGATATACTGCACAGCTATTTTTTGTAAATAGGTCAATAGTTTAATAGACGATTTACGTTCGCTTTAGGGCTATTGCTGCTTTCATTACACTTTTATGTCATAAGTATCCTGTTTCTTTTTTTAATCCAACTATTTTTCATTAACGATCTATAAGACTCATGTTTGCTTCCACATTGAAAACCCAAAAGTAAACACATAGATATATAATTTTTTCTAACATCCCATCGTTAATCATTTTCCGTTCTATTTACTAAACCACACGCGAGCCACATGACATTTTAACCAAACATTCACACACACCATAAGCCAACATGACAAACAAACTCGAGTCAAGTCACTCGTATAAACACACATCACCCAACCAACAATGTCTGCCGCGCTAGATTTCCCATCTCACCAATCGACCCAGACACGTTAGAGTTTATTTGTGACAATCGTAAAACTCTACATCGTATATCTACATTTTGGGATTCGCTCGTGGCTTCCCCCTGCATATATACACGATCATACGCGGTCTCTCATAACTATTTTAGCTCGCGACGAATTTCTTTGCGCGCATTTATAAAAGAGCGTAGTAGTATATAAGGGGAGAGCGCGAAAATGTGGGTTAACTCGCGACGATCGTCTATTTTTGACGTTTTAGTATAGTATAGTGCCTTGCGCGAGCCCGCGAAGGAGAAAACAGGCCGAAGGGCATCAACGCGACTCATTTCCGAACGAAAAAGCAAAAGAGAGAGAGAGAGAGAGGACTATATACACGATGACTGTCATTTAGCGAGAACCGCGAGCGACTCCCCGTCGTTCCCGTTATGCAATCACCGAATGATAGATTGCACGCGCGCGCGCGCGCGTGTTCACGGTGAAAAAAAAAGAAGTTTACGGAAAATTACGTCTTGCGGGCTCATTATCGGGGTAATAAAGCGAATGGGAAGAGAGCTACTGGACGGTATAAGTATATATATATGTGTGTACGCGTGTAGGTATATATACGGCGCTTACATTGGGGTATATACGCGAGCGCATAAAACAAACGTTGAACCTTTTCTTCTGGAGAATGCGTGCGTGGAGTGAACGCGGAATGAAGCGATTACTTTTTATAATCAATTTTCTCCGTACGGTACATTAAACTCGCTCGGATCCTATGGCTTACACAGTCGTGAGAGAGACTGGATACCGTCTATTTTATTATCATTGTTTTAGTATCTGGAAATCGAATCGAGTGGAATAATGGCTCGCAATAGTAAAAGGTTATTTTGAAATAGTTGGATTGATTCTTCGACGAAAAACGATAGTAATTGGAATACGTGGAATAATGAAAAGAAATTTTGAGAACCACTCAATCAGTAACAAAAAAATTGACTTTATTTTATTTAAATACAATTTAATGAAACGTTCAGTATATACTATTGATACATCAATCTATTCATTTATATCTTTTCGAACTTAGCCTCCCATTATTCACGCACGTACAAATATATTCTCGTAACAATTCGTGATTTCCCAAACACTTTAAAACACAGCCATAATATAAAAATCCATATAAACATTATTATAAAACACTTCGGCATAATCTCACACGCGTGAACCGGTAGCACGTCGACCGTCGTTCGCTCATATGGATGATTATAAAAGTCGCCTCATCGCGACGTCGCTTATGCTGCGAACCGCGCGCGTGGATAATTGATTGAAAGGCGTGAACAGCCTCGAGCCGTACGCGCTACTAGGCGTGCCTATATAGAAGCGATATATATGAACGCGCAGATGCACGCACGCGTCGTTATTGTGTACAGCCGTAAGGGAGAGAAAGAGAGAGTACTGGCATAAAGCAGTAACGAAGTGTGAATTGAAGAGGTAGAATTATATCAATTCGTTTTTGCGTACGTTGAGTATGTAGATTAATTAAATTTCTTTTTTTTAATGGGAATGAACAATATTTTTTTTAAATTGTAAATTATATTTGGATGATGTAAATGTATAAATTGTATATTGAATTTCCCTGATGTAAAGCCTGCAACTGGAAATAACTGCAGTCTGTTCGATATTGTGACATAGACCGCTAAATGCTTAACGGTCCCGTCGTAAATTCAATTAGAACGGACTTCTCTCTTCCGTCCACCCACTTACCGGCTACCGCTTCTTGTTGCTTCTCTCGTGTAGATGGTGGATGGACGGCATGATTTTTTAAATTATTGTAACACCATTGTCAGTATAAATTTTAACTTATAAAATAAGTGGCACAAAGTTGTTATTACAGAGATGTATATTTTTAAAGAATGGTAAAAGAATTTCAAAATATCACGTAAAATTTATCTATCTTAGATCCTTCAGTATATTAAAAAAAGTGTATGTTTGAAAAAAAACTAGTTGTTGGAACACGTAAATATTTTCTTGATCATGCTTTTATCATAGCTTTCAAGTTTGTCTAATTGTACATATTAAAACTGCTCCGTAACGAATAGAGTTACAAAATTTTTAGAGTTTTTGCTGCGTTTATACTGGAACGCGAGTAATCAGACATATAAGCATCTCACAGAATTTACGATCATGTATAGCTGCAGTATACTGGTTACCTTTTAGAACCAGTTAACCCATTTGACGAAGAAAATAATAATCTCTTATTTTTAATCCGAATTTAATAACTTGTTATACGTTTGACATTTTATACTTGTACTTTAAAGTTATTGCTTTGAAAATTTAATTAGATATACATAAGAAATTTTAAAATTTCTTCGAAAACTGTTCAGCATGGTTTCATAATATTAATTAAGAATTTAACAACAATATTGTAAATTACATTTATACAGAATCTTAGCTATTTCCTTTCAACTACTCAAAAGGATAATTTTTTTTTAATGCAGTATAATAAAGCCGTGCAGCTTTGAAATGAAGTATTACGGGTGTGGCGAATAAAGGATCGCGTAGGTGGTTTCGGAGAAAACTCCGTTGTCATCCTTGTAGCGCTCACAAGCGGACTTATGCTGAACCCGGCCATCATCTTTTTTTTTTCCTCTCGTTTCGTCATAAATTAGCCTTAAAAAAAGAAGAAGATGAAATATAATAGTTTACTCCGCCAACGGAGGACTAATAATGCTAAAAGCTGTTTGAACTTGCAAAGTGACTTCGTGGGTGTTGAAATAATGCTTAAAAATTTTGCAAAAACTCATTCACGATATAAGTAACGGATTTTACAACTGTCTACAATCATGTTGTAACTATTTTTTAATCTATATCAAAACTTTATACTAATTACACCAGCCACTATACGAAAAAAAAGCAATTAAACGGTCGTTTCCGAACGCGATTGTCATAACAAACCTCCCTCATTAATCTCCATCCGGTCACCTATTCCAATTCATTAAACTTTTATATACATGCCGCAACCTCGCGACGTCTATATATACACACACCGGTCATTGTTCCTCTAAACACAACCGCGTATCCTTTTCAAAACCTCGTTAATTAGGCGGTACTATGTCGAAGACGTAGTACACGTACGAAAGCGATAGGTCCGGAGTGAAAAGTGAACGCGAGGTCGTAGTTCAGTCGTGTATGTATGTATGTATATATGTACAAGTGCAAGTCATCTGGGCGCAATTATCGAACGCGTTCGGGCTTGTCGTCGAGTCATGCGTGTGTACCGTCTTTTTGAGAGGAAAAAGAGAGCAAGAGGCGCAAGAAGTACACAGGATACTTTTTCAATTTTTGCCAGGCAAAGGTGAAATGCGCGTTACTTGCTGTTGTCTGACACGAAGGTAAACAGTATATAGGTTATTGTATTTCACGGAGTCAAAAGTGAATTTGGTTTTTTTTTTGGAAAAAAATAGTGTATTGAATGAATTTCTATAGAAATTTTTAAACGTCATAGAATACGAATAAACTAAATATTTTAACATAAAAATAGATGTAAAAATCATATAACCTATTGTAAAATTATTTATTAAACAATCTGATAAAAATCTTATGTGCACCGTTACCAGTATATAAAAAAAATTGATACGTCAAAAAATATACATTTGAACAAAATATATTAAAAATTTAATTTTCCATTTGTACAATGTAATAAATATAACTAAGAAAAAATAATAAATTAAGTTAAAATGTTCCTTTACATTTTGAAAAAATTATATTTCTGATAATATACACACTTTAAAAAAACCCTTTACAAAAGATATTGAAAAACGACTTATTTCACCCCTTACCTCACAGCACGATATCTTACTACCGTCGCGAGCGCGCCAAAAAAAACTCCTTCCCATCAAGCCACACTACTTCATCTACAAAATCTACCTCGGCATCGGCAACCCCTAACTCTTCAATATCCTCTCTCCCACCCTATTCCACCCCGTTTCTCCTCCTTCACACGAATCCTTCTTACGCCCACCTCACCCTTACGACATCGGCTCGCCTAATCCCGCGATTAACCTCATTCCTTCGCACTCCCTCGTCATTACTATACCGACCAAGAACGGGGTGCGTTCACCTCTCTCACGCTCGCGTGCGTGTATAAAAATCGACGACGTCGCCCTTAATGGATTGAATGCACGTGTATCTTCTATAATAATTTTCGGCTGGTTAGTATATAAAGCTTTAGGGAGGAGGGGATGACCGAAGGCCGAAGTTACCGTCGTCGTCGTCGCTAGGTCAGCGTATTATCGGGCAAGGTTTGCTTACTCTCTCTCGGTACGTGGGTGGGGTCTGTCCCTGCGGATTAATTGGAATTTCGCAACGCGTTGCACGTGTTTGGTTTATTATAGGGGTTATGGGGTGTATCTGATGTGTATACATGCATCGCGTGAGATGTCGCGCGATATCGGTGTATGCTTTACACGCAGTAGTCTTCAATTTTGGCCTTGGGGAATTCTCGCATTCTGGTCGTGGTTTATATGGAGAGTTATAATGGATTTGTGGATGTGTAAGAGAGATTTGGCGGTATAATTTGGATATAAATTATGGAAATTGGTGGATAAGTGGTTTACTTTGGTAGGTCTTACTATGTCCGACTGTTTCTACTTAACATTGCATATGGTGTTATATTGGTTTTTATCGAAAAATATACTGATGGAACATGATCCGAGTAATCGATTACGCGGCGAATCATTTATAATAATATGGAATACCATGTATCGAAACTTTTTAGAGTCACTTTCTAATCCATACATTATAATTATGGTATAATCATAATAGTTCAGTATTTATAGATAATTTACCCGATGATGAATCACCAAAGAGAGTCAAATTTTGATAAATCATCGTTTTTTTTTACTGTTTCATCCATTGTCATTATCCACAAGGGACACATTTTTTAGCTTTTGAGAAATTCATATACCTTTCATTAACGCAAAACCCCAATTCTAGCAAACAAAAAAAACCATCCCGACTAAATTGCGAAATTACCATCCGCATTCGCAGTCATGTCCTTTCATTCGCGAAATTCAACGACTGGTCCCGTAAACACAACTACATCGCAATCAATGAGTAACTCGCAACTCAATGAACCCACTGCATACACATGCATGCACGTACATACGCATTATACACAGAAGCGGGAGCTACTCGCCGCGAAACAAGTGCGCGCGCGTAACAAACTGCGTCGGCCTTGATACCTCGACTTTATGCATACTGTATGTACGTACTTGTATATAATGCATATACATATATACGCACTACACTGAGCACACGTGAAATCGATCGCAGCTCTTAGCCTACATGAGCACTCGTCTGCTGCTGCTGCTGCTCGTTTTCTTTTGTCTCTCGCTTCTGCTCTCGCGCGTTTTACACGCTCTCGCCCATTGTGTATATATATACATACGCGCATTGCAATAAGAGAAAGACATGGTAAAGTGAAGTTTACAAAGAGAAGGAGGTGGTAGGTAGGTAGGTAGGTAGTGACGTGACTAGGCGGAAAAAGGATTTCGATTTCACGGGCGCTTCGCTTTCCGCCGAGAGTTATTTATACGCGTAGGTGGTGAGAGAAAAGAGAGAGAGAGAGAGAGAGAGAGTGATGTATGCGCGAAGAAGATAATTGTTTGTGGCAACGATGGTGACTATGGCTGTTGTGTTACGGTTTTTTATACGTATGAAGATTGCGTGGATGAGCAGGCGGTTTATTCAATTCGTATAGCCGATGGCTATTTTCAGCGGCTTGTAGCAGTTTAATGGGAATGATGATTTTTTTTGCATGTACGTATGGGTGATGATTTGAGTCAGAAGTCAAATGAAATTTCTCGCGTACATCGGGCGCTTATTTTTTTTCTTGTAGTATATGATTATAGTTGTCGTAATTTTATTTCGCGTTAGCATGTCTGTATACAGAAATCACAGCTTGATGAATGAATTCGCATTGAACCCCTTAATTTTAGTTTAAATTTCGCCCACTCTCTCTTGAGTCCAAATTATACTCATCCGTTATTCCGAAGCAGGTTTAAAGGATTAACTTTGCGTGTAAAAACTAGAAAAGTGGCATTTCAATTCTTGATCATTGCTTCGTTATCATCAGGACTCATATTTTTATTAATTTATCTTAAATCCATTCAAGATCCATGTTCCACACTAACTTTAAACTGGCTTTTAACGTTATATACTACTCTTCGTGTATTACAATGTCTAATTATCATATTTAACGGTCAAACCAACGCTTATACCTTATCCTCCAATCTCACAGCAATCATCCGATCAATCGAGATCTCCTTATAGCCACTGCAGCCGGAGGAAACAAATTAATTTTCTCTCCTCATGGCATATCGCACACCGCACGCTGACCCGCATTACGAACGGCGGCGCCTGCCGACTGTATTATATATCTGACTTCTGCGCTCTCTCTCTCTCTCTCGCTCTCTCTTCCTTCTGTTCGTGCGGAGCGGACACACCGCAAAGCGGAACTTTAATTGTGCGAACCTGCGGTGAACGCGCGGCGGTCCGTTAAGCGCGCGACTATATACTCTTACCGCTAAGGGAAACCGGCCCTTCTGCCCTGGTTTCCAAAGCTTTCCAGGGATCGCGTGCTTGGTTGCTTGATGATTATGAAGATGTTGACGTGGTTGAAGTTTGCCGGGTCGATGGATTCGTATATATATAATAAGTGTACCGCGGTGGGAAGTGAAATGATTCTCATTGTATTCTTTTGGATATATAAATTAATGATTAGAGGTTTGTCGATGAAAAGGCAAAAAAATTTTTAATGGATGTATTTATATACATATTAAGTTGCAATACGACAATATTTCTTTTCAGGATATTTAATATCGGAAAGCTAATTGTTTTCTATAAATATATACACAACCAACATTATTTATTCCTCGTCAACGTTCGCATCAATATATTAAGCATGTACACAATAGCTCATGAAACCGGCACACTTCACATCGCGTCTACGCATATATATATATATACAAAAAAAACAATCAAGAATCCACCGCGGACGGACGAATCCTCGATACTTTCGTTTTGCATGACCCAGAACGCGCATGCAGCGGCAGCAACTAGAAACCACGCACGCGGCACAATATAAACCAGTTTTCCTTATAGCGTCGAGTATTTTTCCGAACGGACGCGCAGCCACCGCCTCTCTGGGGACGCGGGTATAGCAAAAAAGCTTGAAAATATCGGCCGCAATAGCCAGCGGCGACGCGGCGGTCATCCCGCCTCGTCTAAAGAGTCCAACGGGAACTGCGCTTTTTGTGATCGCTCTGTGCACTGTATCTATAATACTTGCCGCCTTTCTGTAAGAGCCGCTCTGTGTACGTATATATATATATATATATATATATACGGGAGGTGCGCGAATGTCGCGTGAGATGATGCTTTTCTCGGTGCTGCGGTTGTCTTCTTTAGGTTTTGCTATATCGTACGTGGACGTGCAGGTATTTCGCGGTGGCAATGTTGCGCTCGTTTGGGATTTTATTTATATATATGTAACTTATTTCGAATGGCAGAGTTTTTACGTTGAAGAAGGATTTATTTTTGTAACTTATATAGTAAGGTTGTGGAATAATATACGCGTTTCTATTGGTTGAGTGTATCCTTTGAATTTGAAAATGACCTAAACCTGCATCTTGTAATGAAAAATAGTAATTTTGCAATAAATTTTCTATGAAATGAAAAATGCGATTCTCGTAACGGATTTCCATAACGAACACGCTCGTTTAAAAATGATTTATTACATACTAATACTCATCACTCCCATAAAACCAGAGACTTCGTTTTTATGACAGTATATATATATATATATATATATATATATACAAACACACACACACACACACACTCAATACTTTCTTATGGCATACGCGAATTATGACTATTCTCATCTAAAACAATGTGTTATTTACATTTAAATTGAATTTATTGTTTACAAATTCACGGGCGTACAGTGACACCTATATACCTATCCCCCTATTGTAATCGTAAATTCCTCATTGTACTTCTTCCATCAATATTTATCGACAGTCGGATGAAAATTGCTTTTTCTCAACATCACACCATATACAAAACTATAATATACCTTCGCAACGTGCATCGTTCAGCAACTCTCGACTCAACTTTAAACGCTTATATTATAAACTCACATCGCCGGAGATAAAATCGGCATCGAATTACTCACTTTCTAGAGCATCAATTTCCCTTTACCAAAAAAAAAGAGATGAAGGAGAAAAAAGACTTTCGAAAAAAAAGCTTCACCTCCGGTATATATAGACAATCTCTCTCGTTCCTTCCTCTCTCGCGAACGCGTTTCTCCTCGTGACGAAAATTGCCGAATAACAGCGGCTTTTCGCAACAGCTCGCACGATCTCAATTTCCGAGGCACTTAGCGCAAGTGCACGTCTCTCTCTCTCTTTCTCTCCAGTCGGGGCGATCTTCTCTCGTTGGCCTTGGCGAAGGAGGAGCACGAGAGCGCCGCGAGGAAAATTGCCGGCGCTCACGGCTCGGCAACGGAGAAAACACGAGTAGCGCTGCAGAGTATATCGGCCGGTGGCCGCGAGCGTGCGCGGTTCGTCAAGTGTGTGTGCGCGCCGCGAGTGATGTGCGCGTATTGAGGGTTGGAAGTGGTAGAAAGGTCGCGTGGTCCGGGCGAATTTAGATTTTGATTTTTACGGTTTTATATATACGATTATTGTTTTTACCACAGTAAAATTTTGATATCAGATAATCTTAAGGCAGATGCGCTCCTTTACAAACTTTAATCGTTTAACTTTAATAAATTCTTATTCCAAATCCGATTTATATCCGATCGGTAACAAACTCAACAACGACAGCCTTCATTTTCTTCTTGGAACCTCGCATACTTTACATCCTCGAGCTACCCTGACTTAAAAAACCGCAAAAACTTCATTAAACGAGTGCGAAAAACATACATATATACACAGACTTGTATACGCGCGAGCACTGCACCCACTTACGCATATATACTCCCGCGTGCGGCGCCGTGAAAGTGCGCGGTAGCGGCAGCTGAGGCTTTCAGGGTTGTCTCCTCTCCTTCTCCTCCTCCTTCACGAAGATAGTCCGTCCATTTCTCCTCTCCTTTTTGTTCGGCCTCTTTGCGCTGCTCTGCTCTCTCGCGGTCTCTTTCTCTTTTTCCCCTCGTCGCCGTTGCGGCAGCAGCAGCAGCAGCTCTCGTTTTTCCTTGTTCTTTTCTTTTTTCGGCATACCTCCCACCTTCAAGATCGTATCCGCCGATCTGGTTACCTTTTGTATCTTTATCTGCTCGCGAAGAGGAGACTGCGCACGTTTGCTCATTTGCATCGGTGCACGTCGCATTGTATATATATATATACATATGAACGAGCGCGTCGTGTATTTATTGGCTCGATCGAAGAACAGACCGGAATGTTAAAAATATTTATATAAATTAGCGCGCGCGTCAGGTGTGGCTGTAAAGCTTGTTTCTGATATGATGAATAAATATATAGTAAGAGTATATAGTTTGTGCGAAGATTAAGCGATACATTCGTGGTTCAAAGTAATCGAATTGAAGTTCTACTACGGAAATAAATGAAATAATTTGTACTGACGTTAAACTTAAATTGGAGAATATTGTCTTAAAAGGCCGTCAAATTTATAGAATCGATCTCGAGTCATTAGTAAGATAAAAATCGACTAAGGCACTTTTAAATTCGTAACACCTAATCAACTCAAAATTAGCATTTCACTGAAACCAGACCGAAAACCAACACGCAAACTCCATTAAAAACCTTCTTCTTCAAGAAAAGAAAAAAAAATAACACTCACTATCCACAACCCACAAACCACAAGCATCACCTATTAATCTCCTCACCTCCCTCCTCACTCTGCTTTCATTTCACACTGCCTCCTCCCACACGATCATCCATCGATCTCTCTCACTCTTTCTCTCTCTCGCTCTCCTTCCTTACCTCCGGTCACTTTTCTCTCCCTCTCTCCTGCCGTGATTTGGCGACGACGAGAGCAGCCCACGCGGTATACGCGCAGGATTGAGTTTCGGGCCCGATCCGGTTGGTGAAACGCGAGATCGTCGCTCTGTGTCTCTCTCTCTCTCTCTTTCTGTCGGTGGGGCGTTTCTCTTCCTCTCTTTCTCCGCCGACGCGCCGTATACACCGGCGCGCGTGCACGTGGAACAGGGAGAGCGAGAGCGAGGCCGCGTACTGCGACGACGGAGACGGCAGTGATCTCTCAGTGGCGGCGCGTCCGCGAAATTCGAAGGATCGCCGTGCGCGCGTACACACACACAGCACGCACATATATATATATATAAATACACAAATGCATACATCGGTCGCGTGTGCTAAGGAGAGAAGGATTATGGAGTGATTACCGCGACGACGTCAATACTGTGGTGTTCGACTTGTTGGTGAAGGTTGACGGAGAGCTGTGATAGGAAGAGGAAGGAGATTAAGCTGCGACCCAGTGCAAGTTATTAAGGTGGAGCTGCGAACTCGTTTGGGGAATTATTACATAGTATTTCGACAGCTGTGATGTGAATGGAAATTTTGAGAGAAGTGAAAAAATACTCGTTTGGAGAGGCAGTGATGCGGATAAAACTCGTTCGGCGCTATTAAGTAGTCGTGCTGTTTTAGGGCATCGTTTGAAATTATTTTTTTTTCAGTTTTAAACGTCGTGAGATTTTAAGTGCCAGTATATAAATTGTGATAGTAAACGTGATAGCCGAGTATAGGAGTTGAACTACGGAATGAATTAACCAACTTTTGAATGAAACAAACTTGCGAGATCATCGAAGCTGAAAACCGGACGTTGTGTACGTCAAATGCCTTTCCTTGCCAAAATGTCAGCTCACTTCCGTGGTGGTTACTCCGCCAAGGAGCCTCAATCTAAATCCATTTACAGTCACGACGATGACTATTATCCATCGAAGCTCGAACATCGCTTGTATAGGAACAAGGACAAAATCGTCGATTACGATGACACGGATTACCGCAATCACGATGACAGTGATGAATTCATACGTAAACCGTCCAACAACGGACATTGGCACCGTAAAAAAGACAATGAGGATGACACATTCATTAGAAAGACTTCCAATAACAAACATTGGCAGCCTAATAGAAAGGACGAAGTGGACAACGATGTTGATGTACTCTACCGTAGAAGCAAGGAGAAATTTGCGTCTTGGGATATAAGAGACCTGGACGATCAGCGTCGATCACCGGAAAAACGTACGAAAAACGGTAGCCGAAAGAACTCTCGAGATGCCGTGGATGAAGAAGTGGAAGAGATTTTCGTAAACGGCGGTGGCAGTGAGTCACCACGACGAAGAAACGGTACCTTGTCAGAGGGGGATAGGCAGCAACGGATACGTTCCAGCTCAGCGAGTCGTCGTGAACGAGCGTCCGAGTCACTCGATCGGCAAAACGGCAGACAGGTTGGCAGAGGAAGAAGAACTGTCGAGCCGTGGAGCGAGGAAGAAGAGGATGACGTCAATGGTGATGGATATTCGTCCCGAGCAAAGTCTGAAGAAAGGGACAAGAGTGCGAAGTATGTTAATAATAAAGACCACAATGACGATCGTGGATCGTTGAAGAAAAGGAATGAGAAGAACGCTGGAATGAATTTGGGCTTCCGAGCCATTGTTGATAAGTTCAGGTCGAAGGCTGATGATAAGGATAAGAAGGAGGTGGTGCACAAGAATCGAAAGCAAGACTTTGTTGATGAAGATTGGAGGTATGATAATGGAGAGAGAAATGGTCATAAGGAAAGGAAAAGTCCGGAAAAGTTTGAAGTGTACCCACCCAAGGAATCGAAAACTGAGAAGAATCACAGGATCAGGGACCACGAATTCGAGCGTGAATCTCGACCCAGAAGAAAATCGCCAAACAACGACGAGGATTATCATCATCACGATAGACATCACGAAAGTGATAGATCAAAACGACGAAGTTATGCATTCGAAGCGTCACCGGAAGAATTCGACGTGAGGATTCAGAAGTATGAACGCGCTCGTCGTGACGATCCCGAGCTTCACAGACGAAACTCGTTCCATGATCGAGGCTACAAGGATAACGGCGATATTTATAGCAACAGGATATCGTCTAGAGATCGCAACGGGACCGAAGTCAGTAGAAAAAGTAGCTTGAAGGACAAAGACAGAGATCAGCTGAAACGTCGTGAATCCGTGAAGAATAATGTTAAGGTGCCAAAAGCACGTATCTCCGAGAGACACTCCCGACCGTTGACACCGCCTATGGACCAGCAAGTGGAGATGTTCCGTGAAGAATCTCCTAAGGATCGGTACAAAGACTCGTCCCGCAAGAGCTTCTCTATGAAAGAGTGGTACGAGAGCAATCGTCAGTTTGCAGCCAAGTACCTCAAAGAACACAGCAAAGTTAAGGAACTTTCTACCTCAGATGTCTCTGCCAAGGACGAGTTCGTCTTCGGCTCGCCCAAGGACGGCTCCGGGCGTGCACTCCTCGAAATAGAGAGTCAACAGCGGCATGTGCGTCGTGAATCTTTCGACGACGAGAATGGCCACCGAGGTTACGAAGCTGCCAGTGTCACAAAGGTTCGTCATGAGGAAGAGGATAGCACCAGTGGTCGTCGTGTCAGCAGCAGCGGTAGGAGCAACGGGAGTAAGAGCAACAGAATCAGGCAACGACGCGATTCCGAGGACGGCGATGAGGCTAACGAGGCGATGATATCGTCGCGGAGTTACGGGAGAAGTTTTGTGATGCCAACGAGAAAAATCTGGAATTACCGAGACGGGGTATGACACTAGATATTACCGTAAATACCGAGATTCCTTATCGTGCGCGAGCGAAAGCTAGTGGAAAGGGGCATTTTCTCTCGCGGCCCGTCTTAGGATGGATGTAATCGGAAAGTAACGGGGAATCTTGCGGGGATGCGGAGGATTTATTAGGGATTTCGCGACTGAGGGAGAAATTACATAGAGAAGAGAAGAGAGAGAGAGAGAGAGAGAGAGTAATTTTATGTGCTTCGCTGAGGAAAATTGTTTGTTAGTATGGTAATGTTGTGGTTTGAGGTTTGCTGTGTGGATTGAAAGTTGTATGGCTGGATTGAGATAAATCTAAATCTTGATTTGAAATTATCAAGATAAAAAGTAATTTCAATAACATTACTAAAAATGTAGGTTTTTAAGTATATATTATATTGAAAATTAATTATTTCAAATTAATAACGATAATTATAATAAATTATTATTTTATTTAAATCTTTATAAAATATTTTAATAACTAACATAGCATATTTGTAAAATGAAAAATGTAAGTTGTTTGTAACACGATTAAATTAATGTAAAATTTTTACTGAATAAATTTTCGAGTATACGCATATATCTATATAGAAAAACCGGTGAGTATGTCACTGTCAGCTATATTTCACCGATAATTTTCAGCTCAAACATCCGAAATTTCTGTCGCAATAAACCCCCAATGTTGCAATAACGTAAAAATTATTATCAGTTCGTTACGCCGTGGATATATACAATACACACGCGCGTGCTGTACTCGTAAACCGATCGCCATTAATAATTAACGTTGTCAGCTCGCACGCTCTATTCCCTCTCCCTATACCAAATAAATGTACTCGCTTGAAATCTGTTGTTGTATAGCCTCTCTCTCTCAACATTTACGTCGGCGTAATGACAGAGAGAAGTGCTCCATTCTTTATTTTCGTCTCGCTTTTCCAAGGTGCCCCGCGCTCTTATATATATACCTGCGTGCGTCCACGCACTTGGCTCCATCCTTGCGCAAGTTACCTTTCCCTGTGTGCCCATGCGCGCCTATACGAAATACTTATTCTCTCGGGTTTTCTGTTTGAAGCCATAAATAAGAGATCTGTCTGTCGCCGATGAGGTAGATTTTTTCTTTTTTTTTTTAAGAACGCCGAGTGTAAATAAAGAAGCGCCGCCGCGGATATGATTTGCGATGCCGAGGTGCGAAGTAATACTCGCGGACAATGCGCAAGGAGAGAAAGAGAGATTATTAATAACAGTACGAGCAATGAGTTATTTATTGCGAACGCGAGTATTGTGCGCACGCATGAACGCGACTGGGCGTATATGTATGTGTGTGTAGTAATTTATTAACCGTAATTTAACGAAGCGCTTTTGGAGCTTGTTAGCAATTAATTTATCGATATGTTCACTGTGGATGTTGAATTATAATTGGTTTCAATAAAGATATTGTCAATGTTGGCTGTATAACGACATTTAAGCGTTACTTTTTCTTTCATTTTCATTTTTTCCCCTTTCGATATAAATGTTTATTTTTGCCAATAAAACGTGGCACGATCATTATATTTCACATTTGATTCATTTGATTATTGCATTTTAACTTGTAAAAGATTTAATATAAAAATAATAATATCAAAACTATTTTTCTTCATAATATATAATAATAATAAATTTCGCATCGTTCATTCAGTATCGATCCTCCAACACTACTCGCAGTTCCATAGTTCTATCATATATATATATACACACTCCTACATATCTCACAACCCTTTGGTTCGCACCATCTCAACAGCTCACGCGCCAGCCTCCAACTAAACCGACTTCCAAACCTCCACCTCAATATATACACACACACACCCGCTAACATCTGTTGCTACTGGTATCAAACAGGGTCCTCGAGTCACACAGCCAGACGCGTGACTCAGGAGCACCGAAACGACATCATCATCGTCGTTCTCTCCCGTATACGCGCGAGAGTCGAGATCATTATTCAAGATTACTATATATAGCCGGCTAGAGACAACGGTAACACAGCCCGCGCGCGTGTCTCTCTCTCTCTCTCTCTCTCTCTCTCTCTCTGCAGTTATATACTCTCGATATTTGGCGATGCCGCACGCAGCGGGCGAGCGCGTGGGCGGACTGGCCCCGGAGCGCGGATTTCTGCGAAGCGAGGTGATTCTTTTCGTGAAATCGTGAGGATGCGCGGTGGTGGTTGACGCATAGATTGGTAATGAGAGGTGCGGGGATTTTGTGAATTTGATAGCTCGATGGTTCGTGTTGACGAGCTTAATGTTTGATTACACTGAGAGAAGGATTTATTTATAGTTAATATATTTAGTAACAGTTAATACTAAAATAGTTGATTTTAAGGAAATAAGGAAATTATAATTTGAAAACATTCACATTTGACTGAAATTCCAAAATATTACTATTAATGATGCGCATATTAATAGTTAATATGCTTAGTTAATAAGAGTTCACAAAGAGTAAATGTAAATAAATTTTTCTCTATATTTTTAACATATTATTAACGGTAAACAAATTCTTCTCTCAGTGTAGGAACTTACAATGCCGTGATTTTTATGTTTAGTGTAAAATGCATTGGTTCGCCTGCAGTAGAATAAATTTGATAATCCTTTGTAGTTTTAGATTGGAAACATCATTTTTCTAATTTACACTAATGAACCTTGAACAAATTGAAAATTCATTAACCACTGTGAAATTTCCTTAGATAAAATTTTCTTTCTTCTCAACAACACCGGCCATTCAACGACCATTCGTCCCTCCACGTCATACCCAGCCTCTCATTGGAAAGTCCAAACGGAACCTCTGCAGAGACTCCGCAGCGACAAACCCGTTTTCCTCTCTCCCATTCTCTTTCTCTCTCTCTCTTGCGCACGCATCGCTCGTTCGAGCAATCGCGATCGGAAATGAATTATTGGCCGATGCGCGCCGATTAAAGCTCTCTCTCTCTCTTTTTCCTTTTCCCTCTGGTTAACCGCGGTAGTCGCGCGATCGCATAATTTACTCTCTCTCTCTCTCTTGTCTGGGTCAGGTTATACGCGAGCACGGGGCCGCAGCTGATTAATGCCGACCGGAGCTGCTAGACAAAAGCGACGTATTTATTGGGTGTGATAGAGCTGCCGGACCGCGGCGCGCGTAATGGATGCGCGACTGGTTTGTATGTAACTCTATATAGCGCCACGTCGCAGGAGAGTCTGTAAGTGCTATAGAGTGGATGTATATAAGAGCGTATAGAGACGCTTGTGCGGTTCCGTTTTGTAGAAAGGCGTGTATACGTGCGTGTACATGGTACAGACATTGTTGTAGAAGGGTATTTTGCAACTTTGCGATTGGGTTTAGATTTGTCGATTTATTGTATATAAGTATAGTTTGATTAGTTAGATTAATATATAAAATATGACTCACGGTTATAATATTGAACTGGCGTTTGATCTACAAATTTATGGGAATTCAATAAAAAGCGCGAAAGAATTTTATTGGATATATCAAAGTATGAAATCATCGTTTTCTAATATGAATCGCGATAACTGCGACGTGAAAATTTATTGATATGATATTGCTTGCATCGAAAGGTAGATTAAATTTTGAAAAAGTTTTATATCATATATTATGTTTCAGATAAAATAAAATTTTTTTTTCTTGTATCCTTATAGCATTGTACATACGTCAGAGGATGTAGTTTCTGATTATTTTTTTAATGTAAATCGTGATGCGAGAATTAAATAAAAATATACTTGTGAAATTACACTAACTTTAATATTTTCGAATAATGACAATTTACAATCAGTGATAATTCCTTCAACTAAATACAAAATAATATTCTTCACAGCGTAATTACTTTTCACAAACATAATAACGAACATTTTTTCCATAAATATATCTAAAATCACTTTAAAAAATCCAACTATTTTTATAAAACCTTCATCTCCTTCGACTAAAAATCAACGTATCACAACATAACGCACGACGTTCCATATAAAAATCCAAACAACATGCGCGCACAATCTCATACAAATACCAGTCATTAGAAGAGAAGAAAAAAGTAAGAATTATCTATACCATAATACCCACAATCCAGTAGCTAACAAGCGTGGCCATCGGGAACCTCGTAAAATGAAAAAAAGGCAAACACTAGCGGAACACGTGTGTGTGTATATAAGCGCAGATACACGTTCCTCTGCCGTCAAGCTCTGCCGATCATGCGCGTCTTGTGCGCACGCGTGGCTCGACTGTCGAAACCCTGCGCGCGCGCGCGTGCCATTGCAATTAAAAACTTTTTCCCAATTATGCGCACGCGCTGTATACATCGCGAGAGGTTCATTATTTTCCCGCGGCCTTGTCCCGTTTTGCGCTCTTGACTTGTGTAGGGTGAACTTGCGTGTGGTTCGGGTCCGAGTGTTCCACGTTTTTATATATGGCCTCTGGCTGGGTTATAAAATAATCGTAGAGGTTTCAATTTGTATTGTTGTTGGTTATCGGTTATATCGCGATTGACGTATGAAAATTCGAAGATGAAAGGAATTTGAGCATGTAAAGTTAGGAAAGAAAATTCGTGATTGAAATAAATCTCAAATATATAGCAAACGTTATCACATAATTTTTTGAGATGGTATTGCGGATCACTTCGGTATATATCTTTAAAACGATTAAAAGAAAACACATGTTTACTGTAGTTTTCATTAAATATTATTATTATACATAAAGCATATTAAAACTAAATAAAATGAAAGAGCGCTTGAAATTCATGAAACGTAATGTATCTATTACTTGTTCCAGGGTGTTCACATCACGGACGTGGAGGAAGGCCAGCCTTGTTTACAATGTGGCGAAACGTGTTCCGGATTCTTGCCTCACAATTGGAGGTAAGTCATATGCGCCATTTGTATGACCGTCAATTTTGTCCGCCTTCCTTATCGATCAAAAATTTCATAACACGTCAAGGTATTTGTCATATACCTGATATACATCTATACAAAATTACAAGTACAGGTGCATTTGCAAGAAGAACAAGTCTGGGCTATCAGATTTAAAGGATTGAGAAAGTTCGAACGCAATGTTCAGTTGTTTATAGACGCTTTAATGGCATTTACTATAGATACAATTGATGTATGTGATACTATGAAATCAATCATTATCATGCCAATATGATTAAATTAATTTTAAAATAATGAGATTATAGTGAAGATTAACAAACAAATTAAATTAATGAATGTTACTAAATGTTATTCCGAATGTCTGTTTATTACCACCTGTTTAAATGTAATTTGTTTTCGGAAGACGCAGTAGTTTGTGCAATGAATTTCTCCACATTAAAAATTTATTGCCCATGACATATCAAACCAAGATTACAGAGAATCTCTCAGTAAAAGCGTACATAGCATTCGTTTAATAAATGTATGCCCATGAAAAAAAAAGTAAAGAAAGTTTTTAAATATCCTGATTAAGGTTCTTAATGGAAATAAAAACAAACATTTTTCGAATATCTTACCGGTACATATACTATATTTCCTAATAAAAAATTTTTTGAGCCTTTCTTGAATCTTTCTTATTAAAATCAATCTCTTTTGAAGGAAAACTTATCAGCTAAAGCTATTTCCACGTGAACCAACAAAACCGCGGTTGCTTCTAATCCCTATATCTAAACATCGCTTAGAAAACTCCTAAATCTCAAGTAAAACTTTACAAACGACAGAACCAAACCCAAAAATTTTATACCACACTCATCTATATCTACCAAAAATATAAACTTTTCTCTCTCTTTCTCTCTTCTTTTTCGTCCTGTCTTATGTATAGCGCGGGACCTCCTATACCGCGGTAACGTCCAAAAATAAGTCTGACGCCTGCGCATGCAGGAACGACGACGGAACGAATGGGAGGAGCACGCGCGGAGGCGAGAAAAAGAGCCGCACGCGAGGGTGGCGAGCTGAATGCCTTCCGCGAACGTGTATATAACGGTGTTGTCGCGCTCACCTCCGATGACTTCGACGCGCTTTTGTGACGATGCAAGCCTTTCGGTCGATTCTTTTTTTTCCTCTCTCTCTTTATTCTCAGGTTTCGTGAAGCTCTTTGTTCCTTGGTATTTAGCGTAGCCAGGGCAAATCGATTTGTGCTACGCTGTCGATCAGTTGTGTATAGAGAGAGAGAATCGCGTGGTTTTGCGTTCGCGTTGACTTTCGCGAGATTTGACGTGTATGGGGAAATTTTGCGTTGCGGTGTGGTGAATTATAAGAGAGGAATGTTGTAAAGTGGTTTGCAGAGAATTGATATACGTTGTACGGAGAAATGTGTGGTCTTAGTATAGGGTAGAATTAATTTATAGTGGAAGTTAAATACGTGTTTGATTTATATATACAATTTATGTATGAAAAACTCGGTTTGATCGAAGACCGTTATTTAAAAAACTGAAAATTGATAAAGTTAGAAATACATTCTTATCTGTGAATTTCAGTAAGTTATGTAGACAGAATCTCTGCGTATTTACACAAAATTCCCATAGCTTTTACTTTGGAAAATCGTAATATTACAGTATCTTTTATTACAAAAGATTTTTTAAATTTTTTAATTTATGTTCCAACAGATCGTATCAACCAATAATTTTATTTAACATTAATATTTATAAAAAGTTTTCTTCATCTACGAAATAATATTAGTAAAGTTGAAAGTGTTCTTGTGCGAAGTACAGAAATTCGATGTGCTTACAAAATCTGAATTCATTTATTTCCGTATTTACTCATGCGTTCACTTCACGGTTTTCATTCTGAGTGTGAAAGTGAAAAAGCCGCATGTCTATGGAGCGTTTAATACTTCGCTTATTTGAAGTGTTTTTCAATTCACCTTGAAAGCGTACACGGAATTGCTTAAGATTATATCGAACTCGTTGAAGTGTTTTGTAAAGTTAAATGTTTGAAATTTCATTTTCTCAAAATATCTATTTAATATTCAATAATATTATTATAAAGTAAACTATTATTTAAAATAGTATAATAACGTCATATAACAATTTTTGACTTTTACAATAACAAAAACATTGTGATATATTTAAATGTTGCGTACAGTATTTTATTATAAAATAATGAAAGCCTCGTGCGAATTATAAAATACAACTTTAGATTATATATCACGTAATACTAAAACTGAAATACAGACGTCAAGGTGATTTCCTAACAATGACGGCTTTTCATCATTTAGTTATAAATGATGATACTCAATTACACTACTGTTTGTTCATAATGAAAGATTAGATTTTTTAAATTTTAAAACATTTCTACATAGTGTTTATTGCCTACCCACGTACTTATATTCTTGCATTACGAAGTTTTATCATTTAGGAGATGTTAATACAGACGAAGCTTGCGCAAAATGCATCAGTAAAACTGTCGACTTTTTTTTTACTGCAGATATAGACGAATCTACGTTTACAAATGTTTGTAACATCGTTTTATTAGCATTATTGTATCATTGTGATTGTACGTATAATATCAAGTTGCATAAAATTAAAAATACTTTATCTTTAACATAAAATGAAATTTCAAAATACAAACGTTCTTTATATTTTCGAATATAATTGTTATATCTATACTTATACGCTGTTAAAAATCATCAAACAATAAAAAAACAACAATTTTGAAAATATGTTTTCTATAGCCAATAAAACCAAGTCTCAACCTTTCTTCACTCCAGTCGCCAATCAACCGCGAATGCAGCAGCGAAAGAAGAAACGACGACGACGACGACGACTGGCTATATACTCGCGCGGATAATTGCGCGCCGTGACTTAATAAGTCGAGTCGGCGCGGCAGTAATGACGAATCAATTGTCGTTGGCCACAGTCGACGTTGTAGCTCTCGTTCAAGACTACCAACCACGAGTAATGTACATATATATCTGTATATATGCTCTTTTTGCAACTTCCTGCAGTCGTGCGCGCGCCGATATAATTGCCGGTGGTCAGTCGCTACTCGTGGATGCCTGGAGTGAGACGCGATAGTTTTTTTTCTTCGTTTCTGCGGGATGCACGTCGTCTTTTTTTTTCTTCGTGTTTTGAGTTATTCGAACGCAATCGAGGTATGTGTGATTGACATATTTATACTGGCAATCGGGGTTGAAATGGAAGACGATAATGTTGACAGGGGAGAGAGGAAAGTATTTCTTTGATGGTCCAGTGTATATAGAAAGTCAGTTGACGTGATACCATCATTAAGTGAAAAATGTAATTACAGTTTTCTCCCGCTTTTACTTTATATATATACCATTTTTTTTTTGCTAGTGCGACAATTTAGTATAATTATTGTTATTATCGCATGCTGTTGATTTATAGCTAACACTCGAGATCTTTACGCTTTCGCAAAGAATTTTTCGTCTGCTTTGGAAATAATAAATAGAAATTAACTTTAATACATAAATGAATATATCATACATTTATATACTCTATATTCATTCAGAATTAATTTTCTTAAAATCAATAATTCTAAACTTTTCACGTAAGAAATTTAATTTTATTAAATAATAAAATATCGAATTTATTCCGAATAAAATATCCCATCGCTTCCTCAACACGCGAACTCTTCCATCACTCCTGTTCCAGCAACCTTCCCACCACCCAATTACGACAACATCCACCTCACCTCACTTCTCTCTCTCTCTCACTCTATCGGAACAATCCCGTTAATTCATCCTTCCCTCGCACAATACTCCCGAAACAATCCTCGAATACCATCGATTGTATTCCACAGCGGCAACGAGTGAAGAAAAAAAATAGCGACACTTCCTCCTCATTTTGGCGTGCGCGAACAAGAGAGAGAGAGAGAGACGCACACATCAAAGGCACGCGCGCGCCGAATGGGAACGGGAACAAAGACATCAAAGCCTAGATCTTATACGTGGCCGGTTGAGTTCGACAGACGAGGCCGTAAAGTAGCCTCCCGCCTCTCGTTAAATTAAAGGTGGAGAAAATCGCGAACGCACAAGCGTGTGTGTGTATTTTACGTGGCAGGAGTAATGCAGGGAGTTGCCTTCGTCATGCGCTAATTGTCCGCGTGGTGTGGTAGTTTGATGGATTTGAAAACCACCAAGTTATCGATATTTCGGATGGGTGATAAATTGTTCAGTGTCGGTACGAATGGCTATTTGATTGTGTAATATGATTATTATTGTAAGATGCCGAGGTGGAAAATCTTCAAATCGGTGATTTACGGTTCACCGAAAGTATACTGTATAGTAAAATAAACAACGTTTCCTACTTATTTTATGGGCTACTTCGTCTACGAGAGATTTATTACTCGCCGAATTGGTAACATTTTTAGTACACCGCAAACTACATCTAATTAATATTATTTATTACCGATATAACAATAAAGATCAACAACGGACTACCCTTTTAACTGTACACCGTGCTCTAATTAAATAACGCACTCTTCCAAGAACTGGAAAATTGTTCACCCCTCTCTCTCTCTCTCTCTCTCTCTCTCTCTCTCTCTCCTTATCTAGCCGATACCCACCATCCATGCTTTTAGGCGCTCCTCTCTATATTTATCCCTTTCCCTTCTTATCCATTTCCCGTTCGCCGTTTTATATATCGGCCGCTCCGCGCGCGTCCCCTTATCCGTACACCGGGCGCCTCGATTTTGCGCTCGCGCCTTTTCTTCCGTCTCGAAATCTCTTCCGCCTTCGCGCGCTCTCTCGCTTATATACTCGCTGATCCGTATACGCCTGCGTGTGTATTTATAGTCTTCGATGTGCGAGAGAGTGAGAGAGAGAGGCTCGTCTACTCATCGACCTCCGCGGCTGGGGATAGATCAAACGGGGCGTGTGTAGAGCGGATCGTCAGCTGTGGCGCGAGCGCGCGCGATATCAGATTAAAGAGCTTCGATATCAAGCGAAAATAAATCGGGAAACAAAGTTCGTTCGGATGATGCGAGAAAGTTGATGGAGTAGCAAGGACGCGAATTTGTGTGTATTTTACATTTAGAGAATGAACATTTATTTAATAGGGTTTTTTTTCATTTTACATTAACGTTTTAAAGTTTTGTAATAATTGTTTCAAATTTTCTGTTTAAAGAGTATACGGTCTAACTTCTTTTTTTTCTGAGCTTTTTCTTTTATATTTTTAGGAAAATAATAGTTTCATAAATCTTGTTTCTTATCTTTCCAACTTGAAGGCGATATAAATTCAATATTAATAAATTACAAAACTTGAAAATAGAACCACTTTATATTTCAAATATATAAGAGTATTGCGTTTGTATGATTGCGAAATGTAACATAAAAGCTTTTTTTAACATAATTTGTTAGAGTTGTCAGACATAAACAAAATTATCATGCTGGTGTAGTAAACAATGTGGCTATTTTCCAATTTATAAATAATTTATGAAAATTAACATTGGTACTTAAAACATTATATTCGTTGTTAATATTTACATATCAAAATTGAAATTAACTCATTATTTTAATTAAAAATTACGTTTGCCTATATATCTCGAGTAACGTAATAAGCTACGTCCGAATCGTACAAATCAGTCGTACGCGTCCCAAAACAGTACAAAAGTTATCACGAAGAGAGGCGAAAAGTGGGAAGGAGCGACTTCTGTGTGTGTTCGCCCGTAAAGAAAAGCTGCGGAGATTTATCGCACAGGCCGCTCGGGCGAAATAGACGCCGGCCGGCGTTATAATAATTTTCTCTCGACTACAGCACGTGTGCGACGTAGACGTCGACTAATGCTGGTTTCGGTCGACTGCCTCTTTATTGCGTGGAGGTGTCGAAAAATCGATATCGATGGATGGCTTCCGGTTATATTGCAGGCATTTTCCGTTTTCAGGGGTTCGGGAAATAAATAAATTTTCCCTAGCAGTAGGGAAAATAACAAAATGGAATAAAATTAATTAGAATTAAATACAACTAGTTTGAACGTGGTTGGCATTGTGTTGTTGAATTATGATAAAAGAATTCTCGTAGAAAATAAAACAACTTTGTTGTTTAAGAGGATATTGGATAGCGACATAATCATAAAAGTACTATTAGTATCGCTTGCAATAAATTCACGAATATGTAAAAATCTTATTTTTCTAAAAGAATATTTAAAAATTATTTAATTAAACAATAAATCATGATCGGTAGGGATCACCTGTTTTTGATAGTTTAATTTAATTCTTCAAAAAATATCTCTGGTTGGAAAAATCTGAGATTTATTTTAATTTTTCCAAATAAAGATTTGACAGTTAATTTATTGACTAACGAAATTGGATTGATTTTAAAAAATGGAGGAATTTATATTTAAAATTAACACTAGATTAAAACAATTTAATAAAAGTTTCATGATATTCTAAAGCTTCTATATTAAAATATTTTTCTTCTCTCTCTAAACAGTTATTTTTCGTTGACAAAACTAATATAATCATCGTGTGAGGTTTTTAATTTAAAAAATGACAGTTTGCTAATTGATGGTTTTTAATATTAAAATTGACAGTTTGCTAACTGATAATGTTTAATTTAAAAATTGACAGTTTGCCAACTGATGGTTGACATTTATACTGCAGGAAATTGATAAAATCAGGTACCAAGAATATACAAAAAATTTTGTATCCGTAATTTGTAAAATGATTGGAGAATGAGAAGGACTAAGTATTTTTGAGAACCGCACTGCTTAGAGACGTTTGCGTCATTGCGCAAAAAAATTCAATCCGCATAAAGAGATAATTGAGTTGAAACTTTAGCCAACCGCAATGTCCGTTGAATTACTCGTGCAGCTTGCTTACGAAAGCCACTCACATCGCGTTATTATTGTCACTAGTTTTCTCACATAAATTACTTCCTACTTACCACCTATCGCTCGGCTGTTAGCCACTTTTGGTTTTGTGCAATTGTACCACCGATTATTTCCTCTCTCTTATGACCCTTTAATACTTCACATACAACAAATGCTCGGTTAACATTTTTCATTAATGAATTAACAGTGAACAACAACTATATTTTAATTAAATATCAGTTACAATCTGTAAAAATGGTCACGTAATGTATACAGTTTACTATTACATCGTTATACTTATATATATAAATTGTAGTAATTAGCGATGAATCAATCATCAAAACTAAAAACCGATATAATTAATTAATTCTCGTTATCCGCAACAACGATAAACCACGCGCATTAGTCACGACCAATACTTACGTTCATTAATTCCGAAGCACAGACTGAATTACAGCATAGAATTCACAAGCATTCCATTCGAGTAGTAACGTACCTTACATCTACATTTCCCTACCGCGCACCGTACGGCAGAACAAACAAAGCGCAAATCCTCGATAACGGCGTTCTCGGCAACAGGTCAATCACCAGTAGCGCGACTCTTACTTTCCTGCACGTGCATTATATTACCGCAGCAGCAGCAGCAGCAGTAGCGCATGCGCCATAAAAGATCGGCGACCGACGCAAGGAAGTGGCGATTAATATCGGTCTTTACGAGTTCGCTCTCTTTCTTTCTCTCTTCCACGCAGCGAATCGAATCTCAAAGCGGCACGCGCAGAGTTATATTGCTTTTTTGCACGCTTCAACAGGGTTTCGCGCTGATTCCCCGCGTCGTTAAGTGGATTCGACGAGGTGGTGGTGGTGGAGAGCGTCGCTTTGAAAGAAGATTATTGAATGGGATGCGCGCAAACAAAGCCATTTCGTTATGGTTGTAAATTGATCGGTATATGTTTGTTATGAGTGAAGGAGTTTATTGCTTTGTGGATATGATGCGTTAAGTGCGCGCTTTGTGTCAGATCGAAGATTCGAGAAGATGTTAAGTGGAAAGAAGAGGCTGTGAATTGGCGATATTTAATTGTTTAATGTTTTCGATGTTTCGTGATTTTTCGTATAAAAGGGGTATTTTCGAGTAGTAATGCAATGTATATATAGTGTATATTCAAAGTCACTTATAGGTGGTAAACGCGAGAAGGTCTTGATTTTATACGACTTCGTGCGTGCAATTCACATACGCGAATAAAGAAACTTGAAGCGATTAAACTTTAAAAATGATGATAAAAGGAATTTTATTGTTTTATAGCTCGCTGAAAATACTTCAAGGACATTGATAGCACAGTTGCAATTACTTTGATTTTCAAGGATTTTAAGTGTCATGTGTAATTGCTACTGGGTATATGTATATAACCCTGGATCTGTAATATTTCAAACCCTTTCAGTCACACGAATGTCATTAAATAAATGTTCTTTTATCTCGAAGATTACTCGCGAATTTAAATAAAACTTTATTCAGACGCATTTTTACGTTTTCGCCAATTCACTCCAACATTTTTTGTTGTTTTATTCTTCGACCTTGTTTCTTATGAAAATTTTTTATTGTAAATTGAATCTGCATCTCTCTTATAACTGTGATAACAAGTTAAGTCAAATAAACTTTTCGATTTTGTAAAAGAGCTAAAAGAAAAGAAAAATGAAAGGATGCCTTTCAAATTCCAAAAAACATCATGAGAAACATAACAGTTCCTCTCATAATCCAGTTTATTACCGTTGGATCTCATTAAACACAGCTCCGAAAATAAACCTCCTTCCTATCCCTCCTCCCATCTTCTTCTTTCTTCTTTCTTCAAAAAAAAGTTCATCGTCAAATCAACACAACCTTCACAAAATCTTTGATCATCCTCACGATTCGTATATATACATATATAATGCACTACTAGCTGTAGTTCTCGTGTTCCCCTTTTTTTCCTCTCTCAACATACTGCAATAAGCGCACCCACGTGGCCGCACCAAATAATCCCTCGACCCTTACCACCACACACTCACTCTCTCTCTATTTCTGTTTTCCGTAGCGCACACGCGGGCACTCGCGAAACGAAGACGTGCGCGAGCGTCGCCTCAGTCACTCCCCGGGAGCTATTTCGAACACGGCGCCGCGACGCTGGTCTCTCCTTGCGAACGTGTGCGGTGTATTATACATGAATGACATAGAGAGAAGCGTCGTTACTGTTGCAGCTATATAACGATGTGTATGTATGTATGTATGTATGTACGTTGTTTACGTCGCGAGGAATTGGTGCGTGAGACCTGGACAGTGTGAGATAAGGGTCATGAGACGAGGAAGTGTTAAAGTGTAGTGGATAGTAGATGTCGAGAGTGAAGTGGATGGGACTGATGGTGTAGTGTGTTGCAGTGAGTGTATCTGATTGGTTTGTAGACGTTGCGATGATAGGTGCGTTATTAAAAGGGATTAATTTTTGATGTAGGGAAATTGGTTACGCGAATCTCGATCAATCTAGAATACATACCTAAAAAATTTCTGTTTCGTGAAAGATTTCAATATTTAAATAATACTCTAATAAAACATATTGCAATAGTTACTTGTATTAAAGTAATATTACTTAGAATGATGAAAAATCTTCTTTAAACAAATACTAACTTAACTTCATCTGCATACGAAACAAAAAATTTTAATTTCGGTATACGTACAATCATATCAAATAATTCAATACAAGCAAAAAGTTCATTTCATTTATAATCAAACTTTAAAGTAAAACTTAATTTCCGAAAACTCTCGTGCACAATGTATAATAATTTCCCCTAAACGCTATCTAAATCCATCCTCTCGTCGCCTACTTAACCATATTACAGCTCACTCGCGCACGTGTCGTCTCCCCCGAGAGCTTAGCAATAATTGATCTCTTTTCTCCTTCCACAAGGAAAAAGGACCTGTACGACGCGCAATTAGTCAGTCATGCTCCTGACGTCTGACGGAAAATGCGTTTGATGGATGGTTCCCGACGATTATATATATATATACATATACGTCGGCTCCTCGTCGTATCCTAATCCTCCTCTGCGAAAAGCAGCAACAGCAGTAGCGTCGCCTTAACTCGTTAAGTCGGCGCTGACAGTAACGGCTTATATAGTAAGTACGTTCGTTAGGGAATATTGTCGACTGTATACGTATATATATATAGCTTTAATTTAAATGGGCGTAATTTTGATTTGAAGCCCATGGGAATGGGGTGATTTGTCATTTGGCGTAAGTCGTTGTCGGGTTTATGATGGCGAGTGCCGCGGAGGTTTGCGTATGAGGATATACGTGTTAATTATAGTTTAACTGTGCTTGTCCTGCCGGAAGATGTTAAAGGTATAATGCATTGCCATGAAACGGAGTTTAGTCGAGGAATCTCTCTTTACTAATATAGTAATTTAATTTAATTTAAAATTTTCAACGTTTAAGTTTATACTTAAGCAAATGTATTTTAAAAAATACTTTTTTATTTTGATTTTTTTTCGTTTAGTTTGTTCTCTTTAATTTATCGTATTGTTCGTAATTCCATCGTACAGTTTTGTTCACAAACTATGACTACATCATATTCATTGTTATAACAACTAAAGCATTAAGTTGCATATTTTTCATATTATATATAACGTATCCGTTTCAATATCAATACAGCGAATCACCTTCAATCTCAAATTAGACGGTTCACTTAAAATTCTTCATTAAAGAGTAATTTCGGTGCAATTAATTTCTTACTTTAAATATACGAAAAAAAAAAATTTACAACCTGACACTGATTAATAAGACATTGATTTTGGTATGGAACTCCACCTTGAGAAAGCAATTTCGCACGATCAACGAAGCGCGTCGTTGAATTTATGGGATCGCGCCGTATACGACGTTGTGTATGTGTGTGCCGCAAGTGTATGTGAAGAAAAAAAGTGAACAGGCGATATGCAGATTTTGAATGATTTATCGGGTCATTGAAATTGTTTCAGCTGATATTACGCGTTGCTCGGGTTATACCTGGAATTTCTAATTACGTCGAAAATAAATTTATATACGTTTCTTGAATTTATTGCTGGTATATATATATGTCGAACGCACTGACGATTTAACGATGACTTCATTGTGCCTAATGCATATTCGAAATTTATCTTGTTTGGCAAGATGCGCATATAGTGACGATACTATTCAATCGACAAAAAGCATTACTCATATAATGATTTGCCTTTTTTTTAATATGTTTGAGCAATTATAGAAATCGATATTGTAAAAATTTTATTTTTCAGTTACAACATCTCGATTACATACAATTACTCTGTAATGTTTTTTAAGTTATCATAATTCAAGTCTATGCAGTAACAAATGTACGTCGATTTAAAAATAACGAGATATATTGCTTGAGTTATTAAATCGATATATTTCGCGTCGTTAATAAGCTGAATTCAAAAATAAATATTGAACGCGCAATTTTAAAATTTTTGAGATAAAAAGGGAACCAGATATCCAAAAATATCAACGATACAACATCAATGTGAATCTTCACTCTTTATAAAACAGCCTCGCGCGATGAAGCAAAATCAGCGCGTCACGTCGCTGTATATACCCTCGTAAAAACCGACGAAGACGAAACACGACGGAGAAAATAATTACGTCTCTCTCGAACCTCCTCCTCCTCCTCATCCAAATTTAAAAAGAAAAAAAAACAGTAAATTAACCCAACGTCGTTCCACTATACAGCGACGAGGTAAGCCTCGCGCGCGCGCGGTTTTATTGCGCTGCCACCGTCGTTGCCGCCGCCACGTTGACATACTTTCGCAGCTTGGATAAATTATTATTTGTTCCCATCTCCACTGCGCGTGGAAATCCTGAAATTCCGAAGTCACGCGCGAGGGAGAGACGCGAGAAAAATTGCCGGTCCGATCTATAAAAACGTTCGTTTCTCATTTTAACGGGTAGAACGCGCTCGCAATCGTAATGTGCGGGGTACTGGCGGTAGCCCGGGTTTCGCGGAATGTAAATATCACGGCGAGTTGGTTTCGCTATATACTGGGGCGTTTCGCGTTGAGAGTTGTAGATTTTTGTAGAAGGTGCTTTGGATAGAATGGCTGTCATTGTGAATATTCTATATTTAAATTAATGAAATTTGCTGAAAATCATTTATATAAGTATAATATACTGTATATCGAGTCAACTGAAATGTTCAATGTATAAGCTAGAAGACAAGTGAAGCTTCAATTGCTTTGTTATGTTTATAAACGATTTTAGTGAATTTTATTGATTGAAAGTTAAAGAAAGGTACTATGATTACAACATTAATTGATGGTTCATAGAAATTTGTTAATAAATACACGACACCGTATTTATTCATGTTCTAGTCGTTAGAAAAAAACGATTCATTTTTTTAAAAAATATTATGACTCAATCAAGCAGACTAAATATCGGACGTGTAAAAAAGTTTATTCTTCGATTAGCTGTTAATGATTCGGGCAAAACAGAACGAACGTTTTAACGCTCGAAATATTTTCAAGTATGGAGATGTCAGAAGTCACTTGAGGCTTTCAAATGCTGTCGTTGCCTTTTCGGGCAACATGAAAGCACATCTGCTATCTCAATAACACCGATATCGCGAGCCATGTGCATCTCAGTACTTAAAGTGCATCGCCGCAGTCTGTTGCCACTGTACGATGCCACTGTTCGACGTATATCCACTTAGCCAGGACGAGAGTAGCGAGATAGACCGAAAATAAATAAAATTCGACCTGTATGATAAATTTAAGTATGACAGTTCTGATATCAGAATTTATTTCATACATCATGCACTGGTATACGATTTTTCAATTTTAGTAAACGTTTTTTCTTTCTTATACCTTCTATCGTTTTTAAAAGTTGACAAATTCACGGTCTTGTGAGTTTAAAATTTAGCACCAACTGTTTCGAAGGAAAATTTATTATTGGAAATATCAAGTTTGATCATAATAACGTTCATATACTTTCATTATGAGATATTCTCATATTTTATTTTGCAGACTATTTCCCGAACACTTTCTTCACCATCCTCATAAAGCTCCGACCATCAGATCTCAAAAAAAGAAGAAAAAAACGCATAATTTATCAAAATAATATTCAGCACTATCCAACCCAAAACGAACAACCTGCAGCTGCACTTCTCACCCTTAAAACCATTAGCGTCGACGTACCAAAGAAAAAAAGCAGCTTTTACACCTCACTTCATAATATATATATATCCCACCTTAATCCAAGCTAAATCTTCACGTTTTTCACGCCACGACCGTCGCGTATACAGCAGCTGCACACGTGCTTCGCATATAATACAAGCCGTTGGATTCTGCTATACCACCACGGCGCGGACTTATACTGCATACAACCACGCGCGGTAAACATGCCGTTGAGCACGCGCGCGCGCGCGCGGACAGCTTCCTCCGCGCGAGATAAGCGCCTTGAGCTTTGCTCCAATGTTGTTGTACTTGGCGCGGCTGCACGCTACTACCACGCGAGAACTGAGGAATTTGCCGCGGCCGTTAGTTACGTAATCGTTTGTTTTGTTTTTTGGGGGAAGGAAATTTTCGTCGCGCTTCGCGGTTTCGCGTTGTATGTTATCATAAGGTTTATTCAGCTTTTCGGATATTTTGTAATTTTAGTGAGACGAAGAATTCTAAATAATTTATTTTGTTATTTAAGTAATTATTAAACTTTTTTTAAGTAATATATTATATTGTTTAGTCATATTTATATAGGATAGCATTACACTTCATCTCAACTCACAAAATGTTCCTAATATATATTAAAATAAAATAAATTCACGTAAGCTCTTTTCCAAATACACAGATATACCGATGTATCACGATACATGTAACCGCAAACATTAAGCAATGTTCCTTCATAACCCAAGCGATCCACAGTTACCGCCCATATAGCATTCGCTCACGACGGAGGTTTTTCCCAGAACGTTTGCTCTCACACAATGCAAACGGTATATCCCTTTCCTCGTGTCGTCGTCGTCGTCGTCGTTGGTGAGGCCGAACCTCCATACGTGTCACGGGCGCGTTCTCTCTCTCAGCTCACTTTCATTGTCAACAATTCCGCCCTCGGCCCCCTTCGCGCTTTCCCCTTATCGCGGTCGTCGTGTGCTACCTTTGCCCTGCATTTTACGCTCTCTCTCTCTCTCTCTTTCTCTCTCTTATATACACCATCAGTCTTTCACTTTCATTCGACCGCGTTATCCATATGCTTCTGCTCGTTATATGCGCGCGACTTCATATCCATAGAGTGCAATTAGCCTTATGAGAGAAACAAGGTGCACCTATATCGATCCTGGAAATTAATTGGGCTAGTATAGTATAACACGGTTGGTTTGTTTGCGTCAGTGCATTACAGAATCAGTTGATAATTTTGTTAATGGTGCGGGATTAATGTCGTTGAGTCGATATTGATTAAATATCCTCCAAGAGAAAAAGGAAGTAAATTAAACAAACAAAAGTGTAGGATATCAATAATATTCTATATTATATTAAAGTAAATATTAAAATTACAAAGAAATTTTTAGTACTGTACGTTGCGTTTAACAAATAAATAATTTTTAAAAAATTATAAAATTATGTTACAATTAAAGACAATGCGGCCTTTAACATAGCGACTAGTACATTTTAGGATACAAACCTTTCAATCTTCAAAGACCCCATGTAACTTAAAAATACCGATGATGTAACCTAATAGAAGTTAATTCGAAAATACGGTAGCCTATAAATTTACTAAATTACCAAATTGGCACCGCGTACGAAAATGATCTCCTCTATTCGTTCCACTCAACTACAATAATCCAATACAACACACACATACACCCAACCGTCACCTAAATTCACACAAACCTCAACCATACGTCATCTACCACACCACCTTAAACAGATATAACAAGCATCCACGCGAATTTCCATATCAACGTGAATTCTCCCCCTTCTCCTCTCTCTCTCTCATTCCACTCTGCACGACGCAACAAACAACAACTCGCGCGACTATTGCACTCTCCTCTACGTCTTTGCTCTCTATACCTAACTAAGGCGACTGTATACACCGCACCGCGAAAAAAAATCGTCAGTCGCGGGTCCCCCGCTAAACGCGACGCGCTCTCGCACACGTGAGTCACCCGTGTTCTCTCTCTCTCTCACTCACTCAGTGTGCTCATATATATACACACTTTAGAGTACAGCGAGAAAGAGAGAACTGCTCGCGCTGCATCTCGTCGTGCCCGAACGAAGAGAGAGAGAGAGAGAGGGCGAGAGAGAAAAGAGAGCACACACACGGCGCGGGCGTGTGCACGTGCGCGGCGCGCTAGCTTATAGCTAGGCTTCAGTATTGGCAGCGCAGTCGTCGTCGTCGCCGTCGTCGCGGCGTGACTTCCTCAAACGAGCCCCGTGAACCCGAGCGACCGGACGCGCGCCCGCGCTCTTAAGTGTGCGCGTTGCTGTGCAAGTTGACAAGTGTTGCCTGTTGCGCTTTTTTTTCTTTTTTTTTTTAATTGAAAAATGTGTATATGTGTGCGGTTGTTGAAATTTCACGTGCGCGCAAAGTGTAAGGAGAGTGAACGCACGTTTGTAACGAATAGCAAGAAGTGCATAATAGCGCGCGGAGAAAAGTTTCGCGGCTGTTATACGATATGTAGTGATATATAAAGTGCTTTATCCGGCGTGCAAGCGGAAAAGTATATATAGTGATATATATGTGTGTAATTATTACGCGGTGTTCGCTAGGTTATCAATCGTTTGATTTTTTTTCTTCATTTTCTGAACAATCTTTACGCAGATTATACAGTGTGCTGGAAGGGTGCAAGGCAGTGAAGTGAATGCAAATTAATTGTGCGTTAAATTGCAGTGACACAGTGTGATACCGCTAAAATGTTTGATTTTGCAAGCCTTGATGTGTAAGTTTACATGTGGAGTAGTAAAAGCTTCGACCTCGAGAGATACGAGTGATAATGCGCCCAAGATTCGCTAAGATCGTAATAGACGATGTTTTATCCTTGGTTCAACGATATACGGTAATCAACCACTGTTTTTTTTTCGTATGTTCACTGATATTATATTGTCTTGCGAAGTATGCTTAGATTATTCTTAGCGCGTTGCAATTGTATGTTGACAGTTTGGTAATATGCTCTAAATATCATGGCTTTCTTATATAGATATAACCGCTCGTAAAAGATGTAAGCTTGGTTAGTAAAATGCTATTATTGATAGTTCAGAAACGTCAAGAATGATTAGGAAAACTAGCACGTTCAAATATTCATAATACGTGTAGGCAAAATAGAACAATCTTTATTGGTTAAAATTATAAAGCCTGTACTATTTATTAGTTACGATTTTAAAAACATTTTTATGCCAATTTGCTACATTATAAATGAAAATATGTGATACAGCTCTTTTCAATAAAACATACGTAACCTTTTGACGGAGTCGCAAAAAATCATTGTATTGAGGAAGAAAACATTGGAATAAGACAAAACAAAATTAATGATTTTTTTAAATGTGCGCAAAGTTCTTAAATCGTATATACGAGATTAACTCACAGAGTGATTCGTCATTGGGTGAAACTGTCGTCGGATTCTCTCGCGCACTTGTTCCAACAAGCCTGGCAAATTGCAGGAAAATTAACCTCCTTTCTGAACACGTATATGTACATTTGTTAGATGCGCTGTCTACGAGGAGAACCCACTTCTCAGGTATACTAAGCAGATAAAACGCATTAAAACAGAACCCAATGGTACAGATAAAAGTATAAATGTTTAGATATGGGCGGGTATCTGAAAATTAAAGGGCACTGTTATTCACTTTTACTTTCAGATATTTATTTTTAGATTCTTCATATTCGTAAATTTTTAAATAAATGATTTTAATTTTATGAATGTTTTGATGTCTGATTAGAGAAATCAGATTCCTCTATATATGTATATACTTTATATACATAACTCTGACGATCAAGTAACAAGGCGTTTTTTTTATCTTCGTTATTTGAGTAATCAGTGGAGTCGATGATTAGCCGGTCGTTTAAGTAATGCAAAATATTCGTGCTTGTTACTACATCCCTGAAGTTTTTATAAATATATTGAAAAGTATAACGTGTCTCGTTAAAATAAAGTTATTAGTCTTATCTCGAGTATTTTGACTTCACTTTAAGAAGAATAATTTATTAAAGAAGAATCAGCAAAATTATAGACGCTTCCTGTGACTTATTTCTTCTTGTCTAACATTTCAAAATTTAAATCTTAAAGAAAAGTTTTATTATGTTGTAGAACGATAGCTAATCAGCTATCAAAGATTATATATGTATCGTTTAATTACAATCGTTTTATTTTGGTGACACATTCCGGTCATTAATTTTTTTTGAGATAGAACGATTATAGTTTACCCAAGAGTACACATTCAAAGAAACCCTTCTATACAATTCTTCTAAATACACTGATACTAATATACACGAAGCGAAAGCTTTGCAAGACCACTTTGACTTTATCACTCTGTCAAACGTACTTGTACATCACTCTGATAGTTCTGCTCCGAAAGTACGTTTCTCTATATACGCTCGAGTTATGATTTTTATCGACGACGATCTTGCGAAAGCCGCACGCGCGAACAGGAAGGAGAATAGTGTGTATGTATGCTTTATGGGTGTGGGTCATGGGTGTCACGGTGCACCCACGCCTTCAGCTGCCCGAGGTCGCGGCTCTTCTGACGGTATCCCTTTCCTTATACATTTGTTTAATTAACGAAACAAAAAAGTATAAACAAGTTTAAAAAAAAATGTTTGAAAACACAGGTTTAAAGTAGTTGTCATGAAAATTCGCCACTTCGTAAAAAGCTTCTTTTTTAATTTCGGTTGATTCTATTATTGCGTGAATGTTTTACAACTTTACTTTTGTATGAACTGACAGCGGCTTTTTTTGGTTTAGTCTATAATCGTGGTGGCTTACGTCGAAACTGGCGGGTAATGACGCGTATGTGACGAAAAAAGTTAGTTGAAAACATTGATTCTGTGAGGAAAGTTTGATTGGAATCAAGTTGGTTTTCGCACTTTTGTTTCAAAGAAGATAAAAATTTTGTGCTTGTTTGTGTGGAAAATAATACTGGATTTTTCATTTCAAAGTTGGAAGGTAAAATATTTTAATAGAATTCCAGATAAAATTTTAGGAGATAAAAGCTACTTGTTAAAAAAGTTAACATAGATATTGAATCAGTGATTCATTGAAAAATTATTGGTTTCGAATGAAAATGAAAATGAATATCACAATACTCTTTATTGTAAAATTTGATTGTAGATGGTAAAATTGTAAATTGCGTAATTGTTTCATAATATCTATGACACGTAAGTACTGACAACGTTTGATAAAAATCACTATGATCGCTATCGTTGCACATATGCCATTTTAGGTCACTAGATAGCAGCCTGATACTGTTAATATAAGTTATTGTTAGTAAAAGTTAGAAGAAATAATTTTTTCATCTTCGAAATAATAATTACTTAGTTTTATCATGTTATTTAAAAAAAAATACATTATTCAATTTACATTAAATGCATAATTACTTCTGTAAAAGAAGCTTACAAATTTTCTATATTAGGTACGTGCACCTTATCGTTCTAACATTATCCTGACCACTCACCTCATCCTAACGCACCCTAACGAAAATCCCTGCGGTTAAACCTCCATCCAAGCACCCACAACGACTCGTTCAACCCACAAAGCAAAACAGCTTACCGAAAAAGCCTTGCATCAACCGAGCAGACACCGTTGAGTCTCCTTCACTTTCCTTTGCGTTGCGTATATACCCTTCCATTACCGGTGTATACCGCGCACGCACCGTTCGTTTTCGTGCAATTAGTTTACACATCGAGAGTTTTGTGCGCGCGCACGAGAGTCTTGAAAATTCTCAGACTCGTTGGAGCGAGAACACGTGGGGGGGCTTTCTCTTTGCGAGGGCGGTGGATATTTTTTTTTGGGAGGGACTCTGATCCTTTGTCGTGTGTCGCTGCGGGTATACGTGAGATTACGAACTATTGTTGTGGTTGGATAAGAGCTATAGCGTGTGTGTGTATATGTTGGAGTTCTTTGAAGGCAGCGGTTTTGTTTTGATGTTTGACTGCGAAAGTAAAATGCAGAAAATAAAAGCTGGTCTTGATGGTATGTTAAAAATATTTAAATCGTAATGATAAACGTAAAGGTTTGAGCGATTGTTAATGAAAACAGATTCAATTTTGAAATTATCACAATTTTGATTATTTAAAAAATTTTAAATGATAATTTGTAAAAAGAACAAGAACATTTCTGAACTTGAAATTAATTAATATCCAATTTATGGATTATAAAAGGCAAAACCAATCGTCTACAACTTGTCTATGAACTTCTTCGCAACGATAAATAAACCGCGTCTCGTGTGAAAAATGAACAGCGTCGTCGTAAGCAGATGAGGCCGAACTTCCTAAATCACAGGCGAAAAATGCTCGTCGCATGTGTAGGTATACCCGCGAATAATTTTAATGGTCACGTATACCCACACGCCACGTGCCGCTCGTGCGTCACGAGTTGGCGGCTAGCCGAGAGATCGCGCAAGTCAGTTGGTTCTGAGGTATAATCGCACCGGTTGGACGATTAAATGGATATGACGATGGTAGATGCCAATTTTGGATGGAATTTTATTGATAAGGTGTAGGGGTATAAGTGTTGTGATATATTTGAATGATTTTAAAAATATACATAACAACGTGCATTGGTTGATAAATACTCGTCATCATAGCGATAAATAATTGTTGATTACTTCGTTTACCGTAAAAAAACAAAAACATTCCATTAAGTAAAATTCAATTTAATTTAAATCGATTACTAAAAAATATTATTGCGTATTTTAGATTGATGTACGTTCATCTATTACAGTGTTGATATTTTTTATTGGTTAAATTACGATGTTAAATTTATTTGTTCGAATGCTTTCTTTTATCGTTGCTATAAATAATGTCAAACGTATGTTACGTAATAATGTTTAGTAATTAAAACGATAATATAGTAGGTTAACATTTAACGGAAGAGAAAATTTTAATGGTCATATAAAAAGCTTCACTTCACTTTTCGATTCTTGACAGAATGAAATAGCACGCAAAATAAACGGCAATCAATCTAAGTGCCTGCTTCTGCAATCCACTTAAGTTATATATGCACGTCATTTTTTAAGAAAGGTATATTGATCGTGCAAACCTTTGTTTTCTCTTTATGTAAACATAGCTAAATGTCCATCTGTTAGTATTCTATAAGCATAAGTTTGGTCTATTGAACGACGGATACACAATTATCAATTGATCAATTTTACTTTATCATAGTTTCATTGATTCATAAACAATGTCATGGGGTTTATCACGCATGTGATTAATATTATAGAAATTTGAAAATTTAGGTAAGTATGCGTAGGTTTTTCAAATTTAGCTCTTTGTTTTAAAGAAGACAAAATTCAAAGGAAAGTTTTTTTTAATTTTATCTAGCGAACATTTTTCTCGTGAATTAAAACAATTATCTATTTTTTGAAAAAGTGATTTTTTTTCGACATAATGTTAAAGGCGATCATATGAAAAATAATTATGTGAATTTATATAAATTTTATAATAAAATCCGCAACATATTTCTAAGTATAAGACTTATTTCTAGGATTAAAAATAAAGCTTCTATCGTGAAATAAATAATACAATTACTATACAATTGAGCCACATACTAATGTACCCGACAATATATTTGTTTATCAAGTACCATTTAAACTCTGTACTTAACTAAATAAAATTATTTTCCCATTTTAATAGACTTCTCTACACTCCGTTACATCCGAAATTTCCCCAAACCCCCAACGTAACCCAACCCATTACTACTAAACTTTGTCGTCACTCGAACCTTGCCAACGCACCGCCACCACCTCTTCTTCAATTCTCACCTGTACGCGCATCGCTATATGTACCTCGCTCTCTCTCTCTCTCTCTCTTACTCGGGCGATAACGCGCGGGCGCTCTCGCGGGGGCGGGGAAGACAGGTCCTCTTGCCCATATACACACGCGTATACATATACATATATACATATACATACGTGAGCGCGCGCGCGCGCGGCGAGCGTTTCCGGCTATGGCTCGCACGTTCGCGTTGCCGATCGGTGCGCCGCCCGCAAAACTCGTTCGGCCTTCCACGCGGCGGCGGCGGTGGCGGTGGAATTCGCGCGTGCTTTAAGAAAGAGAGAGAGAGATAGAGATAGATCGGTTTCGGAAAAGTGAGTGTTTTAAAGGATATAGTGTTGGAGTGTTGGACAAGTGATGAGATGGAGGGAGAGATGGAAGAGAGGGAGAGAGAGAATGATTGATTTTATCGACGGAGTTGTTCTCGTGACACAGTGTTTTGATGAAGTGTGATAGGCGGAGAGGTCGTGATTTTTTTCGTGATATTATCGGGAGTTGTATGTGTTTTGTGTGATGTGGTTAACGATGGTGGATGGAATAATAGTAGTTGAGAGTATCGGTATCGCTTGTTGCGGTTACGTGACGTGACCATAATACCGTTCAATTTGCGAATTTTTTGAGGTTCACCTGTTATCTTTGAACGAAGATAAACACTTGTTGATTGAACGCTAGATCGCTTTTGTCTTTTCATAATAATACTATTTTGCGCGTTTGCTCGATCGAAAGAAGAGAAGAAAAAAATGGTTTGCACTCCGTTGCCAGGAAAGAGATCGGTTTACTAGATTACTCATATATACCCGCGCTGCATTCTTTAATAATAATTGGTACTGATGCCTGGCTATTTTTGTACATATACTAAACAAACGCGTATACTGTTGATGACGAAGCTTAACGTTAATATTTGTATTGAGTCAGTTGTGGGTCTTATTAATTTTTTTCTTTACGGTTTGATAGTACTTGATAACCTAGTATAAATATATTGAAGTGTAGAAAAATGGTTAAATAATTAAAATTTACGAAAGAAATGTATTTATTCGCGAACGGAGAAAGATATCGATGAAATGTTCTTGTTAAAAGTATTTATGTAAGCTCGTAAAAAATTATTTGTCTTCTAATATACATTCGATCGAATGCGCGCAAAAATGACGATGACGCAAGTTTATCATTCGCATGGTGATTACAAAACTTGTAAGCGATGCAAAATTCGCTCGTTTGCACAACTGTCCAAGCTGTACAGCACCGAACTGACATTTCCAAGTATTACCGCAACATTCAATTATCAACATTTCTAAAATTGATCGTAAAAATAGATGGTTTTCCTCAGAATTCACGTGTCGACTAACAAGAACTCGTGTATATATACATATAACTACCAACAACTATATCGCGCAAAATTCAACACAATTATTCATCAAAATAAATCCACAATCATCAACCGTAACGAATTATTAACTCAGCTGTTATATATCCATATGCAATTCTCCACGCGTTCCATATCTCGAGGTTCCTGAAAAGATTCCAATAACCAAAGTGGTTCGTATAGGAAAACCACTGAGCCAATACTTGGCATTTTCATATAATCTAGACCTCTCAAGCCAAGTCGCGATAAAAGTCCTGTGTCCAGACACATTACACACATGTGTATATATATATACGTGTACGAATGACATCACTGTTCGCCGGCTTCGCGAAATCGACGAAGCTGAGGCAGAGAGCTGAGATTCCGACGTCGCGCGCGCGAGTCGCTTCTGAAACTCTGTCTCACTCGCACCGCGAGAGAACGCCGCGCGGTGAGGCTAAATTTAGCGTATGATCAACCGGTCGTTCGCGCGCTATCGGGGGAACGCATATAACGGCCCCCGATAAAAGTTGCGCGCACACGCGCGTATATACGGAGCGACATATGGAGAGAGAGAGAGAGAGAGAGAAGGAAAGAGTGAGACTCTTCGTTCCTCCTGATTCTTTCAAGGCTTTTTGTTATTCTCTTTCTACCACCTCCTTCTTCTCTCTCTCTCTTTCTCCTCTCTTTATTGTTATGGCGTTCTTCGTTACTTTTCGTCGCTCCGCTAATGAGAACCGTTGCTTCACTTCTTTGCTTTCATTCAATCTTTCAATTTGCCAATTTACTTAATTTACCGGTTTTTAAATTCTTTTTTATTTTTTTTTCGTATAAGTAGTGGAAATGTTTTAATAACCAAAGAAGGAAAATTTTCTCAACTTTATTGTTAATATTAGAAGGTCGCGTTTAAACGAATGAGTACATGTATGCATTGAAGTATATATTCGTAAACATTTATCATTCTAATTGTATATATCGGTAATTGATTTGTTATCATACGTATTTACCGGTTTACGTCATATTTTTTAATAACAGAATATTAAGTACCTATCTGTATATTATTTGTTACCATTATAAGATTGTAATGAATTGTTTTCATGATTTAATACGTTCGTTTAAGTTAATACACATAATTCAATGCCAATACCTTAACATTGAAAAATTTTGTAAACTTCCACAAAACCTTAATTTATAAAAGACCAGCATTTTATAACTGATACAATTACTCGCCACTTCCCTCCAGATCCCTTGCAATAAAATTTGTTTGAAATAAAAAAAAACCGATTAACAGAAGCCGTATACCGAATTACCATAAAAACGTGAGTTGACTTTACCGTTTCTCTCTCACTTTCTTCCTCGAAAATCCTTATCCCCTTGTCTCTGTCCTTCCTGCTGCAACTTCTCTCTTCTTCTTTTCCCTCTCTCTCTCTCTCTCTCTCCCTCTTCCTCTCATCAGTTAATTCTCTCTCACTCTTCGCGCCTCTCTCTCTCATTTATATGTGCAAAGTCGACGGGGGCGAATACGACGACGACGACAACGCCGGCGCGACGACGAGGTTGGAAAGGAAGTGCGTTAGTTGCGTACCTCGACTCGAAGCTTGAGGAGGAGGAGGAGAAGGAGAAGAGATGGCCGAAGATGTCCAGTGGGAGACCGTCGAAGTCGGCAGCGTTGTTTGCTACGAACGCGAGGGCGAGCACAGGGCCAAGTGTCGTGCTTGTTACTACTCTGGGTGAGTGTGTGTGTGTGTATGCGTGTGTAGAAGTATGAGAGAGTATCTTTTTGCGAGAGGAGAAGGAGGAGGCAATTTACGACGCCTCGTTTACTTTTATTGGCACGTTGTTGGGTGTGAGTTTATTATATTAGCAGAGAAGAGCGCAAGAGCAGACGACGTGGTATTAAGAGGTTTTCCAGATAAGAGAGAGCTGCGGTGCTGGTTTCTGATTTGTTGTTCGTTTGTATATAACGCTCGCGGATTGAGTTCACCTGAGATAAAGGGTTTCGTGGTATCTTGGAGGTTTGAGAAATATATTTGTTATGAGAAGAGAAGTAATTTTAGTTTTTATTTGTATGAAAACTAGATAATTTTAATGTCGTGTGATTTTGTTTTTCTTTCATTGGAGTTTGAAATATTGAATTAGGTATATATAGATGAGTAAAACAACACTTTTATAGCGTGAAAGAATGAACGTCGATGACACGGAACTCAATCACATCTTAATATATACTTTTTGGGGTCAAGCTTTCTTTAAGACTATTAGCGCCTATCTAAGGATTCTCCTCCATTCTTAAACAGACCTTACAATGTAACCAATAAGGAAAAAATCAATAAAACAAAAAATATATTAAGTTATTTTCTTAAAAAGAAAAAAAAAACTTTCTGTTATACTTGAAAAATGATGTACATTATTTCTACGAATTACCTTAGTTCTAAACAATGATGTAATTTCCTTAGAACTGTCTCAATATAAAAAATGAATCCATCCACATTTTACAGTTTTTCGCACTCAAAAAATGCAAATTTCTTTTTGTTTTCGCAACACGCATGCTCACCGTCACCGCGTAAAGTGCTGCACAAAAACAGGAATCTCCCAAACAAGGGCACCTAAAAAGAAAATAAAAAACAAAATCACTTCCAAAATAAAGCATATAAAATTACCATACACACACACACACACACCGCAACTGAAACTGACTCAGTAGTATAGTCGACCAGTTTCTGCTAATGGCCTGACATCATCGTCTCCTCCTCCCCTTTGTATAACTACTCACTGCGCCAATCTAACTTATATATTATATACCGCATATACTCATCCACACGAGCCATCATCTTTGAAAAAAAAAACATTTGCTCAGCTGCATAAACCGTGTATGTCTTCTATTAAGACACGCTCGTGTTTTCGCGCGCACGTTCGTCTAAAGTTCGAATTATTTTTGGCCGATACAACGGGTGTCAGTGTTCACTCTCGACGTCTATACGCGCCCTCAGTCCCTCGTAATTGGTGCGAGACGTTTCCGTCCAATTACGAGGCACCTCGAGTGCGTATATATATGTATAAGATGCTAATCGACAGCTGCAACAGCACCGAATTTCGCGCAACAGAGAGAAAAAGAGAGAGAAAGAGCGAGAGAGAAAAGATGAAAACATATACTGCGCTATCCTTGCGCGTATAATGTGCGGACAACGACAAGGTCACTTGTATAGGTGTATTTTTTACTCGTGGTTCAAGGCTATACGGCCACGGGGAGATTCTTTTGTATATGTTTAAGTGTCTGGGTGAAGGATTTCGTGCGCAAGGAAGTTGTGGGAGCGTACATTTTCTGGGAGTTTCGCCAGATTTATATATATGTGCGTTTGCTCAATTATGAAAGGGAAGAGTTGTGGTTGCATTTCCTTGGCTTATAATATTGCGCCTATGTGAAGTGACCGTGCTACTGTAATACTTGGAAATTGTATTATAAAATTTGTTGAATTTAATAATAAATCTATAAAGATTCGCAATAATACGAATTCCTTATCTTGTATATGGATATAGCGAAGTGATACCTCTTTTTTTTTTACAATTCGTAACCCCGATAATGTAACTTAACATCGTCTCAACATGCATTAAATTTATCTCAAATCGCTGTCTCTCTCCATCATTTCGTCATCTCTCTCTCTCTCGTTATACACTTATACACCGACTTGTTCCGACCGCTAATCAGACACGACGATAAAAGGCAAATCGCATAAATTCAACCCATACTTATATACACAGGTCGCCTATACGTTAATATAAAAAAAATCTCAAAACACAAAAGCAGCGTTTCTAACGTCGTGATTCATACTATCGCAATTCCCGTCCGAGACAACGAAACTAAACGGCGCGCGTGCGATCTGATATAGTCCTCTCGTGCCGCACATATGTGTGTGTGTGCATATAACTCTCGTGAAAAGCGCATTGCATATACCAATGTGTGTGTGTAACCTCGGTGTACGCGTGTATTAGAGGAGCCAATCGAAGCTGTATCCTTTCTCTGGGTTCCCTTCGATATGTGTATATAATGTATCGTAGGCACGTGCCTAGTGATACACACAGGCATATTCTTAAGTTGTATTGTTATTATATAGTATTTGTTCCGGTAGTTATACGTGCGCACACGATATGTGTGTGTCCTTTGCGTTTTTCAGCCCTGAGGGGGCTCCACACGTGAGGCTGTAGGTATATATAGGATTATACAGATCTTGGAACGAAGGTAATATGGTATAGGGTGGGTGCAGAAAGATTCTGCGAAATTCCCGCAAGTCTTCCTTCTAAGATTCTGCATTTTTGTGCGGCTCAGATCCGCAAATTTCTTTTTTTATCCGTTAGCCCCGAGCATATAGTGTCATGTCTGATTTAAGGGAATCCCAATCGTAAAATCTTTTCATCACTATATCGAAATATATGCGCTTTTACACTTGCTGAACGGAAACGTCTTACTAAAAAGTCATTTGAAAAATATTTCAGTGTCACGCCGTACGAGTCATAGCTCTGGTCATCACTTTCTTCGAATACTTTATCTGATTCGAATCTATACGCAATATGAAAAAAAACGTGCCTAACTGTTTTTTTTAAACGCTATCCTGATCTTCGTTTTACATTAAAAAAAATTCTCCTATAATCTCTTTACGATCACATTGCCGGAACTGTTGAATTACCTTGTTAACAGCAAATCTAAGTAACTTCCAAAACTCTCAATACCTCATTGAAATCCTCGCTTATATCATTCCACACTACACTAACCATCAAACGGTCATTCGACTCCGATGCACTCTTCTACATATATGTGCGTTTCCCAGCTCATCTCTGTGTGGCTTACACCGAAGCCGCACAGATAGCGCAGCGGTTATATTCACTGCGCTGCGGCGACCGCGATTAATCGGCTCCTCTCGCGCCTTATCGTCGTATATAATGCGTGTCTGTCGCTATACGGGTTCACGCGCGCTCAGCTGTTCGGTTATCTCCCTCTATTTTCCAGCCAGCGTGGCTCTGCGCGTATACTTACTCGACAGTAACATCGTAAACATTCTAACGCGTGGTGGCCGCGTTGAGGTGCGCGAGTTGTGTATTTTTTTCGAATTGTAGGTGTTGAATTGGATTAAGTTGGTGTTGAGAGAATTTGAAAGTTGAATGGTGTGTGCAGGTGGTTAAGGTGGTTTGGTGGTTTGCGATGGTGGGGGTTTTTTGGTTAATCCTCAGATGTCGGCTTAGGTAGGTTCGTGAGATAAGGTAGAGAATAGATGTATGAGATATAGGTTATCTTTATGCTTAGTCTAAACTTTTTTTGTCACAATAGACGTTATTTAACAATTGTAAATAAAATTTCGTATTTATTTGCATTTAAGATAAATTGTTTTTGTACCGAAAGCTTCGAAGTAAAAATCAGTTGGGGCACAGTACACGTAAGCAATTACATCGGGATGTATACAATGTTCAATCATTTTTTGCAGCGTGCGGTGAAAGTTGCTAATCGGAACGCGATCGGGTGTGCAGAGTGCAAAGTATGTTTCGTCGGAGCTTACCAATAAGCGAGTTCGGAACAGTCAATTGTCTTTTTTTCATGGATTATTTCACTTTTTGGACTCTTTTTTCGTAATGCGAGTCACGACGGCCGGTGTTTCGATGTTTTTTTTTTCATTCGGTTTAAATTACATTAATTCGTTCAAAGGAATTGTTGATTGCACTTCGAGAAGGTCTTGCGGACAACAACTTTAATCGAAAGTCATTATTGGTTTTAATTAGTTAACGTTTGAGGTGCATGCCTATGGTATAGATACATATTTTATAGAAGATCATTCAATACCCATTGTGATAAAACAATAATTAATTATTTGAATTCAAACTCATTTCAATTATTCAGTATTGAAAAATTGTATATAACTTTTTCTTTAAAATGATATTCGTTTATTTTTGGAGAACAATAATATTCTTTGTTTTCGTTAAAGTCAAATGTATACCATTAATTAAAAATAAAATAGGTTAAATCAATAGACAGCTGCACTAAAACCAAACAGACTAATTAATTTCAACTAATTATTCACTGTCTGCCGATAAGATTAAGTAAGAATTTTCATTTCAACCCGATATATACATTTTCACAAAGACTTAAAACTTTTCGCAAAATTTTATTCTCGCACATCATATATAAAAATAAGTTTAAACTTCAACACTGTCATTATATTTAAGTAGCAATTAAATAAACATCAGCCAGCAGCAATTCAAGCATACACACAATAATATATACATTCATAATACAGTGAGTCATAAAGACAATCTCTCGACATTTGCATTCGCCGACGAAGCAACACACTCTACCATTTCACCAAACAAACCTTCATATCGTCATACCACCACTTTGTTCAACCACACATTACTCCTCGGACCTTAAATATATTTCCTTAAAAACGCAAAATACCCACAACGACCTCGCCATGCTTCCTCAAACTTACTCCTCTCTTACACATATAAAAAAAAACTCGAATACCTTCGTACACACATACCGGTATGCCGCACTCGCAAGGTACCTCTTCCCTCTTTACGAAAAATCTCGACGATTTTCGCGTATATACATATATACATACACGCAGGAAATTCTCCCTTCCGACGAATGAATGCGTTTCTCGTTTGTTGTCGCGACGACGGACGTTGCAGATATCGCACGGTACAATGCCTCGTAAATGTAAGGCAACGTCGAAGGTCGAGCCTTCCTTCTTTATCTCTTTCTCGCTGTTTCTTTCTTTTTTTTTCATGCCTTTTTTTTCGTCTTGACTTGAGCTCACTCACTCGCTTTTTACTTACTTCGTCCCCTTGAACAAGATGCGCTGAATCCGAGAGTGAAGTTTTGCGCGTCGGTGAATATTGAATCGTTGAAGTTCTCGTGGAGTGGTATACATAGGCCTTGTGATCGGAAAGTCGCACTTTTTTAAACGAATGTACGTACGTATATACTTCTTTTATTCTCACATACTTTTGTAAAAAAATTGTCGTTGAATATTTCACAATAATATAATTGACACTATGTTAAATTTATTACACTATACATAAAAAAAAGCTGCATTAGCATAGACGTTGTTTATTCGCAATAAAAAACAATATATACTATTCCATTACGCATACTAAACCATCGTTTCATATACTTCGATACACAAGTATCTATATATACACACACACATAGCGGTATCTAATTATCATTAATTAAAGAATCAGTTTCGCCGAATGCACCAACCGCTTTATAACGAGGATATATAGGTCGCTATATATATTTGCGCAACGAAATGTTCGATAATTGAAACGCGCACTAGTATAATATAGAATAAGGCTAGACACTGGTCAGACGCTCGTGCATATCAAATATCATTACGCTTACGCTTGCGCGCACCGACCATCAAACTATCCTCGTTTATATATATATACGATCACCACATTACCGATATATACACGTTACATAACCATCATCTATAGCCGATAAAAAAAAACATCTCTTCTGTACACCTCTATATATAAATCGATCTCTCATCACTATATACTCCGGTTCTTCGGCAGACTCACTCGCAGTCATTCCAACACTTCGACCTCGTGACTTCACGAGGCACAACGTGTATACATATATATACCCGGCAACAATTCGCTCGTTAAAGAGCAACCGCGCGGCTGTCCCAACTCTCCTCTCGTCTCGTTCCAGCATCTATATAATACACACATGCGGCCACTCTCTCATTTCCATAGAGTATATATACCCACGTATATGTGTGTGTATGTATCGGGCTTGTATATACCACGCTGCGCTGCTGCTGAGCGCGCGGCGAGTGAGAGCGCGTGTGGCTGTTGTGTATTATAGCTCGGCGCGCTGCCGGTCACGCAGTCGAAACTCGGACGCGACTCGACGTGGAAGGCAGTTGTGAGTGTAGTTAGTGTATATAGTAGGCGTTTGCGCAATCGTAAGCCCGCCAACGGCACTATATATATATTGCTGTGTCTCCTCTTTCGCTGGGTATATGTGCGAGTTATTCGGCCACGTGCGCGCATGCGCTATAGCGTGCAACAGCTGCGCTGTGTGTGTATATATATAACAAAGCGGTTTTGTTGGTCGGCGTGCAAGATTTACATTTTTTTTATCCGGAATTATTTTCATGCATAGTTTGGATGTGTATACATAAGCAGCGATGATGATAATTATGTGATTATTGATTGTATATATCGAGGTACAGTGATTTTTATTAGGTACGTTTGGTTAGTGATGTGTGTGGAGTATAGTTGGTTGGTAGTAGTTGGAAACAGTTGTAGTTTGTTATTTTTGGTGATCGGCAGCGTGTCTGTATGTGTGTAAGATACAACAAAGAGGACAAGAGGGAGCGAGAGAAAGAGATTATTTTTGCGGAACTCGTCTGCGATTGCTGAATAAAGATAGATAGAGAAAGAGAGAGAGAGAGAGAGAGAGAGTGAAGTGCATAACGATGTAGAGCACAAAGCGGAGCGTTGTAAACAGAATATTATCATTGGTCTGATGAATTACATTATTTTTCAAATTGCACATCTGCTGGATTACAATGAGTTACGTATTATATCTGCTTTTCAAATTTTGTATAACTAATCGTTATACGATAGACAGTTTACAGAGTTATTTAAGAAATGATTTTCATTGTTTAATAATTGTAGGTTTAAGTTGTTTTAAAATTAATGGGTTTTTGGATAAAACCAAGCATTGAAGGTGATTATGGAAATGTATTTTTGATTTGCAAATTGGGAATGATAACATGTGTTGCTCAAGTGGTGATCAGTGTTCGAAAGTAGGCCCCGATCAAGGCTTGCACTTTTTTCTTTACTAGAGGTCATTTTTGAATATAAATAAATCGCTATTTTTGAAAAGAAAAAAGAATTCTCATCGTCAGAATTTAGTTTCGTTTTTTTTCTTTTTGTTAAGAAATTCAAAAAAATTCCGTGGTATATCTATAACTGTATACATATGTTTAATGAAATGACTTTGTTCGTGACAAAAGTGTTGAATTAAATGCAAAGGGAGCAATTTTAGGTATTTGATTAAATTAATGTAAATCAATTAGTCTAATGTGTATATGTGAAAAAAAAATTACATTTGGTTCTGCTATGAGTCCTTAAACAGTTTCAAATTAATTAACGATTAATTACTGACATTCAATATGAAATTCACTGCTAAAACAAAAAGCTTATTAGAACGAACATGTATAACAACCTCGATCTAGTCAATTCATCAAAAATATTCTCTTTCTCTCTCTCTCTCTCTCTCTCTCTCTCTTTCCTACTACATTCATCGAAATAACAAAACAATCAGCTAACTAAACATTATCATCCACATTCCATATCCACCGGTTGCATTAAAATATCGCGCATTTGCAAAAAAAGACATTTTCGAAAGTCGTCAACATACCCGTGCACACCTATACAAATACCCGGCTTTTAACCTTATACCGGTACACTTACACGTCACTGGCCGGTATATTATATATATATATACCCACACTTACAAGGTCGACACTCTCACTACACACGGAGCGCATCTCAGCATGACGAGTGATAATATAATATCGGTGCGCCCGCGAAAACAAATTGAAGCCTCGTATATATAATTTGTCAAATTGCGCGGTTAAAAGGATGCGCGACGACGACGGCGCTCTACTTTTTCGCGACGAGGACGCGTGCGGAGAGATAAGTGAGCGCTCGCAGGCTCGTTAAGGGAGATACTCGAGACGGTCGTTAGCATAATTTATGCGCGTCGGTTATATATGTCTATACGTTCTTCGGTCTCTCAATGCAAAGGTTTCGGCACGTTTTTTTTCCTCTTTCGTGGTATAGAAGGCGAAGGGGGCGATATGTAATTTGTGAGTAATGAGAGTTGTCGTGTACTTTGCGGCTTTTGATGTGTTTATGCGCGAATTGCGGAGTTATTAGTGTAATATATGTGACGGATTTCTTCTTTTGGGTTCGTGAAATGGTACATTACAAAACGGTTGATTATACTTTTTACTCGGTATAAATACAGTATAAATTTCAATAACTTCTTATACTCGCTGTATATGTACTACAATAACATCGTCCATATTTTTGCGATTGTTATGTACACGTAGTACGCGTGACATTTTTTCCACTGTCTTATATCCATCCTAATCAAATCAACTCTCACACCATTCGACCAGCATAATCCCTTTCGAAAACTACGCAGAATTCAATATACCACACCTGTTCACAATTCGAAAGAAGCCTCATAGACATTTTCCCTCTCTCTTTATCACTTCGGACAAATCGCCCATCCAACGTGTCGATTGACAAATCAACGCTATACGGCTATACATCGACGTATATACACGTGCGTGGGAATCCTCACAACAATCCAGATAGTACACATTATATAGAGAATCTCAACGTCGCACGTTCACCCCCGTGTCGCGCACGAATAACACGTGTCTTGGCGACCCTGAGAGCCGCGCGTGTGATGCTCGCGCGGTTATACACGTTAATTGAGTTACACTAATTCGCTTTGTGGTGAGTTCGCAAGCCGACCGTTTGTACATAGTTCAGTGGCAGTTGGTCGTCGGTTTGTATACGTGCGCGAGAGAAAGAAAAAAGCTTGGAGCTTTGCACGCAAGTGGACCTAAAGGTATATAAGGGTGAACGGTTCGAAGAAGGTGTTAAGAGATTGTTGATGGCTATGGTGGTGGTATTTTGGGGTTAAGGGTACGCGTAAAGCTTGGGGGATAAGGAAGAAGTGAGAGCGTGGAAAGAAAACGAGTATTTTTTGAACTTTGAGGGTGGTATAAAGTTTCGTAGGTGTCGCGGAAGTTGGTAGAGGTTGACGTGTGGGGTTCGGTTTGGATTTGAGTTTTGATTAGCGTTCAATTATACTGTATGGAATATACGAATAGAGTTAACATCACTGTGGGAATATAATTGTTGGTTTATTCAAAGTGCAGCTAAAGTTTTCAGTTTCATGTGTGCGCAAGCTGTATACTGCTTGGAACCGGTTTCGGATATGTCATTCGTATATATCCTTCAACGTAAATTTCCGTACTTGAGTGCTGTTGTGTGCTTCGTTATTAAATCTGTTTTGCATGTCTGGAAATTCAGAGGAAACGTTTAATTTTTGTTTTTTTTTAAACTATTTCGCGACTGTGAATTTTTAAAACATTTATTCGAAATGCAGGAAGTACTATAGTCGGAATGCTTTTTAATATAGAAAAATTTAGAGTGAAAAATTGGTACCCTTTGGTTTGAAAAATATCGTTTGGTAATATAGAGGTATTAAAATCGATAAGATTATTCGATAAAAGTCCGATATGTTTAAAAACATACTTTTACTGCTGCGTGTAAAGGAAATTGCACGTGAATAATTCGCCTGCAAATATCCCACAATTTTTTCTTGTTACTACAATAAAGTATATTACCCTTCATTTAATATTTTATACTTTTACACCAAATCAAAAGCATTCCTCCTATAGTATCACCCCGACCGCACGCCATCCAACAATCCTCACCACGCACTCTTTACACAGCCGCAACTCAACGCGCGCACTACTTGTACAATTTCATCCCGCGTGTGTGCGTGTATTATAACACCATCAACAAGTAGACACAGTTTACCAGCACCATGGTGTGGGACGACAGACTATCAGTGAAAGAGGTGACGGAGATTAAACGGAAAACGCCGCGGTTTCCATCACGCGAGCGTAATTTCGCGATGAGACGCAGAGGACCAAGACGGTCAGCGTCACTTCTCAGTGCCAGTCTCATTGGCAACGGTAGCCTCGATCTGCCAGAACCGAATGCCAGTATTGCTGAGGACGAGGATCCTGTTGCGGCAAGGCGAGCGGCTGAAAGACAGGAGCTGGGACAGCCGAAAGAGGAAGAGTAAGATGATGATTTTTTTCGGGTAGTATATAGTGCGGGTGAGTGATATAAGTGAGAATGTGGGGTTTATATGTGTGAGGATGTTGGGGGCGAGAAATATCATGGATATCGTAGCGGTTGTGATGTAGCGATTGGAAATGTAGTTGATGATAGATAGCTGTTATATATTAAGCAGATTATGCGTATTTTGATGTCTATATAGGTCTTAATAATCTGAGAAATTTATCTATGCTTTTGTGTACTACTACATTACTGTTAGTAGTGTGTTATAAGAATGGAGCTACCACTACACGCATGTAATAATGGTGTGATAAAATAACGTATGTATTGCTGTAAATTGTGTAAAAATTATATTTTCATTAGATACTTTATGAATGAAAGTCTGGGTTACAATATTTATAGTTTATTAATTTTTTAAATTGAATATTTTTTTACTCCTTTGTTATTTTTGATATAAATTATTTGTTCCACTACAATTTATATTGATGAATGAAACATTTACATAATTAAAATATCAAAGCAATCAATAATTATTATTCTGATTGATGATTTATGAATATAAAATAGCTTAAAAAGAATAACCACATTTATCTCATTATAAAAAAATAACGTAAACAAGAAACTGACTCTCCTCTCTCGAGAAAACCGTGTCAATTGGTACTTAAGCAGCAACAAAAGTAAAAGAAATCGCTAAGCTGCTCGATATCGAGTGACAAATAAAACCCATGGCGAAAGCCCGAGGGGAAAAAATTCGAGACCGAGAGTAATATATATATATATACGTGGCAGTAGGATGCATCAGCCAGACGGATTATTTAATGGAGGACCTTGAGGTCTCATCGTTACGTGCGCGCGCGCGCCGGAGATTTTATCGGGCTCCTCAATTGGTCATTTCAATTCATTATACTCGCTGAGAAAATTGCGGTAACGAAACATGCAGCATTCGTTATATATATATATATATATATATATATATATATATATATATATATCCCATCTATCTCGCGAAATCCTCTCTCCAAGCTTGCGCCGTTGCTGGAAAAATAAGCAATACGCCGCGGTTGGGGCGTTCTCACGGCGTTATTAGCCGTGGATTAAGAGATCTTTTACGATTGTTTTCACAGCGTCGTATACTTAATTACATTTGGACGCCGCTTGAAGTCTGGATATGGGAGGAAAAGATTGTAATGGATTTAGAGGTACGAAGTAATGGTAATATATAGGGATATATAGATGCCTTTTTACGTTCGGCTTCTGATAAAAAGCAGAGGCAGAGGGTTTTTTGTGCTGTTAGGGGCGGGACGATCTTTGAGGATAAACGGAAGATGAGTAGTCGAGCTTGGTGGTATATGGGTTGGGCTCGATGAAATTACAGACAAGCCTCAGTTCGAAAAAAAGTATGCCTTCGAGCATCAGTTTCGTTGGTTTTTCTCTTATCCGAATCCCCAATCTTGCGGCTGATGCCGATAACAGATGTGTGTTATACTTGATACTTCGTTATATCGAACTTATATATTTTATCATATACATTTGCAGAGTCAGTGATTTTATTTTTCTACATTAACTGATTTTATAATGTATATACGTTAATTTAATACTATATTTTCATAATAAAAATATTCACGATAGTCTGCGAAAAAAAAAGATTCATCACACTTTATTACAAAACTCTCATAAATCAAATTTCAACCATCAAATTCTATCAATCATCAAAAATTAAAATAATATTGAAAAAATGAATTAAATCATCCTTGTTCTCAATAACTTCCAAATATTATCTCACACTCGACAATCGTACGCAGCGGACACTTCATATAATATAAAACAAACGACGACGTCTTCGTGCTCTTTCTTTGCGAAATGGTAGGCACGCACGTTTTCTCATCTATTAGAAAATGAGCTGCGTCAGCGAGAAAAAAAAAGAGTCTCCGGCCGTCTACATGGCGATGGACACACGCGTTTCCTCGCGTCATCGGCAGTAACCACGCGAGGACAGCACTCACACGTATAGGTAATCGTACCGATGAATCATCGGCTGAGAAAAATGTGTGAGCACGAGGTAAATGGGCGAACCGACGTGGGTTCGCGCGAAATGTTGACTCAAATCATTTTCTCCTTTTGTTTTCGGGGGGAAGGTGCGAGTCTGGGCTTTTAATCCTCTTAGGAATAGACGCGGGAGTGTATATAAGTTTGTAATTTTGGTAGATTTTGTTATATATTTCTTTTTGCAGGTGAGACTAATGCATTGACGTATTTATTGAATTAGCATTTTGAAGTATACATAAGCACAAGTATACTTTCAACTTTCTTATTAAATAATAATGTTTATTCTTATGCCAATGTGCTCTGTAATCTTAAAATCTGTCAAATCCAAAAGAATTCACATCGCGTGACCCTTAATTACATTCTTCAAAGCTTCTCTTTACTGTACAGTACATCTACGAAATTACCGCTGAGAATTTTTCGAACCAAATATGTATATACATATAATATCTACAAAATATACAATAGGAACACCATAAGCACTTCCCGAAATTAGTTCGCGCGGGTATAGTGCGAGCCTCTGCAGGTCATTCACTCTCACAATCGTTCTCCCACGAGCGATTCAAACCCATTACATCATTATATATATATATATACCCCCGTGCTTCCGCTCGACAATAGCTCAATGAACCAATAATCTTGCTCCTCAAACAAAAATAATACTATACTCCTTGGGTATGAGAGCCATTAAACGCCAACATAGCTGTTGCTGTATATAAATAAAAAAAAATGTCTCGTACCACTCTGTTTCTCTGAAAAAATAAAAAGGAAAGAAAAAAACATATACGTTCGCAAAGTCACTCGATAATGGACGAAAATGTTTGCGCGAGACGGTGAAAATGAAATGGAAGTTATTAGCTTCGCGCCCGCCCGCCAGAGAGAGAGAGAGAGTGAGAGAGAGAGAGAGAAAGAGAGAGATTCGAAAATATACGCGACCGAAAGGCCGAGGCAAGTCATTGCCAAGGTGAGTATAGTGCGCCTGGAGAGTTAGGGATGTTTAAATGATCGAGACTCGATAGTGTTTGGTTTATAGGTGGGGAAGGTAATAAGTTTTATTGGTTATTGGAGTTGGAATAGAATATATAGGATTTTATTTTTTTTTTATTTTTAGAAGAGCTTATTATGGGTGTGAAGCAATGGTGTAGAGTTGACAGGTGATATATTAAAAAGTTAATGATACAGATTTTGGTAATTATGACTTTTATTATGAAAATAGTTTCATTACTTTTTAAAAACTTTTTATATAGTGGAAAGTTTTTTTTTTGAGAAAGAATTATAAACATCAGTAAGAAAAGATGCATATTCTATTTATAAAAATTTTATGGAATTAATATTACTATACACTTGTAACTTGGAAGGGTTTTTGTATAATTATTGAAACTTTTTATATGTACTTTTGGTTGGCATCTTTTCTTGTAAACATTGGGGTTTGGACCAGAGCTTCAAAGTTGTTGAAATGTCTACTTCATAAACACCGAAAAGTAGCCATAAACGTTTAGTGCAATTTTGCAATATTTCCACATATATATATATCTGTTTACACAAGCATGCTAAAAATCTGAAAGTAGTTTATTCGAGCACTCGCAATTATTACACTCGTAATTCTTCTATTAAAGAGCGACGTTATACGAAACGTCGCATACGGCATCATAGGAAAGCTATGAAAAATCAAAAAAACCTTTTCAAATCCGACCAAATGTAAAAAAAAAATACCGGCGAAAATAAACTCGAAAAGTCAGTCTGAATGAGAATACCGAGCGCAAAGAGGAAACGGTACGATATAAAGAAGAGACTGAGATTCGAGCGCGGAGATAGAAGCGAAAGAGAGACGAGATAACCTGTTGAGGCAAGCAAGCGCGTGTGAGTTTTACGTCCGTACGTGACGTTGGTACAAACTCGAATAGACCAACGGCGAACGATCGTCTCTCTCTCTCTTGCTCGTTCGGGCGTAACGCGGCTGCCAAAATTCTGTCAACTTTGTCTCTCTTTCTCTTTCTTTCTCTCCTCATGCCCGCAGCCAATCTTTTCGACTCCCAGAAACATACACATATACAGTTCTCCTCTTTTACCGCTTCGACGCACCAGTCGCCTATAGTCATTCCAGTGTAGGCGATTAATTATGAATCTCATTCCTACGGGTAATTGATCGCGAATGCTGATGTGGAAGGCGTAGTTGTTTAGCTGTCAAGGAGTGTGTGATTCAGGATTCGCATTGTTTGCAGTGTAGTGATATAGGAGAATTGTATTTTTTAAATTGCTTTGTTTCATTGTTGTTATATTATATATATAGATATGTATAAATAAAAGTGATTTGAACAAAAAAAAATGAGGTAGTGGAATTATGAAGAGAGATTTGTCACATCGAGTGTTTCGAGTGTCTAAATTGCTTTCGCAGGTACGTAATCGCGAAGTGTCGTGAATTTATCTCTGATAAAATTTCTGGCTGTTGATAACGTTATCGCAGCGATGCAGCGTAATACTTTTCGAGGTTGAACGAGACATATGGCTCTATTTCACGTTGATTACCACACTAGTTGCAATTTTTACGTTAAGGTGCAAACACTTATTGTTCCCCTATATTCTACGTCGTACACGTTTCAACGATACCTGGAATGATTAGCACCAAGCATAGTCGATTTCTTATTTATATATAGGTATATTGCGTTTCTATCGTACACACGTGAGAAACGTAATATAAAGAATAGGAACATTTTTCAAAATCACGCAGTAAATTAATTTTTTTTCCAAAAATAAATAATTCGTTAAGCTAGGTCTAAAAATAAGAGCATCTTTTAATATATTTCATTTTAATCACTTTATTTTTACTATATAGTTCTGTATATCTACTTGGCCTCGACGACTTAAAGAACAACGTGTTTTACGAATCCAGCAATATATTTATCATGTAATTAAAACCATTCCAAAAATATCCGTTACACAACAAAAATTTAACAACTTCTATTGTTTATACGAGTTTAATAAACATTCGGCTTTTAACTTACATAAATACATACACACAGTCTTAAAACCGCGCAAAGAAACTTTCGCAACAAGCTCAAGCTCAAAAAGCTCGGACAATAGAATATCTACCAAAGCAAATTAACATCTCTTCGCAACTTCATTTTCACTCTCCCGACGCAGAGACACTCGGAAAACCTCCTATCCATCAAGATCAAGTCACCTCTGAGACTTTCCTCATCTCTCTCTTCTAACCACAGAAGAACAACAAAGAAGAAAGCTCTATACTCGCCCGTCTCCCGCAGAGCGTGCGTATATTCACATATATATACACATATATATAAGCACGCGAGTGAGTGAGAGAGAGAGCTTCGCGCGTCTTGTTCGCGCCTGCGCATGTGTATACCTCGTCTCCGAGCGCGCGCGCGCGGTCGCACCTACGGAGCGGCGAACCCTCGCGTATGGCGCCAGTTTGAAGTGCGCTTCTTTTGCGGATGCAAGTCTATAAGCGCGTCTCTGCGTGTAGCGCGCGTTTGTGTGTGCTTGCAAGCTCGCACGGCCTTGACAGTGAGTGTGAGAAGTGCGAAGGTGATGAACGAGTGATTTAAGAGAATACACGGGTCTCTACTTTTTTGTGTTAGTGTTTGGATGTGAGGAAAGGCGATGAGAAACGATGCAGTTTTGGTTATTGTTTAAGAATGTGAGTGTGCAGTTCTTTGGAGGAAATCGAACGTATATAATGGTTATGGTGATGTAGAGAGTTATAGTTACATTGTTAGGTTTATGGTCAAAAAGTGAACGTAGTGAGTTATAAAAGATTAATAAACAATCCAATTACACGTTTTTTTTTGCAGCCACTGTTGGAATAGCTAATGTTATAATGATCTCAGCTTACTCATACGTAACGAGTAACATAATTGCCGGTTCATTGCGTATATTTCAAAGCCTGTACTTTGAAAACCGTACTCCATGGTACGATGTGTATATACGCGGAAAACTTATCTCTGCGTGGCTTGCAGTTTGTATTCAGATACATAACCTCCATTCGATGTTTAAAAAAGAATTATTCATTATCTAGACGTTACATTTTTTGTTTATAATTTGAATTCGCAGTGTCAATATCCTCGTGTCGCTTAGTAAATGATAGAAAACATTTTTGTTAAAAAATTATCAACGTAGTTGGTATTTTGATGATTTTTTTTCAGATATTTTCAAATTTGAATTTCTAAAATGCTTTGTACGCCGTTTATTATTCAGAATTTATAATTTTTAAATTAATCTTAATTATTTTACACATGAAAAAAGATACTGATAGCGTTAAGATAACGATATGCCTATTTATTTGGAATTAGTTTTGTTTTAAACGATTTGCGATGGTTTAATTTTTAAATTTATTCTCTTTGTTTATGTTTACTTTTAACTTATTGTTGCTTATTTGATACCGATTTTTAAATAATGACTCATTTTTAAAAATACCTGATAATACTTTTTTTTCGAAATCCTAAACAATAAAGCCGTAGATGGTGATAATTATCAGTAGAATTTATCTTTTGTTGAAATCCTTTCAAGTGGTTTTATTGCATCTTAAGTTTGACGATGAAGATTTAAATGCGTTATGTAAATCATTTAATTCAAAGTATCACTGTTAATAGCATAAACCTCTGTAATTTTAAATGAACGTGTGAATCAGCCAAAAGATCTGTGACCGGATAACAACATTTTTGATTACATTCGGACATCAAAGGTGTGTTTACAATACGTGTTTACATGAAATTTTGAGCTTGATTTCCGGCACAAAGAAGATCAATTTCTGAGTAAAAAAGTACTTTTAATTATGTCAAGATTTTTCATAATATTTTTTAATTTTATTATAAGTTTTGAAATGACGAAACACTTATTTTTGCAGCTGATTCCTTTGTATTTAGCTTCATGTTTTTTTCGAGAAACTTTTTATGAATTTGCAATAAGTGAAATATTATTTCTTGGAAATTCTTAGTAATCTTAATTCGTATAAGAATTTAATCTTTACTTGAGCAACCTTTCACGACGTCCATGCACATCTGTGCATCGACCTACACTATACCAACTCTTTGAAGCATATATACTTTTTAATTTTAATTTTTTAGAGAGTATATTTTTAGATATGTTCGAGGTTAGAGTTCATGGTTTCGAACTGAGAAAATTTTTATTCAGCCAATAGAAACATAAATGTCGTAAAACTAAAGTTTTGAAGAAAAAAATAAAATTTTATATTAATAAATTTAAATTTAATAATTTTTTTTATTGTTCTGATAAAGATGTTAATTTTTGTAATACCTTAAATACTAAGTACTGTTTACTTTTTATTCCAAAATAGCTTTCCAAATACGTTAAACAAAGTAATGTTATTGAAAACTACATGAGGAATTAACACGTTAATCTGTACATCGAAATCGTATTCCAATTATAACCATTCACTCTCCAACCATTATACGCGTGCACTCGTATCTTCTCGAAACCTCTCACCTTATTCTCTCCCTCTCCCTACAAACCCCAAAAACGGAAATGCCCCGTACGCCACATCTCTCTCTCTCTCTTTCTCTCTCTTCCCTAACGTAAGAATAGCATAACTCGAAATTGCGCTCCGAACTGCACGTGCCGGCTATTTCGAACGGTGAGCGTTTGTAACCGTTGCGCGTATACTATGTACACTATAAATGCGCATCGCAAGCGCTTCTTCTTCTTCTTCTTCTTCTTCCCTCGGATGTAAGCAGCATATATCTAATTAATAGCCACAACGCGCAGACCTCGCCAGGTGGCACTTGTCAATAAGGCAAAGAGCAGCGAATCGCCGCCAATGTCAATATCAGAGCTTTTACCTATTATACGAGTCGCGGGATAAGATAGGAAAGAGCGCGATGCGAGGCAACGATGGTGCACACACGTGCGCGATAATATACCTCGACAATGTGTGGGAGGGTGACTTTGATGAGATAGAGTAATGTGGGGGGGGGGGGGGGAGAAATAGGTGTGGGCGCAAGTAAATGCGTTGAAGGTTTCGGTGGTGATCGGAGGGTGCGGAATTTTCTCACGTGGAAGGAATGATTTTCAGGGGATTAAAAATAGTGAACTGCGTATTTTGTACTTTTCTCGGTTGATAATGATGCTTTGTAAGAAAATAAAGTGTTATTTTTTTTTATATTGTTAATATTTTGAAGTGTTATGGTGCGCTTGGTTCGATAAGAAATTGCTATAGCCGTAAACGGTTTTGAAAAATACGTATATAATACTGAACGTTGTTTTGAGCTATCAATGTCAGTTTTAAATCCAGTTTATGGAGTTTATCTCAGCACTTTTCGAAGTTTGATCCTGGATGTATTTTAGTGAAATACCATGATTCACGTGAATGCCATTACTTGTGATGATCAGGCACGTTGTAATAGTAGTATTTTATATAAATTACTTACTAAAACTGTCTTAGATCATAAACTAGCAATATCTATCTAGAGAACTAAAAAATGATGTTACTTTTAGGGTTGTGTAAAAGAAATGTCTGCGCTAATTATATATATATATATATATATTCAGTTATGTATCTGATTCAAATTGCAAGCGGTGTACTTGAAAAATTCTTCAAAAATTATCTTTATTTATAATTCACTTTTGACCATATACGCGTTTGATTTCTTCAAAGTGTACACTCACTTAAAAAAGAGAGTCAATTATAATGAAATAAGGAAAAAGTTGCTAATTACGAGGATTCTTAAAATAATGAGTTTCACTCTAAAAGGATTATAGTCTAATAAAATTTGACTGTGTATGGGATATGTATACTAAAAATAAACGATCTTTCTTGTTATCATACTTACGCTGGGTTTATCAAGATAATCTCACATCAACAATGCCCTTAAATTTTATTGATGGACGATTTAATTTCCAAACGTTTATAGCACGGTAGCAACCGCGTTTTTCTTACATGCATATTTTTAGTTTGTTTTCTTCACACAAAAGAAAGCCATGATATTTAGCCGATACTTTATTAATTTTATAATTACAATAGTGTGAACCGAAAAGAAAACAATTTTCCAATGTATTAATATATTTGAAATTATTGCTTGTTCAACAGTGAATCAGAAATTGAGCTAATTCGCAGTATCTCCAAAAATGTGAAAGATAAAATACCTTTATTAAATAATGAACAATGTGATATTAAACGATAAACATTATTTATATAAATTACGTAGTGAAATTAATCATTAGTGAATTCCCAATGACAAACATTAATAGACAATCCAAAAATAAACAAAATGGTCAGAACGCTATGGAACATCGCAAATTTAAAGAGAAGATCAGACATTAAAAATGTTATAGTGAAATAAATAAAAAATGAAATACGAACTGTTAAAACGACGAACAATCATAAAACGATCATCGACAACGATATGAAAGAAGAACCTACAATCTATTACTCATTTTAAGGTGGAATGATTAAAAGAATCTTATTTTATTCTGTTTTGTAAAAGTCTTTATAATATTAGTACCACATATTTCTTGATTTAATTGTTAACTTTATTTCTATACATTAATATTTATTGAAGATTTTTCAAATATATTATAAAGATTGTTTACAAACTGAGAGAACGATTTTATCAATTTAATTTACGTAGAGATAGTGTTCTACGTACTTCTAAGGTCAAATAATAATAATGTAATGGTATCCTTTTATCAAAATATTAATTGATATTTTTGAAACTATCTTCCTTCTTTATTTAAATAATACTTCAACTTATCTATTTAATCAGAGTATTGGATTAATTCTCGTTAAATCGTTCTCTCAACCATTTTTACCCACGCAAATCCAACGCCTAACGGGTCTCCCTTGCCTACAGCAGCTAGTCAGAGCAGGGCTGCTCTGCTTCACCAGCCACCAGCCTGAACGGGAAGCTGCATAGGCGTCACACGACGCACAGCCTCCTCGGCAGCTCGAAGATGAGCCCCAAAGGCCCTGGTGCAGGTGGCCAGGATGGCCCACCACCCAAGATGGAGGTGCGGGTCTCTTGTGTACCTGCGCCTGGTGCCGAACCTCAGGGTATACGTGTACGTATACCCGAACCGAAAATTGCTACAAGTCCACCTTCTCGGGACACAAGTAACATGAGGATTCGTTGTCCATCCATGTCAGAGAAGGACTTCTATAGGAAGACGGCGTCACTGGATAGAAGGGATAGGTATCCCACGTTGTCTGGTGCGGAAATCAAACGTGGTCTGGTGTCGACGGGCGCGGATGCTCAAAGACGAAGGAACCCTATGTTGGATAGGAAAAACAGGTCAGCGATGGAGCGAGAGAAGCGCTATCGCGCGGTTGAAAATAGTGGATAGATATAGAACGAGGGTGGGTGATGAAAACGGGCTGGAGGAATTGATTTTGTGGAATTGTGAGTTATAGGGTGTGGGTGCAGGGTTGCTTGGATCGAGTGGACTTGGCAAATTGAAAGTAACGATGATGGCGAATTAATACTGCTATGAGAGATCGATGGTCTAAAGGTGTATTGGTGTAGGAAGCAACGTATGTTGCGAGAAGATTAAGCGTAATATGATTGGATAAAAGTTATATGATAGTTGTTGATAATTGGTTATTTCATCTTATATCGTGATTCACATATGTAAATATTAGTATACATTAATGAGAGACAGCTTTTATTACCATTTGGCCGACAGTCGAATTGAGATTAGTCTATGTGTTTAAAGAGTTGACGTTGAATCATTTTTAAATTATTCGAGAGATGACTTTGATAAGCCAATATTTACCGAGTGACTTAATTTCCCGGTTAGCAAAGATTTGACGCAATTTGCCACAGTTCTTATACGATCAATTCCACAAACTTGATACATTTCACCGTTTACAACCACCCACACTGTCTTAAAAAAAAAGTACGAGACTCAAAACTAAAGCTTTCTAATGTGCAACCACGTGACACGTGGCAATAACAGATTCCCGACGATATCGGGTGCAGAGCTGAAACGTGGCTTCACGATCGGCAAATGTCCACTGGAAGACGGCCTGGACCTCAGCCTGGCGCCATGGCCTGGCATGAAGTGGGCTTGCGTCAGGGTGCTCCACCTCTACTGCAAGGTCTTCGAACAATTGGAGCTCTTCGAGCTTATCGTTAGGTAAATAATGCGGTGTGCACAGTCTTGAAGAATTTGAAGAGTGATGAATAATAATATACGCGAGCCTTTACTTACGAGACAAGGTCTGAAGGACTCGATGTTGTTGATTTTTTGTTGTTTAGTTTATCGACAGAATTTATTGTTTTTTGTGTAAACAATTTCATGTTTGTACGTGTTGATGTGTTTGTTTTGGAATGCGCGTGATCATGCATGCGTGACGATTATGCAAGTGTTGTTGTTGAACTAATTTTATTTTCTTTTTTTCAATGTGAAACGTACTAATAATAATACATATATTTTATAATACAATGATGTTTTGGGATGGAGCTACCTCGAAGTATCTTTTTTAGCAATTTGTGTTGTATGTAAAGATATTGTATTTAATACATGAAAAAATAACAATTTAAAAAATTTATAAGCTTAATATAAGCTTAATTAATCAAGGCGGTTGTCATTCTTACAAAAAAAAAAATAGTCTGCAGAATTTGGGTAGGACGTCATCAAAAGATGATCGATGGATGAATCTACATCATCTAGTATAGTCCCTATATTTTTCTCCCGTATTACGTCGTAGTATCGAAGACGTGAATCTGCTTATCTTCACTTAGCATACAGCTGTGCCTATTCGCTTCCATTTTCGTACTCGTTATATAGTGATGTAATACACACAGACATAAGTCTAGATCAAGGATAGAATTATATTTTTAGTATTATGCTCTGTTTGTAGAGATTTTGTTGTATCTACTAAGATAGTATCTATATTAAGAATAATCTTATGAAGGGTATTTGTTATCCAAATAATGTAGGAATTATCTATTCTAAATGTTAACTTATCCATAAAATTTAATAAATGTTGCAATCTATGTTGAAAATGTTGAATAATAAACTATTCTGAATTGATAATAACAAATAGTGCAGCACATTTAAATTTTCATAAAATGGGCGGTACGTTCTTATAAATCTGTCGGCAGCTTTTTATTTTATGATCACAAGTGTGAGAGAAATTTCGCACATACCAACAGAATGCTGATCATTTTGTTGAGCTTCTTTTGTCCTCGCATTTTTGGTCGATGAACGCATATGACAAACATACCGCATATATCTCAGCAATCATATGTATCGTGTCCGACTTTTTCGTCTTTTTTTAATTATTTTAGAAGTAATAAACAATATTAAGATTTCATTCTAGAATATTATATTTACAAAGTTAAAAAAAAAATAATAAATATACAAAGCGTTAAGAAATTCGAGACTAACATGATTGATGGAACGGATTTGGACCCCAGATTATATTTTAAACGGCCTGAATATTGCTTATATATTATAATCCTTCTTATTATTAATCAGTAAAAAATCAAGAGAAGATATCGTCTTCATTCAAAATAATAATTGTCATCGATAAATACTCTTGCTTAACTAGGAGAGGTCACGGCCTCCGGATCACGGATTTTGCTCAAACTTTGAGGTATGTTTTTAGATGCTAAAATATGAAGAATGCTAGAATATTAGACACTAACGCTTTGATACACTTTAATTATCGACTAGAGATTACAAGTTTTACGTTGCTTTTTTCAGAATTAAAAAATATTAAATATATCAAAAGTTATGAAAGTTTAAAGTTAAGCAACAAAAACTTGTAATCTCTAGTTTTATTTTCTTTCTTTTACGATTATATATAAGGATTGTCTAGCTTAACCAATAAAAAAATAAAACAGAGCATTTTTTCAGTATTTCTTTCAAATACAGCTAAACCTGTCGATAACTCGAGTTCATCAAAGCGTTAGTATCTAATATTCTAGCATTCTTCATATTTTAGCATCTAAAAACATACCTCAAAGTTTGAGCAAAATCCGTGTTCCGGAGGCCGTGACCTCTCCTAGTAAGATATAATAAGAAAATTTGAAACGACTGATATAACGTCTTGACACCTAAGCTATTAATTTCATAATATTAATTTTCTAAAAGCAAAATCAACATACAATTCAGTTCTGAAATCAAAATTGCAAGCCAATAAATACTTTTTGATCAGCAAAGCAGTTAGTTAACCGGAGGCAAATCAATTTTTCCGACACACGAACGCGTGCACCTCCATCTCATTAGCGTTCAACCATTTCTCTCTCTCTCCTTCTGATTCTCATTCGCATGCATTTTCCTCCTCTTGCGGCATGTATACTCACAACTCCAGAGGCCGGGATAATTAATTGTGCCGATTGACAAAAGAAAGCGAAACTCCCTCGGCACTTTTTTTTCTACGACTAACGAGCTGTTTACATCATCGTTATATTCTCTCCCTCGCCCATAAGCGCACGCGGGTGTCGAGCGCATATACAAGTGTCTCATTAAAAATTTATATCGCCGCGCGTCGTCGGCCGATACCCTTTTACGATTTCAAAAAGCGTGAGGGGGACGACCGTTTTGGCTCTGCCTGTCTGCGTGTGCGTGTTCTTTCTCTCTCTCTCTCTCTTCCGTTGCCTTACGGCCACTTGAAAGTATAGCGTTGCGCCGCGAAAGTACGTGTTTTATTGTTGTGAAATGTTTGCGTTTACGGCTTGTAAAAAATTATTTATTTCTCAAAAATTAAATACGTTACGCGTACATATATCGCGCACGTCAAATTTAATATACAGCGCGGTAAAAACGAACGTAATTTCGCTTGAACTTGTCCATAATTAATAAGTTGTCACTTTGATTATATTTATACACCGTTAAAAAGAAAAAAGAAAACGATATATCCGAGTAGTAAAACGAAGTTCCACTTTTCACGTCATCCGGTTATATATATTACACAAAATATATATATATGTTTAATCGTCCCCTATAAAACAGAAATTTTTCACAACTGAAGTACTGCAATATAAGACGTATATCTATATACGCTAGCTAAACACCCACACAGAATGAGAGATCGCGGCGCGAACTAATAAGACATCTAATGGCATCGTCACTTTACCGAGCATGCCCGAATTTATAGTCGCGCAGTCCCATTATCCTGGTGTGTAATAATCAGATAATAACGTTCCTCTTTCCATGTCCCGCGCCACCCATTAACGTCTCGCCAAGTCAGCGCCAGGCGCTTTATTAAGAGCGCGTCGATGTAAAATATAATGGCGTTTCCGACAGACGGGATATCGAGGATATGTATATACAGACGTGTGCGCTCGTGTCCCGGGGGACGTTAAGTCTCTCGCCACACGACCTGGCGTTAACGAGCCTTTTACAAAAGTGACAAATACGGTCTTCCGAAATGTATATACGTATGTATACGTATGATCGTTTCGTGTGACGCCGCGAGTTGCTCTTTTTTTTGTTATTGGTGGGATGAAAGGAGGAGACAGAAATAAGAATTACCGTCCCAATGACGTCAGGTCCTTGACTTTTGAAATGAAACGTGTGTGGTGTGATTCTTGAGGATGGATATTGGCTTTTTCGCATTCGGGCTTTTGTACATTGATTGTTCGGTATTTGGCAGTTGTTTGTATTTGTTATATGTACACTTTTCGCAGAAAGATAGTAAAATTTAAGTTATCATTAATAAATTTAATTAAAATAAATTTAGCTTAGCAGTTATATGCTGTCTTGTTTGATTAATTTGGACATCGGTTAAAAATAAGTGTCTTTTAATAATTTTTATTGCCTTTAGTTCACGCGGAAAACATTTGCGTTTTGTTCTTGATCATTCTAACACGTTTAGGTCGCGAGAGTCATTCACTACAGGAAGCCATTTTTTTATTGTCAAATAAAATTTGTTTATTTCGTGTATTTCTAGATCGTTACTTTTATTTCTTTCGAACACTTCACTCTCACTGAAAAAGCACGGTTATTTCAGTACAGCCACTTAAACTCTCAACCGTCCTATAGCTTTTTTCCTGATTTGATATTTTTGTGAATTTTGTTAAAATATTTGATATTGTAAATTTAAAATGCATTGCAAAATATATAATATATTTCATTTGTCAAGAATAAATAAAAATGACTACACAGCTGTATATTTACGAAAAAAAAGTATTTGTTCAGTAATAATAAATTCGCTGCATTGATTCTCGAAAACTTTATTTCATTAAAAATCCTGCTTTAGGATACACATTAGTTATAAAGCTGCCATAACAATTTATCATCCAATCATCCAACCGTCCCGCAACTCATCCCTCTATACAAAACGGACTAATTATAAAAAAAAAACAATTACTTACCCATCCCCTAACCCTTCCGTCCCTACGACTGTCACAATCAATTAAACTCCCTTCCCTCCTACTAATAAACCACAAAAGCCTCATTCGTAAAAAAGAAAAACTGAAGGAATAAGGACACAGAACGGCGTCACGCATCGAACGCATAAAGCACCTCTTCTTTCTCTCTCTCACTCCCTATCTCTTTATACACCCGAAACGGCCTCGCCTCTGAAAAACGTCTTCATTAGCACACACCACAGGGAGGCGTGCGCAACTCTTCCCTTCCCCTTTCTTTTTTTTTTATTTCTCTCTCTCTCTCTCTCTCTCTCTTTTTTATCAGCGATCGATTGTTTGCTCGATTTGATTTACGCTCCATTGGCAGCTCGCACGAATCTCCGATAAGAATCGTGAGGACAAATAAAAGACGACGAGGCGTCACGCAGCCTTGGGAAGGGCGCGGTTGGCAGCAGAACGCGTATAATATAGGTAGTAGTAGTAGTAGTAGCTCGCGCAAATGCATCTCGCTGATTATACGATTTGTGCCGCTCGATATACCAAGAGAAGTCGATGGGTGTCGTGGGTGTACGTAGAGATATATAGATGTATATAAAGGTTTTATATACACTCAGTCTCCCCCTCTTTTCTTTCTACCGCGTAATGAACTGACCACACGTGTGATGTGTTTCTTCTTCTTCCTCTCTTCCTCGTTCTCTCGCGTGGGAGGCTTTGTTTCGCCGATGGGGTGTGGGGAGATCGGGGCTATTTCTTCTTTCTTTTTCTTTCTCTCTTGGTATCTGTTTTGGAAGTGAGGACGACGTTTGTTTGCAGAAGATATAATGTAGGCATATTTCAAGCGGCGAGAAAAATGGGCGCGGAAGGTGAGTGCGGCACGGGTAATGGGTGATCGATGTGATATGATGTGATGTTTCGTACGGCGAGGTTTAGTTGATGCCTTTTTTTATTGTAATGCTTTCTTGTAAAAAAATTGTAGTATTAATAATGCATTATTATTAACTTAACAACTAAGTTTAATTTCAGATGAATTAAATAATTTACTTAAAATGTTTTAATTGTCGCAAGTTTATTAACATTTGTTTTATATTATTTTTAAATACAAAATCTATTCGGATATATGATTAAATTGATTCCCATACTAAGTTGTAGGATGATACCATAAAACTTTTCCCTTTTACGTTTTATACGTCAAACTTTTTCAATGTCTTGACTTTTTAAGATTCAGTTTCACAGTGAAGCGTAGGCTACAATCATTCAGGATCTCAAATTCAATTTCAATTTAAACTTAAAAAAAAATTTCTTTTTTAAATTAATTTTATTAGCATGTCCATTAAAAACACCTTGTTCAATCAAATCGAATCATTAAAAAAACCATAAAGAAGAAATTAAGGTTTAAGTGGTTACTGTTATTCATGTATACCTATGATTCACGACACTTGAATTCCGCATGCAACCACAATAATTTGTAATATATACCCAGCTTTTTAATGAAAAGCATCGTTTAGTTAATTTATTTTAATAAACTCGAAATTTACGAGCTGCAATAAAAGTTTCACGTACTCGTGCCACTCGGCGCCTGCAGTACCTAGATTGTACCATTCAAATATTGCCGCAGAGAGACTCTCGCAGTCTATAACGCAGCGCGAGTAAAATATAAAAAGGTCCCCGTGAAAAGCACCAAAGGTAAAGTCTGGCTGGGTAAGAGGATAATAAAATCTTATGAGAAACATGACAGCGTTTGCTCTTGGGACTTAATGAAAGGAAAGGAGTAAATATTTATGGTTTCGGGCGTATAGGTAGGAAAACGAGCCGGTCACTTTGTCCCTGCGCTAAATCACTTCAACTCAATTAAGCATTTTTTTTATATGGCTTGTGTATAGCTTATGCCGGGTAATATTAATTTTCCGATTTTTTCCGCACCGGCAAATCATTTTGCATGTCAGCGTTCTTCCTCTTATTCAATTAGATTTTATCACTAAGCTTTCGAGATATGGTACTCGACTAAACATTATGTTTCATGATTATTATCTAATTTATGAAAGAACAATGTCATATAGTCAAAGTGAAAAGTAAGTATTGCCAAAGGCTTTCGCAAACAATAACTTTTGCATTTATTTTCTGTAACAAAAATATTGATATTGTAGTTTGTTTAAACAAAAAAGTATACAAACCGGTTATACGTGCGTATAACAGTTCGAACTTTCTCAATCTTCCCACGATAACACGGAAATATCTCATCTTAAAAAATTTCTCACCATTCGTTACCCTTATACATATTTGCGACCCTCATCCTTCACAATCCCTCCTAATTTTCTCCTTACCTTTCCACCATCATTTCTCTATACGTATATACAACCCCATGATATTAATCAGTCACCCTTGACTTTCTTCGTTTCCAGGAAGAACTGCACGAGTTGCAAGTGCCCACGAGAGGCGCACGACGTCTGCCACGACGAGTGGGTGTCAGTGCGCGCGCGACTTGGTCTCAAGGCTGACGAAACACGGGACCCAGTGGGTTTCGATCCCCGGGACGCCGGACTCGCGTGGGCGCCGCCTGGACTGCCCCTTCACAAAGTGAGTATATATATATAGATGTATACATATGTGTAGATATATATAGAGCATTCTTCGAAGGCTTAGAAAAGGATTTTCTTGTATTGCGCGCCGGATGGTTTCGTCAAAAAGGGAGGGAAAGAAGGGGAGAGGGAGAGGATTAAGGAGAGAGTAGACGGCTTTTATATAGGGGATGGGCGAGGGAGTTAAGGAAGATTTTCTATCGTTTAATTTGGCAGGGATCAGGGTGTAGTGGGTGGTTGAGCCTCTGTAAAATGGATTTTCAATTGGAAACATCTTTTCGCGAGATTAGGGGATGAAGTTATTCGTGAAAGGGTCGCGATAATTGAATATTTTATTCGAGTAAGTCACTAGATATTTCATCATTTAGTGAATAATGCGCGTATCATTGAAGATGATTTAGGGAGATTTTATTTTATTAGCTAAAATAATACTACTTTTAGTTATATTTATACTTGTTACTACTTTGAACATTAAAGTGGACATGGAAAAAAGAAAAACTTTCTTACGGATACCATTAGTCAGAATATCTTTATTTAGAATTTTCACAATCTTAAAAATACCTTTTCAGTCAGTAAAAAGTGGATACTATAAAGTTTAAATAACTCGTGAATCACCTGTTGCGCGCATTATTTCTCCAACTCTCGAAATCGAAAATTCACTCGGACCCCGTACTTCCAAGTAAATTAATAACAATCTAATTATAAATTCACAAATTAGTCTCTGACAAATCATATACTTAAAGAATCGCGCGTGCACGTAAGATCATTTCGCGCAACGATGACGCTCGCGAATGAATGAATCGCGGAAGAGCATCAGCCACGTGCGCAACTATACGCAAGCATAAAGGCGCAGTAGCGGCCGATGTCCAAGTTAATCCTCGAAATAAGTGAAGCGTATTTCAGGCGTGCAATTGGCTAGATATATCCATTTTGGCCGCAGCAAGGCAGGCACAACGTTTATATCCGCCGTGAGATTATATATATATATATATACGTTATCCGAATTTCACCGATGGAAGTTGGCGCCAAATCGTAAAACGATGAGCATCAGAAACTCGACGGGTGAAAGATTTGCCGAAATATGTGTGATGATCTCTATATATATATATATATCGATTGAGATTTCGCTCACGTCTCTATCGTCTATTTTACGCCGAATTTTTATTGTTGCTTTGGGTATTTGCGTATCTTCTCGCGTTTATGGGGTTATCGATTTTTGCTGTGGTCGTAAAAGTACCTATAAATCTCAGAATAGTTTTTCGAAACTTATAGGAAATATATGCGATTCAGATATATATATATAGGTTTGGTTTACGATGTATCGATTTGACGTTATGGTTTATATCATTTTACCTCATATCGTTATTTCATATTAAAGATAGCTTTCGACGATTGATACGATAATAAGATCAATCATTTGCCAAGAAATTAATCTTTTACGTATATATGCTTATCCCTTTCCTAAATATAAAAAATATCCAATTATATACTTTCTTTAACAACGACCATTTATTTTGGAAATCTCTTAACCATCTGTTTTATTGAAATCAATATATATTTTTTGCTATATACAATCTTACCTTTTTTTATTTCGGCCTCTTAATCTTGTATTTCTGCTCAAGATATTCTCAAGAACCAACTTAACTTCGATGATAAATTTTACTGCATTTAATACTGTGACACGATATTTTCATTAAAATCATAATTCACGGAAAATCAAATGATTTGTTGTAATAGTTTATACGTGGTGCCACGTTATTTCAAACAATTGTGAATATTTTACTAACAAGCTAAAACTCCTGTATAAATCATTGTCAGCTACTTCTGCATTCATCTAAAAAAAAAAAAAATTCATTTTCATCATACCAACGATTTCTTATTACTACTGTACCCTTATCAATCAAACGTATACGCTATTTTCGTATTCCTCAATAACACTTAGCCTTCATTAATCTCGCCTTCATCATTGTGAAAATCCAATCAAGAAGTATTTCAAGCCATTAATCCGCATTAGTCAGACTCACGTGCATAGACTCGAGTCGAGCAATACTTTCACGCGGTGGCCGGTTCGGGCAAAAGCTCTCTCTCCCTCTCTCTCTCTCTCTCTCTCTGTCCTCCGCTTCGTGCACTAGGTTTGGCCGAACGCCTGCCCCGTCAATATTTTCGGAAAACTTGTCATAACGAATGCGCAGCCTCGTCACTCTTCCTCCCTTCCTTTGACGTTATTTTTTTGTCGACAATTTGCAATGAAAGCTGAACTTGAACGAAAGAGAGAGAGAGAGAGAGAGAGAGAGAGAGAGAGAAAGATACATTAGTTCATCGTTTATTTGGCGAATGCCGTAATGTTTGTTTATACGGCGTGAGGTGAGCGCAGGCGGTTGCGCTATAATGTGTTACATTTGATGAAAGAGAGACATGACAGGAGTTGTTTTTGATGTTTAAGGTAATGGAGGAAAATACTGGTTTTCATCAATAACAAAATTTGTCTGTGACATAGTTGCGGTTCATAATGTCTGTTGTTATTGAACAAATTAAATCTGATCCGTGTCTGTGTTATCATAGTCGTCGACAATTATCTGTCTGAGTATGAAAAATTTATAATAAAATATAATCTTAATGAATTAATCTATATGTTGTAGTATGTGAAGAGTATCAAATGTTATATTTTTGTTTAACAGATGAAATATATCAAATGTATAACGACGTGAGACCCAAGAATTACCGACAATTACAGAGTCCCGCTTTGCTCATTAAATTTTGAATTTTACGAAAAAATATTTTCGAAACTTTTTTCTAAATTTATAGCGTTTAAAATAAAAAAATTCGTCAAAATTCAAAAACTGAGGTCCCTGCAATGGTCAATAATGGCTAGGTATAGCATCACCTGATATTCTTGTAAACAATTATTGTTATAATTAATCCATTACTGATAAATTTAGTTTAACAGTTAATATTAACGTAATAGTTGGCAGACCTTTCAAATAAATATTATTGTCATGAAAAGAACCGTGAAACAAATACAATAATTACATATACACGAAATAAATACCCTTAAAAAAGTTATTTATTAAAAAACTCATTGTCTTTGCAGGTGGAGGAGTACTTCTCGATGCTGCCGGAGATGTCGGTGCCACGATTGGGCACGACCGGCGAGCGGCATCGGGACCGTCAGCTAGCGACGCAGCTGCCGAAGCAGGACCTCGCGCGAGCTTACTGCCGTCACCTCGACCCTCAACATTCCGTCAGCGCCGACGACTTCATGGCGGCGCGAAACGAGATCGCCCTGGACATCGGCAGCGTTCAGGAGGTCTTCGATAAGGCCGTGGTAAGGAACCTTTGTTTTGTCGTATGGTTTATCGTCTGGAAATGGAAAGTAGTTTTACAGATGAGGTTTGTGTATGAATTATTTTATAATACGTTATATTCAGTAGAAAAGAGTGCAAGTGAAAAAGATTTAAAGTTAAATGATATTCGTGTTCAAAGTTATTTTATCATATCTTTTGGTACTGTTGAGGTAACGTCTAATAACAAATAATGTGAAAATAGAAGAAAAGCAATGTTTTGCATTTAAGATACAGCATAGAAAACAAATATTATTGGCCGCATTCCTTCATCTGTATTCTTATGAGCAATAGCTCTAAAATCGAGCTTTTAAATATAAATAATATTTTCATTAAACAATATAAATCAACACGACTAGATGTTTGAAAATCGTGATGTCGAGCAACATTCATATATATATATATGCCTGACAGCACGTGTGTACGAGCAATCGTGGAACTTCTAAATCTCGTCGATCTAATTTTGTCTGCATATATACCGCGAACGTCATGTCTTCGGGACAAGATTAACATACTGCGAAAACAAATATCGCCCGCAGCTTTCGAGATTACGCGCATATATATACCGCTGAACGTTTTAATACAACTCGCGAACTTGATCCGCGTGCCCTGCGTCTTTTAGCAAAATTAGTTTATTTGAAAACAGTTTTATTGGACTACTTTGCGATATTGATTATCTTAACATCAACATCGTTATTCCTTCTGCGTAACTAGATACTTGGCTATTAGGCGGACGCTTTGAATGCTGAATTCGATATTATGCCGCCTCGAAGATTTTAAATCTCATTTTTATATATATTTAATTAAAATTTGTTTATTGAAATTTTCAAGACGAAACCTTACACTTGTAATATAATTTTTGTATCCAGTTATACATTTATTACTTTTTAACTTCATAAGCGTACAAAGCAACAATGGAATGCTATGTATTTTAAGAATGAAAAAAAATTTCAAATAACGTAACCTCAACGTAAAACATTTTGAAACTACTTTCAATCTCTTTTATGTGTGCATGTTCGCGTCACTTTGGTCCCACTTCCACACAGCTGACATTTGACGTCTAATCACGCGGCGCAGCATGATTTACGTTCCTAATGCCGCTGTTATTTTCGAAAATTGCAGGAGTGCGGCGCGTGCAATAAGCCAATTAAATACGGCAGCCTGGCGGTTTCGGCGAGCAAATTGGGTTTGCTCTACCACCCGACGTGCTTCAGGTGCCTGCAGTGCAACGAATTGCTGGTCGATCTTGCCTACTGCGTGCACGACGACGCGCTTTACTGCGAGAGGCATTACGCCGAGCAGCTGAAGCCAAGATGCGCGGCTTGTGATGAGGTAAGTTTGGGTCGCAAATTTTTCTTTTACGAGCGAGAATGTTTTTGTTAATTGTTGGGAAAGTTTCGTGTAAGTGATTAAGTATATGAGTTTGGTTGTGGAATAAAGCAGTCGAAAAGTTTACAGAAACAGTTAAAAATTAGATTAATTGTCCTTTGAAGCATTGTGTATGAGAAGATTGAATTGTTTGGCAAATTTTTGTAGATGATAAAAGAATTATTGGATAGTAAACACGCTTTTTTTAAATGTTACTCAATTTAGTAGTAACAGACGAATGATTCCTGGCTTACCGACGAGAGGCAATGATATAGTAGGGAGATAGATAACAAATAGGAGTACCGCATATCGGTTGAAAACTTCTTTATCGACTGTAAGACATAAAGTATACGAACACTTTAATATCCATTGAAATTTTAATATTCATCGTGTTAGTTCAAGTTTTGCTCACTACACTTTTCATTTAATTTCATTCGATGAATGCATGTTTAGCTCCGCTTCATTTCAAATTACATTATTGAAATTATAGTTTATTGTGAGAAATATAGTTTACGTATTGTGAATTCCACCAATTACGTTGTAGTTAATTCTTAATTATATTTAATTTTACATTACCCGATTTTATTTGCAATATTTGTCGCCACAAGTATAAATAAACAGTTGATTCAGATGACATATTCTACTCAAAAGGAATTTTGTCAAGTTTTATTTCGGAAGGAGGCTAAATAGCCTCGTTTTTGAAGCTGTGTTTTGAAACTTTTAATGTTACCATTAAAAACTAATTTTGGAAGCATGATTTACGAAAACGTCGCTTAAAAGCTACGCAATTTTAAAAGCAACTTTGTGAATTTCAAAATATACGTAACTTTGTATTCGCATGCAATCAAGTTTAAGAGGACTAGTTTGGTGGTAATACGATAGTGCATATACGTATATATTGAAAATTAAAACTATGGTATTTTTGTTATTAAAAATATAAGGTTTAGATTCTACCATTCTACTGAATTGGTATTTCATTAAATTATTATTTAATAAATTAAAATCGTCTTTTGGATTTATCAAATAATAAATTTGAGCTCCCTTTTCGCAGATATTAAAGAGATAATGCGCATTTATTAAGTTCAATCATAACATTAATTGAAAGAGATCTTTCATTTGTTTATTATTTATGAATGAGTTTCCGGTCTTTATGTCGCATTGATTGAAAGATTGCAAGCACATAATACTATGTACATAATTACTGAAAAATGATGAATATATAAAGATTTGCGCATCATGATAGTTCTTAACATTTATATATGATCTCTATATGGTACGTGAGCTGTACAATTCTACGAAGTAACATTAAATAATAAAGTTTATTTCAATTACAAAAATCAATATTAATTGTTCGTATATAACGATAATCCATGTAACGGATACTTGTTCAGTTGAAACTCCATCCCACACATGCAAAAAAACCCAAACGATCGTTGCAACCGAAACAGTTTCTCAAAACGGTTCCCCTTGCGCAATTGCAAAAGCAAAAAATTACTTCCCACAGAGTATACACTTACATATATACGTTTGCTCGCGTCAGCTATATTCGAGGCATAATAGCGCGCAATATGAATGCCGGCAGTCACTTGCGCTCTGCAACGGCCAGTCTCTCCCTCTGCGGGCAAACTGGGCCGCATTCGACTTTATTTAGATCGACGAAAATAGAGAGGAAGAGAGTGAGAGAGCGATATAGAGAGGAAGATTGTTCCGTGAGAGCAGACGCGCACGTATATACGCGCGCGTGCGCGGGCAAAGGAAAAACGCGTAAAATCGTCGCGTCTGTGTGCATGAGGCGCGTCTGCGCGCGTATATTCTTTCGTCATCGGAATATGCGCGACAAATTGACCACCTGTAGGAACGTAGAGCGGCCGAATGAACGCGTGTTTTTACGAGGTGAGCGGCCGATGCGTACGTATGGGGTGGATGCGGGACTATGTACGCGCGGTCGCGTATATGGAAGTGTTTTTGGTTTGTACTGCGGGATTTCTTAATTGCTGTCCGCGGCTTTGTTTATTGTATCATGGAAGGTGCAGTTTGTGGGTTTTGTATATATGTGATTGTTAAAGTAATTGGGACGATGTAGGTGTATTTTTTATGATTCGAATATATTGTACGTTTATTATTGTAATTTTTCAATGTTTTAATTAACAATGATTGTTGATTTTTGTAAAATTATACTTGGAATTTAGCAAAATCAACTATATCGAAAACACTAAGGCGCAATCGTATCTCTCGTAAGTAGAAACAGACGGAACTGATCGGCCACTTGAGCAACTTGTACCATAATACACAATCAATTTCCCTATCATACAACAACCTACCTGCATACCCGTGTAAATAAAAAACGTTCATCGATCAACGTATATACCATTTCTAATTGAATCATGCACACCGGACAAGAGTTCATCACTTATTAAGCAACGCTCTTTCAAGCCGAACCGTTTTCACACCGGCCTCGACTGCGCGCAACCCCGTTTTAGCGCAGAGCAGACACAACTCGATCAATTATTGATCTCCCCCTATATATCTCTTTCTCTCGCTAACCTTAATAAAACCACCCGCGGTGTTCTCGAATCGGTTTCGTGAATTTATATTCGCTCACTCGCGCGCACCCAAGTCTATATCCTATACACTTCGACTTTTGCGCCCTGGCAAATCAAATCGAATTGATCGAGTAACCCCACCACTCACGCATATATACACATCCGTGTGGCATTCCAGCTGGCCGCGGCGTCTGGCTTGATCCGGTCTTTTATTAGTCAGTCATCGAGTGGAAAGGAAACCGTCCAGCACGCCATATGAGGCGTAGAGAGTTCGTTTCCATCGCGAAACGTGTTTCGTTCGAGTCACACCTTTCTTCTTCTCTTTTTTTAAATTGCCCGCCAATTCCAACCAATCGCACGCGTGCGTACTGGTGATAGCATCGAGTTATCGTACGCTGTTCTGTATTGCTGCTGGTAAGTTATGTCGCGTTGGATGTTGTGATTGTATATATATATATATATATATATATATGTATGTGCGCGATGTTAAGAAAGTTCGTTTACTACCGATGGCGGAGTCGTCTGTTTTATCGACACGTTTTATGTCGGTATATACGCGCGTGAAAACAGTCTATTCGAATAGCGGTTGTTGCCTTTAATGATTCGACGTGCGGAGTTGCAGTTGTGCTGCGTTATCTGTGATGGCCAATTGAAATTACCTTTAAAAAGACTGCTTTATTCGTACTTGATTGAAAAGAAGAAGAAGAAGAAGTGGACGGCGGTTGGCTGTTCACGAGTTTGAGTTTTATCGATTTATTAGGGGATTATTTTAACAACTTTATCGTGCCGATGTGTTTACTATAGAAAACATCCTTTTTACACTTTTGTAAAAGTTGTCTACGTCGAAAAGTGAAATATCTAATTAATCCAAATTAGTTATTTATCGTGTAACTAATCTTTAATAGCTATTTATGCATTAAAAAAAATTTGATGCGAAAATTTCACTAATATATATATATATATCTGTGGCTTCGAAGCATAACGACATAAGTCCACTTTTGGAGTTTCTGAGAAAAATGGGTTTCAATATTCAAACTTATTCTTAAGATCGGAATAAACGAGATTAGCAGCGATACTGTACTAATTAATTAACACATTTAAAAAAAATATTTACACAGTGGTATGACCAGGTTATGCATTTTCGTCTTCGTGAAAACTCGAAAAAGTATGAAGTTAGGTCGTTATGCCGGGAACTTGGACTTATGTATAATAGTCCTGTTCTCGTTTATTTTTCAATCATTTTTGTTAATTTAATTATGAATTCGGATCAAAATTATCAATTAAACATCGAATAATTATGTTAAAAATAATACAACCTGAATACAATTTGAATACAACTTGAATACAACTTGAATTCGCGATAAATTAAAAAACATTTTTTTTATTTCGTAGAACAGATATTATGAACTAGTTTTCAAAATTCTCACGTTTATGCAGTTAACGTTTGTAAAATTATAAATTTTATCTAGTTATTGTATATATTTTATATAAAAATAATTTTTATATTCAATTTGATTGGATACAATAAATCACTGATGGACTTATGTTGTTATGCCGCGCACTAAATTTGAAAAATGGACTTATGTTGTTACGTTTTCCGTATATTATAGCTTTAGGGCAATATTTTAGCTACTACTGACAGTTTTAAATGAAAAAGATCCATTTAAAGATACTAAATCCAAAGTTTTTCCGATTTCAAAAAAATAGATTTATGTGGTTATGCTTCGGAGCCACAGATATATATGGAAAAATTCAAGAATACGAGACGATAAACGGAATTTCTTTCATAATCTAGTTATTTATAAACTGAAACCGACTACTCAAGTGTGCAAGAAAAATATCTTCAGCCCGCCTTGCGGAAACAATAATATTTACACAATAATCAGAAATAAAAGGACGAAACGCGTATTCTCGCAAAGATTAAAATCAACAAAAGGTCAGCCACCGATTCTATAATCGATTTCATTTCAACGAATCCAATATCAAAACTAAATTATCCTTGAATTGAAAATATCTGCAAGAGTCTGATGAGGTGCTTCTTAGTCTTCTTAATTTAGATACACTGTATATACGTCGATTGAAAATCATACTATATACAAATTTCCTAATTTTATGAAGATATCAATTTTCTGATCAGTGACGCGATTAAATTTTGCCAAAATTGTTTTCTATACGATACGCTTCTAGACAGGAAGTAGAGTTTCTATATAGCTTACTGTATAAACATCGTGCAGTTCTGAGCCTAATGTCTGACGACGCGAGTCTTTATACAGTGGATTGCGCCGTGCTGACGTAACCCGTCGGTCACGGTACTCGCGATGTTGCTCTCCCTCTCTTTCTACCTCGGCTTCTCTCGTTCGCGCGAGGCCCGCGACATTGTCTATTTCGGGAACGACCCGCGAGTTTTGCGCATCGGCGGGGATTATAACTCGTCTCCTTCCATCTCTCTCACTTGTTTCTTACTTTTCGCATTTTTTTTATTCTAATGTTCGCGTTGGAATTCTCCTTGCTAAAATGATTATCATTTAAAAAATATAAAGTATTATTCTAAGTTCAGCGAATGTTTCACGTTCAGCATATGTTTGTGATATGAGCCAGTTTTTTCTCTTTTTACTAAAAAATAATGATTTCGATTGTCAACGACAAAATCCTCCGTGAATACAAAAAAATTTTGTTGTGTATATTCGTTAAAACTATCAGGAATGATACTCAAAATATCCAAATTTTTTAAATTAAAAATTTTTGGGATTTTATAATTTCCTATCAATTTAATATCAATTACGTTAAAAACATTTCCAAATGAATTTTTGAATATAATATTAAACTTTATTTATACACTTTTACTCCGCGACAAATATTTTTCAACTTCAATCACGGCTTTAAAAAAAAGTTCTGGGATTTTCGAGAATAACTATCCGTTCTATTTCTCTCTGTTTACTATTAAAACTGTGTCTATTCAAACAACACACATTTCCTGTCGCTCCAAACTCCCCCTATCTCTCTCTCTCCTGTGTCTTTTTTTTCGCAACCTCCACCATCCATCCTCAACCGTGAAATTCCCGCCGAAACAAAAAGATCCGCCCAGTACGAAAAAAGCTTTCGCAATTCTTCATTGCTTTCGCCTACTCTCCCTCCTACACGAAGAAAGCTCTCCTCGGAATCGAGAACGACAAGGACACAAAGTGAAAGAGACAGAGATATAGAGTGAGAGAGGGAGAGAGAAGTGGCGGATTGTTTTTCGAGTCGGATTTTTAATTTTGACGCTCGTATCGCGTTACGAACACGCGCACGTATATCTGTCTCGTTTTGAAAGAGTCCGCGCGAGCGTGAAACGAACGGCGACAGGTGAATCAGACGAACGAACTTTAATAGCGAAAAGCCGGGCGTGTGCAGTATTTTCCCTGTTGCCCGACGAGCTTTTTCCGCTCACGGGTTCTCTCTCTATCTCTATCTCTATCTCCCTCTGCGCGAATCACGCCTGGCCGGCTTCCATTTTCCGCCGCATGCCCGCGCAGGAGGTATATATACGGGAAATTTTGGGTCCGATTCCAAAGTGAACGCATGCTCGTTGCACACTATACTGCCTTTATTCGTTACGCTTCGTATTGGAATTTGTTTTCACCGTTGTTGCAAAAAAAAAAAACAGAAAAGAAAAGAAGAATTGTCGTTGGTTCATTTTCGATGCATATACATATATATGTTTACGTGCGAATTGGAAGTATTGGAGGATGTGGTATATAATCGTGAGTTTGTAGGAGACTTTTAAGGGAAATTATCGTGACGTTTATATGAAATGAATGGCTGTTAATGTGAGTAATAAACTTATTGTGACATTGATGTAAACGATTTTCGACGCAAATAGGACTTATCGCTGTTAAATCATCCAAGCGCTGTTATATTTATATGTCAGAATACCGTTAGTGTATAAACTTATTCGCACCAGCGCATTAAATATGAATATCGAAGAAATAAACTGTTCATCTGGCAAGAAAGATGGTCTTGTAAACTTGTTTCAAAAATGATGCATAGCCTCTTCCAAACGTAACGGGATCTCTACTGTAAATTAATGTAATACGTTTTATCTCGACTCTCTTGTAAAAAAACTACTTGGTTTAAAAAAAAAACTCAAAAAAAAAAGAATTTTACTTTATTCGTCGTAACCTGCAGCAACGAGATTTTCCGTAAACTTAAAAAAACTTTAGCCTTGGCCTAACCCGTAATGACGAGGTTACACCTTAATAAACCAACGGTCATATCGATGAAAATCCGGACACTCCGCTAAATTGTTAATTTCTTTGATGACCTTAAAAAAAGAAGGCAACGACGTAACAGACGGAAATCGATGCGCCACTTCCTTCAAACTTCTCCGTCGTTCTCATCAATACGCTTCTTACTCTCTCTCTCTCTCTCTCTCATTCTTTGTTAATATATCAATATACCTGCGCATCCCGGCTAGACGCTCGAAGTTCGCGCTTGCATCGAAGTCAATGAACGACGAGAGCCAGTTCCGAAAGTGCCGCGCGGCCCGCCAAGATGAATGAAGCGATTCGGGTCGCCGCTCGTCGTTGCTCGTCGCTGTACCCAGCGGGTGGAATTAATCGGACGACGGAGCTACTCGCGTGAAACGCCCAAAAACGTCCGCGTGTTGTGTATATAGGGTGCTGGGTAATTTCACGGTTTGCAAAGTTGAGGATTTTTTTTCTTTCTCTCTGTAGGTTGTAGAGGATATATATGCGTTTTTCGGGAGAGGGATGAACTGAATTGTTTGGAAATGAAGATTTTTTTTACGTGAATTGGGGTTAGTCGATGGATTTATGGTTATAGGCGATATCTGCTTTTTTTATATATAAAAGATAACTTGTTTGAGATTAATCGATTATTTAGGTGTCAAAATTTTTATTTTTTGGAAAGGGATTCATTTGCTCGCATATTATGTTAAATGTCTAATTTGCTACATTAGTGATTGTTTTACTGAATGGACAAGTTTTTCGAAGGCATAAAGATAATAAATCTTATATTTCATTTATTTATAATGTTGTTTTGAAATTTAATTGTAATGTGAAATAAAAAATGTATACCTTTTATTAAATGTCATATATAATTTTAAGCACAATTGTCAAAATTTAAATCAACATTTTTTTCAATATCGTGTATAAATTCAATATTTTCAGACGAATAATAATTAATATAGACCTTTTGTTTGAATTGTAAATACAATTTTATCCTTTAATTATTAATATCACATGAAATTTCTTTGCTCTTATATACGCTCAGCTATCTCGTGTGCCCTACATTTTCCTAGTCACAACACGGGACGAACAAAATTCCTGAGCCCGAAGAATGCACGGTAGCACGCGCAATCGAAGGGTTACGTCCCCCTCTGAGTTGCGCGCGCCTCGCATTCTGTTAGGGTCTTTGCTCTTGACCATCGTCAACCTGTTGCCAGAAAAACAATTTATTTCAGTGAACGATAAAAAGGGTTGTACTATTCTTTGCCTATCTGCTTGTCTGCCATTGATATTTTAAGACGGAACGCTGCTTTTTTCGGTTGTTCCTTTGTACATCATTCGGAAATAACATCGGTGAAATCATCGCGTTCATCTTATTTATATCTTATACATTCAAGCGTGTTATTTTGTCGTAGTTACCTCATTAATAAGTGCTACGAATAATGTGAGTCACATAAAAGTTATTGTGTATGAGACTAGTTTTGGGTTAGGTATAGTGTACGTAAAAACATGTTGATCGATTAGTTTTTGCTTTTGCATTTGGAAAATTAGAATAACAAACATCAAAATATGAATATTTGTTATCTTATTTACCACTATCTCACTCTACTCTCTAAAGTTGAATTAGTGAAGAATCCACTAAAGATTAGTGAAAATTGCTTCACCGAAACATTAGTGAATATTCGCTAATGAAATAGTAAATATTCACTAATTCTTAGTAGAAATATCCACTATTCAAAATAGTGAAACACCTCTTTTTTAATTAGTGGATAGTTCTATGTATTTCCACTAAGAATTAGTGAATATTTACTATATCATCAGTGAATATTCACTAATGTTTCGGTGGAACAATTTTAACTAATCTTTAGTGGATTTTTCACTAATTCAACTTTAGAGAGTAAAAACTAAACTTTTTTTTAACAGCTATAAAAAAAGTAAATAAATTTCTGCAACGTAAAACGGCTTCATTATATACCACCTCCGAAGCATCTCGTCCTCTTTACCACGATTATACCTCGACTCGAACCACTCGTCAACCCCCTTCTCATCGTTCGCGGTCACTATCCATCGAAACTCGCCATTACAATAAGATAAAAGAGCGCCCGAGATCCCGAGAATTCGGCCCCATCACCAAGCTGAAAATACAACGAACGTATAATGAGTAGCAGCGGCGGCATTGCAGCCAACATCGTGTCGTGCTTTTTCAAAACCGTCCGGAGATTTTGTATTTCTGCTTCGATATTACGCGACGTTACGCGCGTGATGGTAATAATGAAAGATGTGCTCATGTATATACATGTGCTATTCTCGTCGACACCCGCGCTCCAAAGACGTTGGATTCGCGCATTAAAGAGATATAATTTTAACTTTTACGCGAACCGATGGCAAGTGCATTCCAATCTTACGACAACGACGACGACGGCGGCGATGATGATGATGATGATGATGAGAAGGAGTATATGTGTGTGTGTGTATATGTATGTACGTACTGTAAAAACAGTGAAGGAGGTGCTGAGGAATCTTGAGAAATTCGAGATTTTTATAAATAAATCCGTAAATCAGGCGCTGACGAGTGAGCGAAAGCGCGAGGGAGTGAGCTTTTGGTTTCGCAAACTTTTACGCGCCGTCGATGATGCGCGTAATTGTACTCGAGTGCCACGACGGAGCTAAAGACGCGAGTTTATTAGGTACTGCGATTTATCTATACTTGTTTGGTATATAGGAGAATGCGGGTGTATAACGAGTGAGGGTGCGATGAACGCGTGTGTGTATAATAGTTGGCAGTAATTAATTTTATTGTGATGTAATAGATGAGTTGCGTGGTGATACTGTGCGTAATACGGTATGGGCTATACGCGCTGGGTGATATAAATATGCTTTTAGGCGAAGAGTAAGCAATGTAGTTACATTTTATGATGAGTTATTTTTGGATAATGTTAATGGAAATTTTTATATGAAATCTATAATAAAGACTTGTAAGCTTAGTTGTTTTTTTTGTAAGGATAAATGTATTTACATTTTGATAATATAGAAATGAAAATGGTAGAATTGATAAAAGGCATTTTTTAGAATGGAAGTTATGTCGATGTAAGAGACAGAGATAATACTTATGCTCTGTCTGTTGTTCAGAGCCAAATATTTTTCAATATGAATCACTTGGTAGCAATGTAAAATACGATTCGCAGTCGTCTCTTTGAAGTAAATTCTAGAAATTGTTGAAGTGACATTTTTAATGCCAGCTATTAGTTAGACATCAACCATCTTTTAGGTCAAGTTGTGCTCATCATAAAATATTAAAACGCAGTGGAATTTTCTATTTATCAAAGAAAACAAAATTAAATTGAAAATGGGGAAAAATATTCAGTGCGCAAATATTTCAAATTTGTGAAATAATTGCAGGCATTTTTTTGATATCTATAAAAAGATAACAAATTTTTCGCACCGATTCATTACGCGCATTTCAATAATTTACAATCATTTAGTTGTACAAAACCAGTAATTAATCTTGTTTCTCACTGCGTTCTAAAATAGAAAACGGGTTTCATTCTGAAATCGAGAATTATTAATGACTTGTATAGAAGTGACATTTTTCGCGTTTAAAAAAATACATCTTCATTCTGATATTTAGACCACGATCCAAACTAGATCCATTTCCTAATATTCTTTTAAACAAATTCTGTGGCATTCAACAATATATCACTCAAATCATTGACAAGATACACTACCAACCCTTTAACTTAGTCCTATCCCATCGACCTATCAACCCTTCATTTCTCCAAACACCACCATTCTCCTCATTCTCTTCCCATTCAGCAACCATCTGCTTCCTCAATCCTTTGACCATTCAGTATATAGAGAAGGTCAAACGCATCCCATAGAGATTCTCTCTCTAGGGCACGACGCGTACGTTAACAGCAGCTCGGCGGCTCGATCTAAATCGGTCGGCCGAAAAGGGGTTTTGAGATCCGGTGCTATATAGAAGTTCTTCGTGCCCGTCGTATATACGCGCGTACGCCGACCGTGGCCGCACGTTCGATCACCGACCGAAATAAACGTACCGGCTGGCATTGTTCCGTTTTCCGCCAAAAGAGCTGCGCGTGCGCGCACGGCGTTCATGCGCGAACCCTTTGGTGAGATGTGCTTTCTTGGGCTGAGATCTGGTTAATTAGAGGGAAGGTGATATGGTACATTTGTATATGCGAGATTGGGCTCGCACGGTTTGTTATTCATCGCGGTAATTGTAAATGAGTTTAACATTTGTTCTCTTGTATGTGGATTTTCATTTTTTTTTAATTTTCTTTCAATTGGTTCAACAATAAATTGTTTAAAATATATATTTATTCCGAGAAACTATTGTTAACAGATAAGCGTTATCTCGGCTAATATTTTTTTTTTAAGTATTTATCTGTATTTTCCAATCAATTCGATAGAAAATATAAAATAAAAAGATATCTATCTATTATATTGTAGAACCGAGATAAAAAAAATCCAAAGTTTTTAAACTGACATTCGTACAGCCTGAAAATTTATTGCACGCGTTTCTCAAAATACATAAAAATACATCCATTCATTAGTAAAAAAAAGCCAAACATCTTTAAAAAAAATCCATTCTTGTCTCTGCCGCCTCAATTCGGGTCTCGTGGTCGTTCGCGATTGGCGTTCGGATCCGCTTTCCCTCGGGATTCCGTCGGTCAGCTATAGCGAAGCTTTAAATATAATTCATCGAAAGTTCGATACGCTGACGCGCTGCGGGTATCGTTTCAATAACTCGAATTGGAGCGTGGCCAGAGCGATGTACCGCGCGCAAATTTTGTATCGAAAATCACGATGACGCCGGCTGTGGCCTGTCTCTCTCTCTCTCGCTCTCTCGAGCGCGCATCTTGCTAAAGAAAATATTAGGTTTCTATTTGTAGCGTGCTCGTGTTATCCATCTTCTTCCCTCTTTTTTTTTGAAATTAATAGAAGTGTCGGATGAGAAGGATTGAATTAGAAAATGTGGAGGAGTAATTCGCGTTCAATTAGACGGCGGCTAAACAATGCGCGGCGATGTGATTTACGTGGTAATATGATATAATCGCGATATTACGTATCGTCTGTTTGAGGTAACATCTTAATGGATGCTGTTGAGTTGTTCAATGTTAACATCTGGGTAATATACTAATCCCCAATAGTTGTCGTTGCCTGATGAATTTAAGGGTAATACCAGAATAATGTACTACGTTAACGTAACATTTACTAGTGACCTTATTTATAATTGTAATAGAGACATTTTATGAATCAAATAATTTTATCTTTATATTGATTTGAAAAGATGAAATTCAATAAAAAAGAAAAAAATATCAATTAGCACTTTTCAAGAGATACAATAAAGTTTCATTTTTTTTCACAAAAAAGAATCAACATTTTATTCGTTCGGACGGTATTGTTTATTACAATATATATATTAGTGAAAACGAACGATCTTGAAAAAGTCATAACAACTTCACCTTTAGATTACGAAGATTATATACAAGTCGTAAAACATTTAAATAGGTTACCACCGGTTAATAGTTTTGCTCCTGCGTTACCTTGCTTCCCACATCCAACACGAAAATTTTCAACTTAATGAGTCGGCATTAAGATTATTTTAAAATATAACGTTCGCGGGCATATTCATCCGACCATAAAAATAATAAATCTCGGAAAAGTCCGAAAAACGCCAGTAGGCTATACGATCTAGCGAGTATCCGAATTGAACACAGTAAAATCGGTCGTCTGCAAAAAAGCACTTGATTTACAGCTCTCGAAATTACCCGTCGCATTGTCAAGGCACACACACACACGCACGCACACACACACACGTACACACGCACACATATTATCCATATACATATAGCAGTAGAGCAAGCGGCATAATCTTGTCACGGGCGCTAGCTCTTACCTCGCCGCCACGCGGCCCATTATATTCTCACCGTCGGCGATCGGGTCATTGGTGCATCTATCGTTGCGCTGCTACAACCTACTACTGCCAAGTGCGAGTCGCGTTAATTATCCCCCAAGAGCGCGCGCGCGAGAGAGAGAGAGAGAACTCATCGATCGCTACTGCATTAAGCCTGGCGTTCGTTCGCTCGTACTGAGAGCTATAGCCTCTGTCTCACTCGCTCTTTCATCCTCGCTTTGAGCGAGCGCGTTTGATCCAGGGTGGCTCTATCGAGCTACTTTTAGCCCCTCTCTCTACCTTTGCCCGTCAAACCTTTGCTACTTGCAAGCGTGCCACGCGTTTCTCTCTTCTCTCTCTCTCTCTCTCTCTCTCTCTCTGTCTCTCTTTCTATCTCTCTTTCTGTGCGGTCGCGCGCTCTCTGCTCATTACGCACACATTTGGCCAAGCACAGTGCGCGCTGCATAAACTCGTCCCGTTCGACGCCGCCGTCGCCGCCGTCGTCGCGAGAAGGAGATATAACATAAAATAAAGTCAGTAGCGGTGTGATATCGAGCGGATAGGATAAGTCAATCAAGTCGACGATGGTGTGTTCTGCTACAACTGCGACGACGACGACGACTGCGACGGGTATACGAGGAGAAGGTGGAGAAGAAGAAGGAGAAGGCAGCACACGTGCGTTTGGTGTGGCGTGGTAGCGAGCGAGAGAGCGCGCGCGTGCGTGCGTGTAAAATTCGCGAGTGGGTGCAACTATACTTATTGCGCGTGCCTGACGCTGCCGACAACGTGAACGACGACAACGGGGTTACGTAAGACCCCGCGAGAGTCAACGTAGCGCGTGCATCAGTGTCACGCTTCGTTGTGCCGTGGCTGGCCTTGAGATAATTAACGGCCGAATAGTAGATATATATATTGAGCGACTGACGCAAGATCGTGGGAGGGAGAAGAGGAGAGCTTCTGGAGTTGTGTACTCTTTTGACGTGGTGGATCGAGTTTAGAATGGGACTGCCGAAAAAAGATCTGACGGGAAGATACGGATGCCATGTGCTTTGATGGTGAAAACGTGCTGATGAGTCATGCGATAGATGTGTAAACGTGGATAGTGAAAAACTTTGATTGTTTTTAAAGAAGACTCGAATTATATTCACTTAGGACATTTTATTTGCTTTGCAGTTTTCTTTTAGGTGAATTAAATGAAAGGTATGATTATTTTATCGGCATTGAAGAAATAATCAGCGGGAGATACGAAGAAAGAATCAAAGAATAACTACCAGTAATAGGTAAAGCATAGCAGAAGATAGGAAAGTAAGGCAGCAATAAGGAAGCCGTTTCACTGGCCGAATGTCGATCAGGATAGTTTATGATGATAACTAAATTTAGCTTTACGAGGTGAGTTCGCGAGCAAACTGTAACCATGGGATTGCAACTGTCTGTACTTGTTGGCTGCGCGGGTGCGTTGGAGCTTCTAGCTTGTTTAAAGCACATGTTTGTGTGCGTGCTAAAACTTACAGACCATCCCTCAAACTGTTCTGTCACCTATTTTCATCGATCGAAGATAACGGATGATTTTGTCATCGTTGACAAGCCGAATTCGGAGGATGATGAGAATAAGCAAACTTGCAGCGAAATTGAGGCTATTCTCAGAGAAAATAGGTCAGACCCGGATATCCTGTGCATCGGTCCACCAGCGGTAGTTGATGATTACGTGAGGATTCCAACGCCTATACCATTTGACGTTGACGATGAAGTTTCTGGCCAAAAATCAAGTTCCAATGCATCGTCATTGGTGGATTCCGGAAATGAGAATCCTGTAGTTAGGAAGTCAACGGAGAATATATTAGTTAGTATCAAGCAACATCATGGATCTTCTTCTGACGTGTCATCATTAGAGGACACCTCTGAAAATCCGTCTAAGGCAACGTCGAAAAAGGTATTGAGACGTTCAAGAACACCGGAAGTTCGTGGTGGCTATCAAGACGATTACGATGATGGAGAAGAAGAAGAGGATGCAAGCCATCAAAAGAAACACAAATCCACCAAGTCCACGTCTACTTTGGCCAACAGAAGGTCCGTGAGATCAAAATCGAAGAACTCGGAATTAGGCAGATCAGTTGAGAACTTGTCATCCACCCGGAGGTCCAAGCGTCATCGCGAGCCAGAAAGATGTAAATCTGACATCCAGATACAGGTAGCGAGAAATCTGCTACGCGACGAGTGGACGAACACGTCGCCTGTGGACAGCGACGTAAATCTTTCCCGAGCATCAAGCAAGAGGAGTATCTCAGTACTCATTCAGACGAGCTTCGAGGATAAGCTGCACTTCCCTTCCGAAAATAACAGTATTCAAAATTTGGATGTCAGTTCCAAGTTGAACGTCTGCCCGAATTGCCGATGTCGCGACAGATGTGAGCCCCGTGTACGACAAGTTACCGAGGCCCAATCGTCAGTCGATGGAAGACCACAGCTAATCAAGATATCCAGCTTCGAGGAGGCATCAGGAGAAGACTACGAGAAAGTACGCAAAGTCCTGAGTGGTGCGAAAACAGATCGGTCGAACGATAGATCGATCGAGAGCGAATCCCACGACGAGTACGTTGACGCTGAGGAGGTGGGTTTGACGACATACAGCAATCCCATCCAGTACATGATCCCGGATCCCGGCGACAATCAAGCATTTTGGGTAATTCGGAGACCCCGCACGGAGAGACGTGTGTGCCCCGTTATTACTCTTCACCATTGTAGATACGCTGCATTTTAGAGCACCAAAGAAAGTTCAGTGTATGACGGAACTAGCTACTTCCCATAAACGTAGAACAATGTTAAATATTCTGAACGCCTAGTACGCAGATACTGAAGGTGATTAAATGTCCTTTCTCCACTATCCGCATTTGTAGATATCAATGTACCATCCCATTAATGCATTCCTTTTAATTACACTATGTTTACCTTATACGATTTTGTAAACTATTATACAATAAATAAACACTTTTACACATACACACTCAACAATGAAATGCAATAGATTTATTTTCACTCATTAATGTTTTATATAATTTAAATTATTATAGTATCTTGTGTTACAGAATTCGATTGTTAGTAAGAATTGGGTTCTATAACACAAGATATTATACAAAATCGGAACAGTACAATGATTAAACAGAGTATATTATTTCCAAGTCGGATACAAATAAGTTTATTGTTTTAACATAAATAAAGCTATTTACTTCACGGTAAAAATGATCGTTACCAATTACTTGGTTAATGTCTTAAATATCGTTATCTTCACTCCATGGTGAAACAACCAATGAAAATAGTTCCAGTAACCAGCAATTGATTTTGTTTACTATTTTTATTGATTTACTTTACTATGTTGAATAGGTAAGACATTTTTAATCAATTAGTTGGTAACATTAGTTGATTATTTTTTCATCCTGTTTTATAAATTGATTAATATATACATAGATAGATTAATTTTATCCGATTCAATTGACATTTTACAATACCTATTTAGGTCATCATTTGATGACCCATTTCTACGCATTTCCCATACGACCAAACCACTAGAGATATTAATTAGTTCCTGGTTTTGGGACTGCACTAAGTGAAAGTGATGAAATGGCATAAGTACAATAGAAGGCTTACTAGCTGATGTCTCCATTTGTACTTGTACTTCCAATTAGATTTTCTCGCTGGCTATAGAAGGTATCCTTTAATTTAAGTCAAACGAACACTTCTAATTAGAGAGAAATGTCCATGCTTGTAAATTTAATCATTTTTGTAAATACAAGTAGACAATAATTTCAAGTGCTTATTAGTGTTATAAATTACAAAATATAGTGACCAATCCAAAACAAAATAAATCGTTAGAATTCTCTCGATTTATTTTCTACATTATATCTAAATCATCTTCCAAAAGGCTTACTTTACGATGAACTTTTAAAAGGATAACAAACGATTAGCTAAGTAATTTTAGGTATTTGGGGGAATTTCATAATAAATATAAAGTGAATATATATTTACATTAAACGTTCGTACATTTTTAATTGACTACACATTTGCATTAACGGTAATTTGCTTGTATGAAATTGTTTTGTATCTTATATCTTGAAAATTTATTTGATAGACATGTTTCTTAATGGAGATTTAGGCAAATATGTTTCAGCATCTGCTGCTATGCACAAGATATCGTATACAGTTAACATTTTTTATTAAAATCAAATAATTTTCTTTAAACACGACTATCTTAACTCTTTTTATCAAAAGAAATTAATTGTTTATCAAACGATTTCCGTTAAAAATGTCAGTTATTGAAATCTATAAAAATATTTGTACTCTCACTAATTAGGTTATCTACCCTATTTTGATTTCAAAAGAGGGCAACGAAACTTGTCACCGAAACGTCAACATACTTTATGAGTCTGAGCATCTTTCCTTCTAATTTTCTAAATTTACATCTTGAAGGTCGGCGCAATGTTCTTCAATTTTTCGCGAAATGCACTCAGTTGCATAATTTACATAACAATATTATTTAAAGTCTAATTAAAATAAATTTAACTCGAAACCGAGGCAAAACGTCATCTATTTATGCACGCAACAAACTGAATAAATAACAGCATATACCCACATACGCACACACACATGCATCGCGATTCGTTACAAAACTCGCTCTAGATCTCGTTAATCCAACGAGTTTCGAAAACTCCATCGCAACCAATGCTGATCTCATCTCGAAATAAAGCCCTTAAAAAATACCGATCGACCGGCCGGCCTGCCACATAAATCTTCATTCGCCTCCCAGCAAAATGAGAGAGAGAGATAGAGAAATACGAGGCATCTCTCTTCTCAGCAACATCTTTCTCTCTCTCACTCCCGCGAACGCACGTAGGCTCGGCAGAAAGTGTGTTTTATATATTCGCGTCGGTTGGTGCCGTGTGCCTCGCGCGTGGGGTCTCCCAAAATATCAATCTCTCGCGAACGTGAGCTTTTGCCGCGTCTTGCTCTTAACCGCGCGCCTGCTTCTCGTACACATGCGTAAACGCGCGACTGTGTATGTGTGGATATTATATATTGCGTAGGCTGAGACAGTTACGCATAAGCGGTGAAGATGAGCCGAGAGAGGATGCCGACGTCAACGTTTTTTGGCGCCGTCCTGATTTTTTCTTCCGGCCGAGCCGCGTGCACGAAAAGAGTGATGTGATGCCTGCTGCGGTTGATCATCTCGCGCTGAGAGAAGCGTATAAGTATACGCACGCGAAAATGATCATCGCTGCTTTTATGTTTTTGAGAATGAGAGAGAGAGAGAGAGAGAGAATGAAGGAGGCGAGAGGGAAGTTTGATGTGATAGTATAGGAGATAGCATCGTCGAGTGTTCGCAGAAATTAATACCGGCTTTTTTATATGTGGACTTTGGCAAAACGGATTGTATAAAATCTTTTAGATTACTAGAGCTTTTGAACATTATTAAAAATATGGCGTACGTAGATTTTTATAGGATGTTGTAACCGGAATAAACCCCTTTAGTTTTATGACAGGTAAAATACATAATACGTGATTTTATTATGATATGGTACATAATTTGATTAACTACAGCTTAATGATAATATATTGCTCTTATTACGGTAATGATTGGAAAATTACGTAAGGAAAGTTGTTGCTTTGGCAAAAGGAAGTTTTCCTATTTATTTTGTCGATTGATAACTTTTAATAAATTTCTTACTATAAAAATACTATATAGACTGGAGTTAGAACTTACCAAAATTCATAAAAATTTTAAGTTTTACTTTGCATTCAATAAATACTGAATCTATTATCATTTCGTAAAAATTATTTACAAAAATGTTAAAGTATACATAAGCATGCTATATATAGAAAATATAAATAAATTTTCAGAACGATGTCAAGTGAAACATAGAATATGATGGTTATTAATAAAGTGCAACAAAACAAATGATAGTATAAAGAACTTCGAGATTATGCTGTAATGAATAATTTTAATGCATATTTATTTGTTTCGCTTGTATGTGCGATAATTAAAAGATAAATGAGATTTTAAAAATAGACTTGTTTTTGAGAAACCGAAATATATTTGTTTAAAACAAAACACTTAACATTACCAATGACAGTTTGAAAAGCCATTGTATCCTTGGCACATGATCTCGTGCGCCTAAGCCAAGGTCAAACGATTTTCAAAGAATTCACCTCCGTGGATTTCAATTTGACAAATTAAATCTTAATTTTCGGAAAATTCTCATTAGTCATGCCATTATTGTCACCTCGGCTGTGCCACGGATGATTGAAGTTTTTAATAAATTGTAATTATAATCCTCCAAAAATATAACAACTATAATAGAAAATTTTCGCCAATAACACGTTAAAATTTCAATCTCAGGTATTTCGCGTAACGGAAACGAAACTTTTGCAAACCACAAGGTGATTCATTCTACTTTGCATTTCGAAAAATGAGGCGGAAACCGATAAACGTGTATATAATATCGTATAGCGATCGTCGTTCTCGAAAATAACTTATACGAGAGGGAAGCGTGGTTACACAATCTTTTAAAATAATATATATAAAATGATTTTAACGACATTGTCTTAAATGTCGCTGTCCGTTCATCGGCGAGATGAAAACATCTACAAGCACACTTTTATTTTTCTTCTTTCCTGTCCCTCTCTTTCGCTTTCGCGCTCGCGCGGATTATTGGTGATGTGTGGAACATTCCGACCCAATTACCTATACCCTCACGCTCGCTCGCTCGCACGCACGCGCGCGTCTCTGTCTCCCTCTATTTTCGCGTCGGGGCTCTCCGATTCTATTTTTCTTCGACGGCGATGGCCCCCGCGGAGCGAACCACCTGCTTGGCACGATGTCAAATATCAAACGTCGTACTCGCTCTCTCTCTCTCTCTCTCTTTCTCGCTGGACTATCATATAGGTTTGTTGCCATCGGATAGAGCGGAAAAAAATCGTCGACGATTACTTATCGGCTCCCGGCAGTTAGTTCCTCTTTTTTTTCCTCCTTCGTCTGGGACTGTATGTGGTAGAAGAAGGAGAAGAGTGTAACTTGATGCGTTCTCGAGAACGGAGAGTCACGTATTTGCGATGAAATGTGGGGGTGATTAGCTTGAGAGGGAGAACAAAAAATGATACTCTTGTTATGGATTTGGGGTTGGAGTGATGTCAGACAATTAGGAATTTGCGCGGAATGAATTTTTATTGTGCAGCACAGGTTATGGCGAAAAAACTGAAACGAATTAATACCTCGCTTAAGATTTATTTTTTTTTTGTTTCTATAAAAGGTATCTGATGTAAATATTAATCAAAAGCTTGAATTTAGACTTTTTTCATACGTATGGAATTACATCGGCATTCTACTACTATTAGCGAATTATACTTTTGTATGCGCATTAATTTTTTTTTAATATACATTATTTTTATACGTATGAAGACTGCACATAAATTTTAAATTTAATTTGATTCCCAAATAAATGGAGTACATAATTCATGACGTATAATTATAAATATCATGATCATAACTAAATGTTAGTTAGATATCAATTTGCAGAAATTAATTTAAACAGCCCGATTTCAATCTTCTCCGAAAGCCCGATGTTATGTACATCATTAAGAAAAATAAGCAATCTATTTTCATTATTACGTAATGCGAAACTATGTAAATCAATAGGAGTATCTAAAAAAATCTCGTGACAGATTTTCGATGTGTATTAATCGGTCGGTATTGCACGCGGCACTACAAGGAATCATTTATGTTTAGCTTTGTTCTTTCTCGACTTGAAGATATTAAGATTGTCAAATTTACAACTTAGTTATGAAAATGATGTATTTTAATGAAATTTGGTTTACGTTCTGCAATAGTTTAGTTACATTAAATTAATAACTACCTACAGAATTTAAACTAATTATTTTTTATTTTCATTGCAGCAACGAAGTTCGATACTGTAATTACATTACTATTAAAGAAAAATGATAACTGTATTATTTTTGTATTTTTTAGTAAATAAATGTTGTCTATTAATAATATCTAAGATTAAAACATCTATACATCGACTATCGACTAAATCTGATCGTTCAGAAAGTTTGCTGATCGAAGATACGGTACTTGTATAAGTTTACACTTGTTTTAACCGATCATAAATGCAAATCTAACGATATCCTATTAAATTATAAAAACACATTTTACAATGTCCATGTAGGAAATTGTACATAATTTATAACTTAATTGCTTTATTACATCTTATAAACTTATGAATTTCATGATCACCAACGACAGCAAAAAAAGTTACTAAACTTATAAAAAAAAACCCATAAACAATTCCTTCAACAAACGACCGCTGTACAAACAATTTACCATAACCACAAAACGCGCAACCTCGCGACTTCCTGCGCGCGGGTATCGCAAGCTCTGCCACGGGCAGCTCTGTCGATGGACCGCGTCTTGGTATGTCCGGCGGGACTATTTCCGAAAATAACGCCGCGCGGTCCAACGATCAGCAGCAGCAGCAGTAGAAGCGGCGGCAACGGGCGTCGGACACACGCACACGCGCTCGCGGAAAACTTGTAGAAAAGTTGCACCCGACACGTCGGTGGCCCCGGATAGCCGCGGTGGTATGTGCGGCCACGTCGTGACGAGAAAGAGAGAGAGAGAAGAATGAACGCGCAAAGACGCGCGTAAAGCGGTCCAATGTCATTATTAACGATTTTTTCGCGGAACCCGCGTGGCGGACACGTGGAAATGGGGACGGTGTATTGATTCTTATGAGGTTCGGTGTATTTTTAGGGTAGGTGGGTAGGTGATAGAGGTTTATTAGGTTTGTTTTATTGATTGGGAAGGGTGCAAAATGTGGGAGGGAAGAGTTGAACGTATCGTTGATTGGATTAGAGGTTTGGTTGATTTTAACTTTACGTTATTTTTAGTAAAAAGCTTTAGTTATAGATCCTGAAAAATTTTTGCTAATGTTATTTGAAATTATAGATCTACATATATGTAGAATGTGATTGGAATAGTCCCAATGGGACAGCAATTGACAATGGAAGGTAATCTTCACTATCAATTGCTTGCTCTCAAAGGTTTGGTTTAGAAGTTCAAATATTATTTGAACTTATAAAACATCAAAAATTTGTTTTTTTTGACACCTAAAAATTGTAATGCGAATTAATTGTTGTAAATAATTTTATTTGCGTTATCCTAATTAAAAAAAAAAAGAATCTCTAAGAAAACCAAGTGTTTCCCGGTATAAGATTTCTAGTTGATAATTTTTCTTTTTAGAGTCACTTTAAACATAATGGTGTTAGCCAAAATCAAACCTTCAGTACTTAAAAATATTTGTAAATATTTTTAAGGATGGTAATTTAGGATATTTTTTGTTGCTTCGTATTTTTTTGAAAATAATGAATAAATTTTAATTATGACTGTCGGAAAATATAAGATTAGTCATACAACTTATCTTCTCGGTTTTGGTTTTGAGTCAAAGTTATTTTGAATATTTGAAAATAATAAAGTGCAACGATAAACAAACTTTGTTTTTTGCACTTCGAGCGTGACCACCATTGCCATAATCCTATAGGTATAAAATGTTGTTTAAGTTGCCAGAAAATTATACGGTTAACTTAGTCCTATCAAAACATAATATTGTTTAATCTACATCATTTACTCGCTCAAAATTTTAGTTGGTATTGTTTCAAATCATAAATAATAATTTCTTTTTAAATTTTAAAAAGAAATTAATTATTTTTATTAACTTAAGATTTCATTTTGTGCATTTTTACTATTTGCAATTATTGCATACTATCTTAAATTATGAATATTACTGTAATTCATTGCGATTTCATTTAATCATGTAGTATCTTGTATAATCAAATCATAACGGTCGTAATATACATCCAATTCAATACTATAACATAATTAGTTCGAAACTTAATTAAATAACTAATCAATACTATTGACTGCAGATTATTATCAATGCATTTGTTCAATTATTAACAGAAATTAAATGAAGTTTATTTAAAATATATATGAAAAGCATTTTCTTCTACACCCGGCACACATATAAAAAAACGTCACGCGACACTTTACCCTGCGAAATTACTCACTTTAACGTAAAAAGTTTCCGCACTAAGCCACAAACAAGTTTTCCACGGACTACCAAGTCCTCGAATAATAACAATAAAATAAAAGAAAAGACAAACAGGAAAACACACGAAAGCGCGGCAAATCTCTGCCGAAGACGCGAGTGGAGTGTAGAAGGCGGCTCTTAAAAAAAAAAGAAAAGAAAAGAAAAGAGCCGCAGGGGGGACGGAATCTCGACGATTCGCGCTGGCGCGTGAAAGACGGAGAGGAGAAAAACATAAGCATGAGTAGAAAAGAGAGGAAGGAGAGAAACACGTTGGACTTCGAGAGAGAGAGAGAGCGAGCGCGTAGAAAAGTTGCACCCGGCACTCTTGTGCATCTTTCGGTGGTGGAAAGCACAAGGAAAGAGAGAAGGGAGAGCCGACGTTTCACGCTCACACACGAGAAAGAGAGAAAGAGAGAGAAGGCGCGAGAGGAGAAAGAGACGGCGTAGCCCGTGACTGGCGAGGAGAGAGGGAGAAAGAAGAGAGCGAGAGAGAGAGAGAGAGCTTCTGGAGTCGCGCGTCGGGACGCCGAAAATAGCGTCGCGATATGATGACGCCCTGGCCGGACGGATCCTAGATTTCAGTCACTTCGCAAACTCGAAAGGGACACGAGCTCTCTTATACCACGAGACGAGAAGACTCTCGCCTGATATACATATACATATCTATATAGACACATATACTCCGGCTCGCTCCGTGAGCAGCAAAGCCAGTTTGCGTTTGATAGAGAGAGACACAACAGTGTGTATACGCAAGAGTAACCAAAGAGAGCGCCGGCGTTTTCTTTAAAACAAAAAAAAAAGAATACCGTACGTGCAAAACAAGAGGAGATAAACACGCTGAAGTTATGGCGGACGTAGACAGCAGTGTAGTGTACACGACCACGGAGCGCAAGACGCGCAAAGTGAAGAAGACGACGAAGCGCAGGGAGAGCCACGATCAGAATGCCGAGGTCACGATCACGGAGGTCGACAGCACGCAGAACCACAACACCAGCGGCGCCATCGAAGAGTATGTGCTGGCTGGGGCTTGATATCCTTCTTCTGCCCTCTCTTTCTTTCTTTCTCTCTCTCTCTCTCTTTTACACTTACTCTCTATATCTCTCTATCTATCTCTCTTTCGCTTCCTCTCGATCTTGATTCCTCGATGTGCGTTGTATATATATACGTACGTGCGAGCGTGCAATGTATATAGGACCCTCGGGACGCCGATGCAAGTATATAAATTGAACGACGCGCGAATTTTGAGATTGAATTTTTGGCCGCGTGAGAAGAGTTGTCGCGGTGAGAGTTTTGAATCTCCCGCGCGCACGCGGATCGTAAGAGATATTGTTCGAAGACAATTGCGAAAGGTTGATCGGTTCGAGTGGTTCCAGTTTGGGATGTAAGTTTTTCGATGGACTGGTTCGCATTGGATATTATTGAGGATTTGAAAATTTTTGTCATAAGTGATTTATGTGTGCTTGAAAATTGAACGTATAGTATTTATAATGACTTGGAATGGACGTTCTATTGTCAGTGCACGGTTTTTGGAAATTTACTGTATATTTTAGTATGAAATTGTATTAGAATTTGGAAAGGAAGGTGAGAAATACAAAGTAGTAATTAATTTAGTGGAACAGATTCACACAACAAAAATTATTCCAAGTGACAAGAAAACACTAAATTTGTTATTATATACACAAATAATGATATTCAATCTTACAGAATTAATTTTTTTTTTATTCTTATTCTTACGTTTCAAAGTCACTTATCAAAAATTTTCAATTATCCTTTCATGTTCTAAAGGTACCGCTTTATAGTACAAACGGCGGTTCATAAATAATCATAATTTAAAAAATATCCCTAAACTTTTAAAAAAGCTCTGTTACAATCATTTGATCCGCAAACTAGCACAACCACTTAACAATAATCATCGATCAATCGGTGAAATTACCGCGACCGTTATTTTCCACACTTCGACTAAGCACGCAAGAGAAATTTTCGCAATGCAGTCTTTCGTGACCGGTAAGAATTTGTATTTTTGTTTTCCGGGAAACCTTGAAAATGGAAATTTCAATGGCACCAGTTTTAGCTCCCGAGGATCGCGTTACATCAGGAAACAAGACTTCTTTCATTTACCCCAAACTTTGCAATGTTATCACCCGAGGCATGAAATCGTTTAGAGTTATAGTAGAATCAATAATAGAAAGGGTAGGCGTAAGTTTTATGAGTCGCTCATCAGAGTAACGAATATATACTTTCGCTAAAATACTCTTTTCACATGCAAAAACTTATGCTCAGCCAGCACATACAACAACACTCAACCAAGGTACATATATATCTCAAGACAACAACCAACTGCAGTGCAGTCCATTGACTGCGGTGCTCATCGATCAATTATATTTATATACCACTACTTATACAATATTACAGTGTTCAAAACTTTACCCACAATCATATATTACCAGTGAAAACGACTTTTATTCGAGTGAAGGCGTTAAATTGAAGAATGTGAACCCTTGTGAAAATTTAAGTTTAAAGTTATATGTTTTAGTCTCGTGTTAACGTCTGTAAAATAATAAATTTTTTCAAACGATAAAATAATTAATTATTGTATAATAATAGGTTTTTTTTAACATTATTATAACCTGATGTTTAACCACAGAAATTAAAAAATAATGGTATTTTTTTAACCTTTATTTATAAAAATTACAACATCGAAGAACGCATAGAAGATAAAGTTTGTTTTAGTTGTTTGTTTATACGCTTAGAAATTTCGTAATTTGTTGAATAATTTCCTCACAGATCACCCCGAGTTACTAAATTTAATAAAGATTTCATAATTTTTGGCAAAGCTAAAAGATGGCTGTCAAAAATATAATTAAGTACTTTTCCATCGCGCAATGCAACATTTTTCCATGTTATAAAAGTTTTATTACTAAATGTATATATGTAATTTGTTATTTAAAGAAAACAGATTTAGTTTATGTATGATTGTTTTTATGTCTTTAGATTCAAATTTAGTCAATGGTAAACATATAGTTTTGTACTGTTAATCAATTACTGTTAGTCTAAAAAAAGCGTGTTTACTTCATCCTCAGCCAATTTTTAAAATGAAAAGAATGATTATATAGTTTGATGATGCAGTTTCTATTCTTAGTATTGAAAGCTATCAACGGCTATCAATTAAATAATTTAAAACGTAAAACAATTTTTCCACTCACATAACATGTATATATACATCAATATATATTATATTCACGTACTTGACTTTTTTCAAACAAACAATCTATACAATGTCATAGTACACCAATTCCAAATATGTAAATATTACTGCTCATTCATTCTACCGATTACAGTCATTCTTATCAATCCAACGAAACATTACAAGTTATCTGAAACTTTAGACAGATTTTGAACAAAGTAATTGAAATTGTGAACGTTATACAGTTCACGCCTTAGTGTCCAAGATTAAAAAAAGAAAAAAAAAATTATTATACCAACACCGGACCAGCGACCCTCTTATACTAATGTAAAATTTTCCATTTTTAGTTAATTTTCAGTGGAGAATACACGAAGGCGATGAACAAGGATTGGCACAGCGGCCACTTCTGCTGCTGGCAGTGCGATGAATCGCTGACGGGTCAGCGATATGTCCTGAGAGACGAGCATCCCTACTGCATCAAGTGCTACGAGAGCGTATTCGCCAATGGCTGCGAGGAGTGCCACAAAATCATCGGCATTGACTCCAAGGTACATATATATATATATATTGTGTGCTGTTCCCTGTACAGTTCATTGCGATTGCTCGTATATAGCCGCATCGGCCATGTATTGGGAACGCGGAATTGGGGCTAAACTGAAAAAAAAATAACAGATGCTGTGAATAAAATACTCGGTGCACGATATACGAAACGACTAAAATTAGAGGACTGCATTAGTATAGTGTACCGTGAAGTTTTCAATAATTACTGCAGTAAAATATAAAGTTTTGATTGCTAACGTGAACACAGGAATTTTTATATAAATTTTGACGAAAGTATTTGTAAAAATAAAAAAGATAAAAAGGAAATATTAAAAATCGCAGACGGCTATTGATTATCGCTTTAAAATTAGACCCCCGAGTCGCGAATTCTGAAAATATTTAATGTAAACAAGTTTAACGTTCTTATAAAGTCCAAAAATAAATCTTAGTCGCACGGGTATATGCAATCGAATTTCGCATTCCAGAGTTATGAATGCACTTGGCCAAGGAACTTTGTAGAATGTTAATCAGTTTTCAAAATAGCATTGAATTTTCTACCTCTCTCAATCGTATATTTCGCAATGAAGCTATAATAAAATTAAATTCAACGCGAAATGCCGATTAATTCGTAAACCTTCGATATATATCCACCAACCGAATATTTCCCAATATTCAACTATAATACACGTCAAGCCCCGCGTACAAGCTCTTAAGCCAGGCGCCCTTACGCGTCCTCGGTCACTATACAGCCTGTATGCGTACACACAATAATTGTTTATCGTGGCGTAATACACGCGTATATTGCAATTACACTATATATATATACTGGCCGAAGTCCTTTGGCATTTCCCGCACCCAACGTCGAACTTTCGAGTGACCCTCTCTCTGTCTAACTTATACTCTTTCCCCTCTCGTATGCGCGCGCGCGACTCACGAATTCTCTCGACTGGTAAAGCAGCAGCTCAAATTACAAAACCAAGAATAGCGGTATGCGCGACGCCGGCACCGACTATTCTCGACCGTATGATATCCAGCGAACTGTGTACGGCGCAGTGAGAGAGAGAGAGGGCGACTCGCTGTGCTGCACATTATTTTCATAGTTGACAGAAGATAATAAATGCGTGAGAATTTTTTAGTGAGGGGTTATTGGGTATAGGAGTGGATCGTGGCCGGACGATGATTTAATATGCGACGGTAATTTTTGTTTAGTTTACTAGAGATTTATTTATTGGAAGGATTACGACGACGATACGTTTTTTTCGAACGTTATGGGGATCCGCGTATTTGACAAAAATTAGGTTTCGCTTGTTGATCGCGCCGAGCAACTCGGTTCTATTAATAAAGCTTGTTTACTAAAATTGTTTCGCGGTTGTTTTTATAGCCGTATAGTATTAAAATTAGAACAAATGGAATCGACTGGATCGAAATATATTTTCACGTTATACAGCATATTTTTTTATTGACTTATACTATTCTATTGAATAATCGTATATAAGTAATTTGATCTATAGTTTCACGATTGAAACGTTGTAGACGCATGCGCGTACCGAATAGATTACGACAAAAATCAAAGAATATGTTAGTCGTTTATACGATAGCGCAGTGATGCTTTAGTGATAGATGGAAATGAAAATTATGTCAGTTTACTATATAGGATGAAAGTGTATCTTGACAGTTCAGGGATCCGCGTTTTAATTTAGAGCGTTGAAAATTTTCGGAAGATCACGAAAAGTGGTGCCAGCATTGCGTTACTTGGGCGTTGACTTACTCACTCCTAGAAATAGAAGCGATGCATGTGCACTATATACGCTAGACCGCGCGCACATTCACTAGACTTCTCTACCACCTCGAACTATTATTATTATTATTACTTATGAACCTATTACTTTGAACGTCAAAGAAATTTATTGTTCGTGTGCCTCGCTTCAGGTTTTTTTTGCGTAACTCTATGGCATAACGCAGAAATAGCCAGTTTGGGATTGGGATATAGTATAATAAGTGCTAATATATATTTGCTAAAAAAAAATCACCAAGTTAGACACTTAAAATAGAAATGCCATGTCAATATAAACATGTAAAATTAATGTAAGAGAGAAGAAACAATCAAGAAACTGTGTAAACCTTAGCAACCACAGGTCGCTAAAGACAAATAATTAAAATCAATCGTATGTAATGCAAAGCTTGGCGAATAATATTTTCGTTGAAACCCCAAATCACTCCCAACGACTCTTTATAACGAGCCTCGATATACCGCATCCCGTACATGGCGATAACGAGCATTAGCATTGCGCGCGTGCTGTCACGAGCAATCTATGGAAACATCGTAGTTGCGATGTTTTTTTTTTGTTCATACATTTGTTTCATTCTCTGCTTCCGTGTTCCATAGGATCTGTCGTACAAGGACAAGCATTGGCACGAGGCATGCTTCCTCTGCAGCAAGTGCAGGGTGTCCTTGGTGGACAAACAGTTCGGCAGCAAGCTGGACAAGATTTACTGCGGCAACTGTTACGATTCCCAGTTCGCTAGCCGCTGCGATGGTTGCGGCGAAATCTTCCGTGCTGGTACGTATATATATATATATATATAAAAAGAGATCTGTTTTACATGAATTTTTGGTCGTTATATATGGTTATTCAATAGCTTTGTATTTGATACATGTTAGAAATGTAATACTTAGTTGAATTGCATTGTACTTTGGAGTTAATATAAATCTAAAGCGTTGAAATCGATAGAATTCAATGTAGTTGTAACTTAAAAGTTTATATTTCTAACGCTATAAAAGATTTATTTTTGGCTTGAAAGCCAATTTATTAATAAAAAAATATATATATATATATATAGCTAGACCTTGTTTACAAGAGCTATTTTAAAGCGAATCGATTTAATAATGTCGTTGATTACACTTTTTTGGTTGTTCAAATTATGTCATCGTATAGGTGTACAAAAATTCAATTACAAATCATCGCAGAATGACACAATTGAATAATGAATTTTTTCAATTCAAAAACATTCCCCGCACTCAAAACGGCTAAGTCAATTAGCTCAGCTTAACCGAATTGAGTTACCGCGACAAAAAAAAAAAAAACATAAACAATCGTCATTAAACCTCCACGACGCGTTGCTCCCCCGCCAATGCCAATCCAATTTCGACCAATTACCGCGCGCGCTCATCTATTATTCATACCAGCGCGCACGAGTAAGCGTGCGTATACGCAATTACATCGTAAAGAATCCCGAAAAAAAAGGAATAATACCAAGAAAAATGGCTTCGATTTTTCGGGTGATTCACAAGTGAAAATCGGCTTATATCGTAGTATATGTAGTCGTAGTGTATAGTCTTGTTTGAATCGAGAACACACGCGCATGCGCGAATCCCAGGGGAATGTAACCAAGCTGGCGTGTGCACTTGCATGCTCCTCGTCGTCGTCTCTGTTCTTATTAAGGTAAGCGAGTCAAGGACCCGGACTTGGGCCGGAGGCGATCAGAGGCGAATGTGCGCGTGTGCGCGATCGGAGCCGATCGCCTAAAGTATATATATCGAAGAGCTCAGGTGCAATTCTCTTATATACCGAGTGCGGTCCGCATATAGAAAGAGCCGAGTAATCGAGGTACAATGATATATGGTGTATACTATATTTACAATGATTATATTGTAGGAGTTGTAATGATTAGAAGAAGAATTTTGAACATTTGGTATTTGGTGAGTCAGGTTTGAAACTTCGCACTTTATGAAATATATAGGATTATATTGGAAAAAAGCAAAACAGATTCGCCATTAATTATAAAAATCTTTTGATTTATTTTAAATATATGTAATAATGCAGTTTTATGTATTTTTTGTTAACAAACAATCTTTGGTTGATTATATAAAGGCGCGTTGGCGTTAAGGAAGCGATTATATTTTGCCGCGTGAATGCATTTTTCATTTTTAAACGTTGATTTATCATATTCCCTAATGCCTCTATTACTGAAAACAATTTTCGATGCTTGAATAAACTTAATACGATGCGGAAATGCGTTTTTGATTCAAATTATCGGCAATTAAAATAACGTTTTTGGTCTGTTTTACGAAAACATGAATGCACAATTACCTCGTTTAGTCCATTATATATATTATGTTACGTAAAATTCTTGATTCTTGGCTTTTATGCAAACGTTTCAATTAACGAAACGTTCTTCCGAGTTGCAACAAATTATATACGTATATCGGCAAAATTGAATCACTGAAATATTTATTACATTTTAAATGAAAAAGAAGAAGAAGAAAAGAATCAATGTTTCGTATATACATTTACTTCAATCTTTTAACGAGCATTACAATAAACCAAGCGAGCGAAATCTTTACACGTCACAACGACGCTCTCTTTTTTGAAACATGCATTCACTTAACAGTGTTTACGACTGGAATTCCCTCTTCGACATCCATTATACCGAAAACAGCATAAATTTGTCAGGGCAATACAATTGAGAGGCCGATATTTCTCGATGGGAAAAGTAAAGCCGCAGTTTTTCGGCCTCTTTCCCTTTCCCTCTCTCATATCTTCTACACCGAACGCCGGGAGCGCAGGCTGCGTGTCTTGTGAGCGCAGAGAGGATCCATACATCACCGTGAATCATGCACGTCTGCCCATTGGTCGATGTATTATATACAACTTTTGAGCGGGTACTCAAAACAAAAATTTTCCCCGTTTGGTCGGTTGTTTGTTGTTGTTTTCAAAGTCGAAGTCACGAGGACGATGCGCGTCTCTTTTGCCGGTCTACAAAGTTGGGAATACACGGGATTATATGTGAGGTGAGGTGGGAAAATATTATATTACAGGCTCAAGACGTGCGATACATATAAGTGATTTATTGCCGTGAGGTGCGGATGCAATTAAAATCAATTTAAAAGAGTGCGCAGAAAATTTGAGTATTAATTATATACTGTATTGGATCGTTAAATCGAAATCTGAAATTCGGTTATTACATAATTGAGCTAAAAATTGATTCGAATCTACTTATATAATTCTGATTTCTCCACTTTATAAATCATTAAAACATTCATTAGTGTATAAACCACAATATAATAAAGTATAAAGTCTGATATTAAACATTACACTATATACATGAAAATATTCGTCCAATTACGCAAACTTACGAATACCACACGCGACTCCATATATATATATATATATTTATATGAACCAACGGCGACATTATACATATATACCTCGTTCGTCCTCGCGCGACCAGTGGCCACTATACCAAGTCGCACTTTCGGGCCGTCAATTTTCACTTCATTACAACCGAGGATGACTAATATATCGCGCCGATGATGTCCGACGAGGCGTTGCGCAATTTTCATCAAACACCCGGCGACACTTAAATCACGGTCGCACGCGATATTCGCGAAATTAAACGCGCCCGCGTTCATCGAATACTAAATACGCGCGACTCGGTCACTCGGCACTTACGGGACCGCTAATTAAGTGCGAACGCAATGCAAGTTTCATTAATTTGACGACACGCGTGTGGTTCTGCGACGAAAGATGATGCGAAGAAAATCTATATTTTGACGTGATGTCAGTGTACGATGGTACTATAATAGGTTCTGGTGTCGTTTTAAATGTGGAAAATCAAAACGAAGTAAGAGAGTTGTATATCATTGTAAAATATCAATTAAATGATTTTGAGACGTTTAAATGATTTAATATATAGGAAAGTCTAAAAAAAACACGTGAAAAATTCACTTGACAATCATTCTCGCAGAACCGTACCGCAAGAGACGGAAAAGTCGGAAACCGCTCGCGGGTATACCAACACGACGCGACGGGCGGGTATATATACAACCCACGCGTGCGTGAACCACTTCCGCGCGTGCGACGTGTTATACGTGCGCGTGTAAACAGCGAGGATCGTGCGTGTCGCGCAAGTATATACGAGCAGCTCACCCGCATTCTAATCGCAGTATTCGATCTTGGATTTTTCCGTACGATGATCCGAAGATTCGAAAGGAAATTGAGTGCATGTGTTTGAAACTGTTCGAATATATCTATATATAAGGGAGAAGTATTGTTTGATTTTGGTTAAAAGAGAAGTTTGTTTTTTATGTTATTAGTTATGTAACATGTCGGGTGAATGGTTAAAGTTTGAAATGAACGATGGAGGTGTTGAGCTTTTGTAATTAATGTTTACACTAGTAAATCATAGAGCATGCGGGTGTGACATTTCAATTAAAAATACGAATGAAAATAAATAGTCGTTAAACGCGCGTAATCAGTTGTAAATACACTTATAGCCTCCGTTTTAAAATTTTTAATAATAGCCAAGTCGAAGTGAGTCATCGTTGAGTCGTAAAATTTTTACTCTCAAGCGTATATATGCGTTTAAATTTTACGTTTTTTACGGTTCTCAAATGTATGCATATATATATATATATTTAAACTGTAAAAATATATAATTGCTTTCAGCGCTGTTATTATTTGTTAAACATATTTGTCGAATTATTAACCATCGATGCGAATATGTTTACACGCATGCGTTCCGGCGATTTTGATCGGAAAATTTGTACACTGTGTCGATGACGTCGTTCCCCTGCGGTAAATCGATGCCGGGGATAGGAAAAATTGACCGCCATATAAAGTTACGCCTGTTGAATGCCATTAAAGGATCGATCGAGCGAATTTTTTTTTTGCCAGTATATCCCGTTGTCTGGAGAAGCTACGATGATGTAAAATATTATTCATAAAAATAGATGCGGCCGATAATGTTTTTAAATATAGACGCACATATATATACAGCGGCAGATCTATTTAAAGAATCTATTATTGTTGTAATGGACATTTATTTGTACAGCTTTATATCTGTATATTTAAGATTATAAGAATAATATATTCCTTAAGTAAATTACTCGTAAAAGTATAAGAAGTAAATACATCAGCGAAATCTACATTTAAACGATAGTACAATAATAAGAAATACAAGAAGAAGAGCCGCGCAGGAATTCAAGAAATCAGATTATATAATTTCGACTTCATTATCACACACGTTCAAACTTTATTTTAGCACACACACATATACGAACCGAGCATTCGCCAATTCCAGCAACCTATCAAGGTCAGAAATCCAGCAGCATATATACGCGCGCACCCACCTAATCTCCGTATCCGGAGAGCGACACAGCCTCACCTCTTCTAAGCCTTACACACTCAGTCCGACCGGACTTCGTCCGTTTCTACTTGCCCCCCTTGTAAAGGATCGCTATATACCAAAGAAGAAGGGGGGAATCGGGAAAAACGACGACACTTTATACGTATGTGTGCACGTATATTGGACAATGGTAGTTCTTCTCTCTCTCTCTCTCTCTTTCTTGGACTTGGACACGTGACTTTGCTATATACACATATATACACGCAGCCCCGCGAGACTTTATCGCGCGCAGTAGTGGCGGTGGTTCTTGCTCGCTCGCTCTCTCGCTTCTCCAGAAACAGAGCGAGAGAGAAAGAGAGAGAGAAAGAAAGAGAGGAAAGGAGGGAAGGAAGGAGAGGCGAGCGCACAGGCGAAGCAGCGAGAGAAGCCGGTCTGCCTTGCTCAGTGACTCGCAAGCCTCCAGGCTAATCGCACACGCATATACACGTTACATATATACCGGACCCGGGACCGTCGCCTTATAGCCGCATCGACGCATCTGAGCGCAACGCTTTTCTTCTTTATTCCGGTGCGCATATGGGATACATATACATCTTCACGTATTTTAACAATAACGCAATAACCGTGCGGCTTGCTCTGTACTCTCGAGTGTTGATCGACGATTTTTCTTAATTTTAGTTTTTATTATTTTTTTTTTTTTAATATTTTTATATTATTGTTGGTTATTTATAGAATTTTCAATCACTTTAATTGTTGATCGGTGAACGTGAAAAATTATTTTTATATCTGAATTTTTTTTATATTTTTATTCTTAATTAAAAATCAATTGAGAAAATCACGTAAGCATATATATAAATTATCACTGCTAACCGATAAACTCGTCAACGCAGTAATTAACCGCAACGTAAACACAGTAAAATTAAACAAATCCTGATTTCACAGCTAAAAAAAAAATACCATTCGCGTGTATCTTATCGTCGCGTCGAGATAGATAATACACATAAGTTGCGCATCAACACTCGAGAGTACAGTACACACACGCGCGTGTTTTGCGCGAAAAAAAAACAAATAATAAACTCGCGAGCTGTTGATTCTCAAAGTGCAACGTTTCAGTGCACGTAAAGCCGTCAACCTGACGTCCCGAGGCAGCAGGGTAGAGCACCTCGTCCAGAGGTGGTCTCGACCGCTCTACACCTACAACTACTGGAATGACTACAGACGGGTACGATAGCGAGAGAGAATAGTTTTCTTACCCTCTTTTGGAATAGACAATCAAGAGATAGAGAGATAAATATAAAACATTATATACCCTTGATTTTATAATTTTGGCACTCTGGGAAATGGAGTCTCATTGAATAGGAAATCGAGCATTATTCTTTTTTTTTTTATTGTTTGATCAAAGCGACGCGCTTTCGTGCCTGCAAATCGTTTAACACTCGCCGAGCGCGTAGTACAGCTCTTCACAAGTGTATTTATTATTTTGTATAAGCAGTAGCAGCAGCAGCAGCAGCAACAGCAGCAGCAACAACATCAAGAGCGACTAATACAGCTGTTCACACATATAAACTACTAAACTCGTGTGTATATATCTATAAAAAAACATAAATCGAACTAATTTCATATACACATCAACGCATAACTCGAGGATTTCCTATATATAACGTATGTAAAATATAAATATATATATATATATATACATACCCACCCCGCGATCGAGCGAAATTTCCCACTGTGCCAAACGGGTCGCGTGCTGTGTTAGGATCCGTTCGTGTCCTGGAGGGACCTACGGTCACCCTTACAAGTCGGCAAACTGGCTTGGGTATCGAAGAAGACACCTACGACGACAACGTCGTCGCCGTCAAGCAGAATGTCTACCGACGCGTTGAGCGATCGGCTTGCCAGCCGGTTACATCTACAACAACGTACTGTTGGTGAGGATAGGATCAGACGTGCTCGTGAACGTGATGAGGATATCGCTGTGTTCAGCATGATACCGATGGAAGGCGATCCGAAGTTCCGTTGCTGTTTGGGAATTTATTGCCTGATGGGTGATCCTAGACGCGCTGAGCCAGGTGATGATTATTATATATGTGATGGTATATGGTACGAGGTTGGATGTTTTTTTTGGGTAGTGGTTTGGATATGGTATCAGCTCAGCGTTTGTTTGTTTTGACTGTGGAGTGTGGGAGGCGAGGTTTTATTTTTAAAGTTAGGAGTTGAGGTGGGATCTTGAATGTGGAGGAAATTGGAGTAAATTAGTTCTTTTTTTCCTTCGAGTGTTATATTTAGAGATGATTTATTTACTTACGTATGATTTTGGATGTACTACGAGACGATTAGTAGAAACCTGTCGGTTTCATATTGTTTTCCTAATAGATTTTTTAAAGTTGTTGACTGGAAAAAAGTATCGTACATTTTGAAGACTCATGTATAAGTGTTGATGTTTGTGAACATCTATACTTAGGAACTTTAATAACAATCGGTTAAGTAATATTAATCGATTATTTAATCTTTTAAATATCACCTACGCAGAATAAGATTATCGGTGATTTCTCTGGAAAACAGTGTTTCATTGATACCCTAAATTACACAAAACCGCAAGGTTATTCTTTCGAATGACATTGCAAGTAAACTAATTATTCTAATTATTCATTAAAATTACAAACAACACAATCGAATTCTATGAAAACAATTACACACGTACAGACCACCAATTAGAGCATTATCCTTATTTTTATACGATTCATCACCCTATAATTCAACACATCTAATTGATCACGAATTTCTCGGGTAACACTCGATAGACACAACCTCGCTGACTTCGCGATCACACGATGATCGGCAAACGGTGCAGAGAAAATGCACCACACAAAGATACATATAGTGAAATATAAAACGAGAAAAGCCACGCTGCTCTGTGCCGATTAAGGCATGTATATAATCGTCGCAGCACGATGTCGGTTTGTCGCGCGTCTCTGGTTACTTATGTCATCAAGTTCTCGGTCAGGCTTTTTGCACTCGTGCCTCGACAGTGAAATGTTGACAATTAGCGTGTCGATTTTGTTTTTTTCATATATTGGATACGATAAATACGTATAAGTCGTAGTGGAATTGGCAAATGGTCAAAAACGGAGTAACCGATAACCACGAAAGTTATAGCTTTATATGAATAATGTTTAATTAAATATATATATATTTATATACACCGATTGAATGATATGCTAAAAGAATTCTTAGTTCATGTACATATATAATTTGCTTGAAAAATTTTTCGCATGGCTCAGCTGTTTGTTAAACGAGCGATAATAATAATAATCATCAGCAATAGACATAGGTTTGCGAATGCACGCGTGTCAACGGTCGTTTAGCATTCGAGAGTCAATATTTTCTTTTCAATTTGCGGTATGTTTGACTTCCATATACGAGCGAGCTCATATTCTCAAGACCACAGTCACGGTTTCGACCGTTTGTACTATAATGACTTTTCGGCGCAATGAAAGAAACACACCTCTTTCTTTCTACTTGCACCAACTAAAAACCAAATTCCACTTAAAAAAATGAATTTTCTCATCCTCGATCGGCGATCGTCGGCGTTAAAAAAAAAGTTATATAAGCTACAAATTCAAGGCATCGGTATACACTGCGTGTCCTCCGAATAAGGGCGCGCAAACATTGGCTTCTGAGGTCGCGCTCTTTTCTTTCTCTCCCGCGCTTGGCGATCTGGGCCGAGGTAGCGTTATCCATAAATTCGTATCGAACGCGTCGTATATGCGCTTTACATATATACAGGCTTTATACGATAGGCTGACCTCATCGGGGGAATAGGATCGAGCCTCTTGCCTCTGCGTCCCTTGTGTATCTTCCACTCAGCTAATGAGCTCGCGCTAATAACTTTGCCTGATGCGCGCAAGCGCGAGTGAGTTTCGGTTTACACTTTCAGTCGCGTATCGTTCTATATACCATGTGTGTATCTATGTATGTATACAAGTGTGAGATGGAAATTGATCAGATGCGGTGAGGTCTTGGTTGGGGTTGAGAAAGTCCAGTGGGATGGTTGTGGTTAGGCTATGGAGGTATTTTGAAAACTTGAAGTGAATTTTTTTTTATGTTTTTTTTTTAGTATTAAATAGAGGAAATTTTATAACATACTGTTTGTAAATATAATTGTGAGAACATGTTTGTGCATTGGGTACTTTTCATTTGAAAATTTAAAAACATACCGTGTGAAGTGGCATTAAAAAGTTGCTATATCTGCGAATTACCTTGGTAGCGTTAATTAACTTTGCTGACAATTTCATACTGCGCGATAGGTATAAGAAGGAAAAAATATTCTAATGTTTTTGTTTTCGCAAAAATTTAACGAACATTATTCTAAGGTACTTTATATATTAAAAATTCATTGATAATAACTAAAAAAATGCGAAATTCGATCACCATCCTGAGATTTTACCATAATGATTTAAAACTATCGCACCTTTTCGCTGCACCAATTAAATCTTTACATGTACGATACATCAGAGTGGCCCGAGCACTGTACTTGATCGGATTAAAGAGAATTTAAGTACACCGGTGGCAGACACAAACATTAATGGCGCGGTACCCCAAACAAGGTAAACAAGTGTATATCTCGTTGTTTGCCGGGTTAAGTAGCACGCTAAATTTATTGACCGCCGCCTACAGCCCCGACGTCTTTAATTGTCGTCGTGACCAAGCCTTCGCGAATAAGTATGACAATTGTTTCAGTACATAAAAAAAAAAAAAAGTAAAAAGACAGAGAGGAAAACGACGAATTGAAAAAGAGAACTTCATTTCCGTTCTACATAAAAACGTTTAGTCTGCAATAATATGAATACAAAGGAATATATTCGATTTGCATTTTTTTTACAGCTTGTATACGTTATTAATGTATAACGGTTCTACCGAAATAAAAAATTGTATGTATATGTATATATAAATTGTTACATCACCGCGATTACTTAATATCACCGATAGTATAACGCAGTTTAACAAAGCCAGTATAACACAGCCAATTGACTCAACCGCAAAAACGCAAAAAGGATTTATCTAATTCGACTTTATTGCGCCGCGAGTCTTGGGCCATTTGCGCTCCACTCGCTAGTTCGATAATAAAAGGCGTCAGATTGTTCCACATAAGATGCATTGTTGCGCTCGTAATATGTCTCGCGCTCTCGCGCGTGCGACTTGTTATCTTTATCGTTGCACACAGCTTGATACAGAGCGCCTATAGCGCGATATTAATATCAGTGATGTCACAGCTATATAGCTATAAGGAAGCTGTACGTTCCGCAAAAAAAGAATTCTATCTATTTTAACTGTATTAAAATTGTAGGTGAAGGTGACTTTGTAAAATCTTCTTTTTTTCTCTAAAGTTACAATGGTATATATAACTTTTTCGTTTTAACGGTACATACCAGGGCCGAGGCAACTGGTTGTTTTAATGAAGTCTAGACAAGAAAGCGACCGGACGATAGTCATGCACCTGTTTAATTTTCACGATACCGTCAGCTGTACAGTATTATATGGTAACATTGTTATTATACTCGCGTTTGTATGCGCGTGTTTTGAAAATAAACGTCTGGTGAGATAAATTTTTCATCCGGCACTTACTACCCGGTGTATACTTTTATATATATATACATATATACCGTCGATAAAAAAGACGATTGATTTATCGTTCAGTTCTTCCTTGTAACGAATCCCAAATGCGTCTTCTTTGAAAAAAGAAGGTAAAGGGTCATAAAGCGCGAGCGCGTGCAGAAGATTCGGCGCAACTGTTATACGCGCGCGTGCTGCGCGTACATTTTGTGTATATATTTATAGAACCTGACGCGTGGCTCGCGCGCGGGGAATCGTATCAGCGTTCGTGTCTGTGCTTTCCCAAGAAAGACTGGAATAGTATACCTATGCCCTCGTTGCGCGGAGGGTTTGAAGCAAGTTGGTGGGGTTTCGGGTCTCTGTTGGGTTCGTTATTTTTAAAATTCGCAACAAGGTATTGGCTGAGAAGTATAAGTTTTGAGGAAGGGGATTTTTGGCAAATTACGGTGGATGGAAATTAAAAGGGTATTATATATGTTGGTACGAAGGCGTGGTATTTTTTTTGGTTGTTGAATTTGAATTAATGGGTGATACTTGATGCTTTTTTTGTTCTCGTAAAGTTCTGTGTCATTTATAGCAGTAGACTGGTGTGTATATGTCATCGGGATGCTTTATATAGCTGGCAAAATTTGAAATTTAAATGAATAGGAAATTGTTGTAATTTAAAGACGTAGTAAATCACTTTGATTGTCGTTGTAAATTTGGTTTGGGCGGAAATTGTATATTTATTTGGTGTATTTCAAAATTATACACCTTTATTATAGTTCGCATCAATTTAGAAGTTTTGTATTCTCACTTTATGTGTTTATGTATTAACAGAAACATGTGAATGGGTTATTGAATTCTAAAATATTTTGTTACAGAAAATGTCCTACTATATTGTGTTTTCGATCTTCTTTGTATTCTATTGGTTTTGAATAATCGGAAGTTTCCTATTTATTTGAAACGTACCATAAAATAACTTTATCATTTCCATATAGGATTCTTATAAATTATATTTACCTTTTGTATACTATTACAGTTCATTTACACTCAACATTTATTCGATATTTCCAAATATTTATTTAATAGTACTTGTCAGATTTTCAATGGCCGACACATATATAGCAGTATTTATATCCTACGAACGTACATCTACAATTGCGAAATGCTGTAAAATCAATTTTTTTTTCATTCGTACGATGGTACACAAGCATCGCTTTGAATAAATTTTTTTTTCAATTATCACCTGTGAAATCAAACTTTCCTTACATGACGTATACAACTTTTTTTTTGTCGCTATATACACACATATACACACGCGATATCGCCCAAATTAATCACGCAATCACCAAATCTACAACACCACCATTCAACCAACACGACAGCCAATCAACAAGTCACGATCGAGGTGTATACCAAACACACTGCTACATCATCGCCATCTAAACACAATTAGCACGCGACCGAGGCATCGGCCTTTTCGCACTCGGGCGCATTCTTCCCTAAAAAGACTACGCGAGAGCTCTCGATTCGGAAGAAAGGCCAATGAAGTATATATATATATATATATATATACGAGCACGCGCATATACACGTATATATACGCGTACATATACATCCGATCGCTCGTGAGAGTTGCCACATCGCGCGAGGTAAAAGGCCTTGGACCATCGAGCGAGCGAGCGCCGAGCTTTATACATACATATACGGAGTCGCGGGCCCCGCGCGCGCTGACGTCACGAAGCGGCTTTGAGTCACACACGTGCCGGGCCCGCGATATCTCGCGCGGTTAAGTGTATATATAGGTGTATATATGTATATAGATTGGAGTTGGCGCATGATGCTGCAGCGATGATTGCGATGAAGTTTTGATATAGTTTGAGGGAATGTTAAGGTGTACGATGGGAGGTGTACGGTAAAGTTCACGGGAAGGGTGAAGTTTGGGATTGTTGTAGGGATTATAGTTCTGGAACTAATGGCTGGCATTGATGCGATATTTAAGTAAAGGTTGTCGATATCCTGAAATGCTTTTTTTGCGAAAGTGCGCTTTGCAAACTCGTTTTATGAGATGAAGATCGAATAGAGTAAAAAATTTGTGATCTATTGCTTCTTATTATTATTGTCTTTTTTGAGATAAAAAAGTCACGGACAAAGATTAACATAAATTTAATTTCTTAATTTACTTCGTTTCGATCGATAGAATTACAGTAATACATGATTTATATAACATAATCTTGAATTGAAATTTTTACGAATAACCATAACTAATATTTCCAAAATCAAATTAATAAATAAATTCACCTTAAAGATTCTATGCAATTAAATTCGCCTCATTAGAAGATTCGTAATGCAAACTCCGACTACGCAATAATTTACCAAAGCCTCGTAAAAGAATATACTTAAACGCTATTAGCGAAGCGCGCACTCAGCTAACCGTGGAATGAGGAAAAGTAAAGATCCTCCTAGCTTCACCAGTTCTGTACTCGTCAAATTTTTTCCCACAAAACTTCGTTTATTAGTACTACAATATTCGTTTGCATTTGTGTGTATATGTGTGCACGTGCACGCGCTCGAAGCTGTCAGTTTGACCGCGAATGTTGCACAACGGTCGCGTTCATTCAGAGTCTCTCTCTCTTTCTCTCTAGTGCGCGCGGCGCAAAAATATTGATTTTGCTAATCTGTGCCGGTCTTTCTTATTACTCGCCGTACTGTTTATCGGGCATTCAATAGCGATCCTTGCTTAATTGCTGCGGTTGCGCAGAGAGCGCAGTTTTGCGTTGAACGTTTGGATGGTCGAGAGGAATTGTCGGACCGCCTGTGGTTTTTTAATTGGCTATGGGTGCAGTTGTATTCTGTTTTATTAATTTATTTGTATGTAAATAATTCATATGATTCTTAATCGGTTTTCTCGGAATTTTTTTGACTGTGATGAAGGATTATTAAGAAATAAACGGATTTTCCCATGAAATAAAAAGTATTTAGTGATTATGTCATCATAGATAGTATATGATAATATAATATAAAAGGTTTTTTCTGTAAATTTAAATACTATATTAAGTATAAAATCGCCCTTGGATTACCGCCGATACCCATTACCGATTCCTTCCCAATCATTGTATTGAAAAGCATTTTCGTAATTAAAATTATTCAAAACCACTAAAGCATAAATCACCGACAAAAATATAATTAATCTCAAACCTCGCCAACACACAAGAAGCACTTATACTTATCCCAAACCGCGAGTCTAGAAAAAAAAACTCTTCCATTGTCATCAAAGTTCTAGCAACGCCGATCATCGCATTATAAAATTTTGGATGCAAAGCACGGGAATTCACGAAATCGCGACGTTTTATATATATATATATACTCACTCTGGCCGAGGAGAACTTAGATCATCGTCTGTTATAGCCTTCCGCTCGTCGATTCGTCTCGTTTATATACCGAAACTCTCGCGATATAGGATAATGACTTCGTGAAGGAGTAGGAAGACGTTTCACGCGCGCGCACGGGAGGATAAAAAAGGTCTCGCGTAAACGCCCACGATTGACGCCCCGCGTAGCCTTGTGAATCATTTGCGATATTTTTGCGGTCGCTCTTGTGCGATGTATAATAAATAAATATATATATATAAACGATCGAAGGGGGGAAATTTTCAAGTTTTACGACGATTTATGGCCGATTTATTGAGGTCAGTCATTGTCGAGTGGAGAAAAAAAAAGTTCATTTTAGTATACACGCATGTTAAATGAAAGTTTATGGAAATTATTTTATTTAAAAATATAACACATGCCGCTTTTAAAAAGTATTTATCGAGTTACATAGTCATTTTCTACGCATTAGCTGGCCGAGTGATGTCACTAATGAGATTATGCGAAGTAGAAAAAGCCGCGTTTAGTATATATGAGTCGAGAGAAATTTTGGAATCGGCTTATCTCGCTTATACCCGACAAGTTTTAAAAATATTTAAGGTCTTTTCAAACCACGCGCACAGATATATAGTATTACATTGTCACGCGATTGTTACGCTCTGTAAAAAAAGCCGCGTCCGTCAACGTTATTTTCCATTCGTTTGAAATAACTCTCGGCTATTGCCGTAAAAATTTAAAAGCCTCTCAACGAGATGATTAATTTAACGTTTGGTTATAAAATTACGTTAACTGCGAGACAAGCACATACGTGCGTGTAAAAGTCAACGTTTTTTTTCTTTCTATGCAGACGCGTTTGAGAGTCTCTGACAATATCGCGAAATATATATAAGATACGGGCAAAGCGAAATTTGTGAACGCATCGGTTGCGTGCGCATCGCAACCAATTACCGAGCGCGTGGCAATTGACGATGACGCATTATATATATGATGTGTGTATGTCTTTCACTTCGTCGAAGGTGAGAGGTCGAGTTTTGGTTGAAATTTACTGTTCAAGGATAACTTGGAAATCAAAGATTGTCTTTGATTGTTGTTTGTCATCGTTTCGAGATTTAGGATATTGACATTTAGTGTTATTGTAACTATGTGGCGCTATCGCGAGGACGAACGTTTACAATGTCGTTTTTGAAAGACAGTATGTTTGTGTTGCCATTAAATAACGCGTAATGAATATTCATTCTTATTAAATGAAATAACAACATGATGGATAATGTTAATTAAAAGTAATTCAAGAATAAATTTAATTTTTGTTTAAATATTTTTATAGTAAATCTCAATTGTCTTCAAACGATTGTTATCACAGAAATTAATTTTTTTTTCATTTCGACTGATTTAAAAATAAAATGACTGTAAACAATTAAATTTAATCATTACACATAGAAAACAAAATAAAAATAAACGAAGAATAGCGCATGAAATCATCGATTGTGCGCCGTCTTTTGAGGAAGTCCACTAATACGTGACAGCTTTACAAATGATTCGGAATAATAATCATTGATCACAGTCACATAAATACTTTATTATCAAATAACGATACGCGCCGGGAATGAATAGTCAATTGCATCGACCGATGCGACTTTGAAGCCTAAAAGGCAACGACGATCACACCGATATGGCGCATCGTAGTACCGAGCGGATTTCAAAACATCTGACGTATTTTTACATAACTTATCACGTGGTATAGTTAAATTTTGCATGAAAAATTGACTATTCGCAATTTGTCTAATATGCATTTTAGTTGATTAATGTGCAATATCATAATTAATTCTGATAATATCCGTCTTACTGCTGTTACATATTTAGTCTTTGACATTGTAAATCAATACAGATATTATTAAAAAAAATCTATATTACATTGACAAAATTCAACAAAAACATGCCACTGGGATACCGTTGAAAGGCAAAGTTAACAAAAAATAATTTAAAAGGCCATTTTTTTTCTGACCTAGAAATCTGGTATTTCTAATCGATCGTCCCCATATTTGTGCACCAAAAAAATGTTTACACTCCGAGGGTCGACCTCGCTGAGAGTACATATGTGCATAATGTGTGCGCATACTATGCATTTCATCGTTGGCAAAGTGAACAAAAAAAAAAGTTTATGTTTACCAAACACGCCATGCTCAGCCTTGTGCGATTTTTATTTGACAATCAAATATCGACTGTCAATGAAGTTGTACAAAAAGTATAATGGACCAGTGACATACATTGTATTAATCATTATACCAACCCGGTACTTCGTTAAAATTCGATTTGAATTGATGTTCATTTGCGCAATCCGTTATCTTTATTATACACCTATTAATCTGCAACACACGAAAGTAACATTTCGACATTGACACCTCAAATATTTATCAAGTTAAAATTAAAAATTCCAGCCGCACAAATCGCAAGCGCGACTTTGCACTTCGTAATTTCGCGTACTCACATACGTATATACATAATATACACTCAGTCACCGCGTCAATATAGTCGGGGGTGGCTGTTGTAGCGAGCGAATATGAAAGGCATGTTCAAAGCGACGACGGAATTGTTAATCAAGCGCGCGTTGCAGCTTGTTACATGTAGGCGCCTCGAATCGAAACTTCCCGCCTTGTTGAATAAATGCAACAATAATATATATACGGCGAGGTTTGGTAGTGTAACCGAAGTACAAAATCAGATGCCGGGAAGTTAATTAATTTTAAAGGTAAAGCACGCAAAGGAGCTGTTTTTACGTCGTGGGCTCCGGTTTGGCAAAGGTGTAATAGAAATTCGCTGAACTTTGTGTAAACTTGTTCGGAAATGAAGCGAAGAGTGGAAAAGTTGACAAAGTATATACGTTGTAAATGGTTAAGGTTATTTAAAGCTTTGAGCTTTTGTTAGGTTCATTCGTTACAATGTCTATAAATTGAATTTAGAAATAAAATCTGATTCTATCAAAATATCCTTTGAAATCCGTTGACATAATTGAACAACAAAATTGCATACAAAACAAAAAAGTGTAATTCAAAAGCAACAAAAGCTATAACTTTCACTAATAGTACAAATCATTAATCATTTATTATTATTATTTTCTATAGGCACCAAGAAGATGGAATACAAGACGCGACAATGGCACGAGAAGTGCTTCTGCTGCTGCGTCTGCAAGAACGCGATCGGCACCAAGAGCTTCATCCCGCGCGAGCAGGAAATCTACTGCGCTGGCTGCTATGAAGACAAATTCGCTACCCGATGCGTCAAGTGCAACAAGGTAAACTTAATTTTTTCCAAATGACAAAGTGTATATGACTCGTGGAAAAAACGAGAAAGAAACAGGTTTATTATAATTATATATAAATTTGTCTGTACAGATCATCACCAGCGGCGGCGTAACGTACAAGAACGAACCCTGGCACAGGGACTGCTTCACTTGCAGCCATTGCAGCCAATCGCTCGCTGGCCAGCGATTCACGTCTCGCGACGACAAGCCATACTGCGCTGACTGCTTCGGCGAGCTCTTCGCTAAGAGGTGCACCGCATGCACAAAACCGATTACCGGTGAGTATTCCATTTACCATTGCGAGATGAAATTATTGGTGATGATGGGCTTGTACCTACGTTGGGATTAAGAAGGATAAAAATAAATGTCGCTAAAGTTTTTAATTATTGGGTAGTTCGTTTGAAAACAACAATTACTTATTTTTAATGCTTTCAATTAAATTAAAGATTTTTTCACCTTCCATGTGTATGTAAAAATAAGTTGTTTTTTTTCTCTAAATGAAATGGTGGTAATTTTGAAATGAAACAAATATATTTTTTCCATTTTTAAGAACGACTTTTCATTGACTGGAGTGACAACGTGAAAAGTTTGAATACACAATATTTTTGAGATATTTTAAAATTAAAATTTTTGTAATTATGTACTAATTTATTATTATTATATTACGACAAATTTTTTTCTTATCGTACCACACTCATTGCAGGCATCGGTGGCACGCGCTTCATCTCGTTCGAGGACAGGCATTGGCACAACGAATGCTTCATCTGCGCAGGATGCCAGACATCGCTGGTCGGCCGTGGCTTCATCACCGACGGCGAGGACATTATCTGCCCTGAGTGCGCTAAGCAGAAGCTCTCGTAAGCTTCTCAAGCTCTCCAAAACGACCACCACCAACACCACCACCATCAAACACCTTGCCGCACACCCTCACTATCTCCCCCCCATCACAAAAGCGCGCTCCGTACTATCGCGCATCTATATATGTATAACAAACAAAATCAAGGGAGAATTATATAGATATATATCTTCGGCGAGTAGACACGAAGTAAAAGAGAAGCAAGAAAAGAAAAAAATATATACAAAGGCAGACGATGAAGAAAAAGAGAGAAATAAAATATAGATGTGTATCATCGACGTGTATGCGTGCGTATTATATAATAATAATATGTGGATTGTCAATTGTGCGAACCCTCGCTACCAAAGTTTATTATTATATCGACTCGGTCGTCTTCACCGTTGATTTTAAGGGTGACTGAAGACTTTGGAATCTACGGTGGATAATATATATATTATGCTCGTGAATACAAAGCCTTCAATTGGATTCTAATGATCATTGGGTTTTTCTTGTTGTCTTAGGCTTTGTCGTGGGACTTTCTTTCTTTTCTGCGCAGCATATAGAAGATTCTTACGTGTTCCAACCATGGATATTTGATATTTTGAAATTTCGATAAGAAAAGGAAGAAAGTCTATCACTGAAGAGATGCTAGAAATAAACTCACGCGTTAAAGTCCAATTCGAGCGACACGACGCGTCGTCATATCAACATATCGACTATATATAAGGGACCTCGGATGTCCCGATGGCTTTCGTAGTCGTACTAGCAGAGCTACGCAATTGTGTGACACGAAGTTATTTTTACGTGGATATCGTGTCTCGTCGGTGCTGCCGCTAGCGAAACGCAGTATATACATTCGTTAACCGCGAAGCCTCTGTATAGGTATATATAATACATATATATATATATATATTTTACGGTATATACACTGCAATAAGGTTATTTTCTTACGACGATGCTACGAGTCGCAGCATCGGCAAGACACGACGCGTATACAGAAGAAGCGAGGGTTTCCCTGAGTATATATAGTAGAGTGATTCGAGAATTATGCCTTGACATCGATGGATTGAACAAAATCAAATCGTCTTTTACTGTAATGATGCATATACCAATTGTGCAGTTCTACTTAATGAATATTATATTAAAAATGAAAAAAAAGAATAAAACAACAAAGCTCCGAACGAACGAAGATGCACGAAGTGTGTGAGAGAGAGAGAGAGAAAGAGAGGATAAATTAAAATGGAAAGGAGAACAAAAAAGGAGAACAGGTGCCGTCGCGATGTTACTCATTATTAATGTTATTGTTTTTTTTTTTCGCTTTGTATACATGAATATAGGGAAGCGAGACGGTTGAGCTGTTATTTGCCAGCGTTGGATAAAAAGATTTTAAAGTTAAATAATAATAATAAAAGAAAAAATATGAAGAATATTAAATATAAAGCACGCGGAGCGATCCTACAACTGTACGGCTGTACGGTTAAATTTCACGTATATAGAGTCATTTTATTTTTATTTAAAACTGCGAGACATATAATACATATATATACACACACAGAGGCACATGCACGCATTACACGAGAACACACTTTACGCCGGAGCGACAGGGAACATATACATTGGCTGCTCTGTGCGCCTCGGCGTAAAAACACTTACACGCGCGGACATGGAACACATGACAGATTCACACACATACAGACACGACACAAAATAGAGAGGATTTTTTTCGTTTTTCGGCGGACGCATGGGGGGGAAACTCCCTGCGTGCGCCTCTTATTTTATCTGACACTCTGTACATTAAATGAATTAGTGAATCGGTGACCCGCGTGTGATCGAATGATTTTTTTTTGTTTGAAGAGATAAAAGTATATTAAAACAAAAAGTAAATATATATTATAAATATATATAAAAAATTTGTATCTTATTGTGGTTTTTTTTTAAATATCGCTTGCTTTTATTATTAAGTGAAGCATTTCTATAATATCAATTTCTATATTGTGGAAGGAAAAAAAATATAAGATTTACGAGGATAAAGCAAAAAAAAACTATATAGCACGCGGGAGAAGCGCGAAATAATTGTGGCCTTATATTCGCATGAGTGAATACCATCAGCAAAACTAATGCCTTGCGTTTAATATATAAATGTAACACACACAACACACACTATTATGAGGAGAAATGTATATGACACTTATTGCGATATTTGAGAGATTGCAAGAAAAACGAGACAACATGACACACAGAGCAGCGCACGAATTAAAGAGAAAAATCCAATTATATATTTTGATGTACTGAGCGTTTATCGTTAAAAAGAAGAAATAAATTTAAAAAAAAGAAGAAAAAGTAAGCGTCATGACCAACAAATTGTACCCGCTATATATTCTTATGAACCACTTACCTACTAATCGCCTTTATTAGAAATGATAAAAGTAAAAAAAGAAAATTATTCTGTACTCAGCGTATCATACTGTTACACTGTAAAATTGACAAAATAAATGTAATTATTTACGATTATATTGTTGTATCAATTTATTTTCCCATTATAAATACTTCCAAATTTAGATCCAAAAAAACATGTCACTAATATAAATATAACTTTTAAATTAAGAGAACGCCTGCTTATTCATTTAATAATTATACAAAGTTTCTTTTTTTAATATTTATGTTTATCAGCAAGATTATTCCAAAGTTTCGTATATCACGAGATAAAAAAAAATCATTACAGAAATCTACGTTTCCGGTTGTCGTTGCTCTGGAAGCGGAGTAAGGTTCACTTCTTTCCCAAACGATGGCAGCGCTTTCGTAATTTTCAATTTAAAACGCGTAACTAGTTAACTTAGAAAACAATAATAGTTTTGAGTTTGTTGATAATTTGTTATGTACACGTACCACTAGAATAAATTGTTTGATATAAAAATTACAAGTTACTTTATTAGTTTGGTCGATATATCTCCTATATTATTCTACATATATTGTATATCCTATAGTTTTTCTCAATATGCCTTGAATATATTCGAACGTGGTGTGATCAATTCCGGAAAAAAATTATCAAATGGAAATTCTCTGTGTATACCAATTAAAGCGAAATAATTTAATTAGCGTATACCAACTTTATAACGTACGCTAACTTTTACAATTAATAGATAACCCACTTGACGCACATTAAAATATTAAACTCTAAAATATTCCATAACAAAAAATGTCAATTCTCCCCAACATTATATAGCAAACGCATTCAGTTGCAATATGCATCGTTAAAAAATCTCGGCGACCAAATAATACACCGCAGAGTCGACTTGAAACTTAAAAAGGGCGAGAAAAAGTAAATTACCACAACTAATCTCGAAATCCAAATTGCGCGCGAGTTCTGTTAACAAGGTGCTCTCGTGCTTGCTTGCTTGCTCGCGAGTGCGCGCTCGGCCAGTTCTTTTTCTCGCTCTCCTTCTTCCTCTACAGAACCGCACGAACTTTTCCGCCTGTTTCAAATAATATCGCGCTCGCCTCGTTTCTCACTTCGCCGCGTGAAATATATATATATATATACATCTCTCTCTCACTCTCCACCGCGACATTATAAAGTCCTTCGTCAGGCGCAATTTAAAAGTTTACGTTGTTCTGGCATTAAGGCCAAGGTATTAAGCCGCGTCTACAACTAGACGGCAAGCTCGCAGTCTCACACCCTGGCGCGAGAGCGAACGACTTTTTTTTTTCTTGAAATAATCCAGGGGACTCAGCGCGAGCGTCGTTGCTATCTTTTGCGGAGTATAATCGTAAAAGGAGTACAACTTTGCGTGCGCACGACTTTCTTTCTCTTCGGTGCCAAGTTTTTAATAAAGTTACGTGACGGAAATAAAATTTTTTTACGTCCCTCCCTTCCACCCCTCCCAAAACGAAACTAATGTAATTGTTTTATTCGATAAATATTTCAGCGAAATTGGATAGTCTATTTTTGTGCTTCTTTTCGACGTAACTTTTACTCTAAATCAGTAAGTAAACAAGATTACTTTATTTAAACATTTGTTTTTGGATATATTTCCCAAATACTATTTCTGTACATGGAAAAATCCTATTTTCTCTTTTGATTATTTTTATATTCTCTCTATATAGGTAAAAGTTTATCCTCGCCAATCTAAAAAGTTTCGCACTTCATTCGGACTTCACAATCTAAAAACGTTTTTCGAATAAGATTTTGTTGCACTCTTTTTTTTCAATCCCTTATACCGTTACATACTATACATATACACCACTACACACGTTTCGTAACCATAGTCATTGCAATCCTATACCAATCGCTTGCGTAACGTACCAAACACATACCTATATATACACCCGCGGGTGCATGCAAGGCTTCTATTTTCACGGCATTCCAAAAACGCTTTAACGCTCAACCGATCGCCCTTCAATTTCTCTTTTATTTCCACTTTTAATGAATACCTATATACACGCGCGCGTTCATGCAACTGAACGCATACATACATACATATATACAGACGTAGAACCACGCGCTCACTACTCTACATCTCAAATCGTTTGGAAGCTATACTATGCGCCGCTCGATTTCGCTGCGGGAGGAGTATATATAGGGGATTTCATTTTTCGATTGCGAAATAGACGAATGAACGTATACAGCGACAATGCTTATACATATATATGTATACATATATATATATATATTTCGTGAGTATATAGTACACCGTGGTAACGATGGTATTATTATTCCAGCGCGCGGATATCCGTATGTGTATGTGACGAATATTTGACGTAGCGTCCTGCGGCAAGCCACGTATATATACTATACATGTTCAATTCGATTGCATTTAAAGTACTTGATTCGCGCGCGAGTTGCTGCTGCGGGACAGGCGCCGCGGCGAGATTTAAAGCGAAAAGAGAGGCGTCAACTGCGGGGGAACTGCTGCGACGCATCTGCAGGGATTTGCGAGCGAAAGAGTATCGGCGGCGATCTCGCGGGGTGCACTGCGAACCAATTGCGCGCAATTGCGCATATAGTGTACAAGTGCTACTATATATGGATTAGGTAGTAAATTTGGAGAGAAATGGGTTTGGTGTTTTTTGTTTTGGATTGGGTAATGTGGAGGGAAATGGTTGTTTTGTAGAACAGGCTTAGTTAATATTGATAATGAGGGATTATTTGCTAGTGTTTTGGATGGGATTTCATTTAGATATATCCAACGTACTTTCTTCAATCATTAATTGTAATGAAATAATCCCTACACGAATGATAATTAAACCGCACGAGTAATTACTATTCATATATACACATCTATAATTAATACCCCGAAAAGCCAATACGAATAAATACTATATTGCGACGGTGTAATTATTGTGTTTTGTTGTATAATGTTGTTCTCTGCATTTGCTCGTTATAGATTTAATGCTGTTTATTCAATAATGTATGAAAAATATTATGATGCATTATAGTAACATTATATTTATTCGTATAATATAAATTCTTGAAAGTAAATTTTATATACGTCTAATAAAATCGCCTAAAGTAAAATGACATTGTATATCTGTAAGTTTAATGTTATCTATTTTTTTTTTATAAAAGTTGAAATTTGTTTGAAAGTTTTATATATGAATATTATACACTTAAGTCTGTATTATAGAAAATAGCGGTACAGCGAATAATACTGATCTATTTAATGAAAAGTTAAAACGATTCGGTCAATACCGTTTCGGAAACTTCTAAAAGCTTTATGTTGTTCGAGTTTTCTTAACATCAAATGAGTTTTGAATGAAACGAGCTCTTCTATGTGGGTATTATGTAGCTGATTGAGCTTTCAGTTTGATCAAAAAGCTAAAGCCAAACTTTTTAGCTCGCTTCACTGGAATTCATCGATAACTTTGGATTTTAATGCAAAAAGTAATTTATTATGATGCATTATAAATTTGAAATTGATTTAGCGGAGAAATTACTTGCGCACTCATTTATATTTTCATAACGTTATTAAAATTTCATAATAAACGGTTCTTTATTAAACCATTTTATTGTAGTCGCTGTAACGGGCGCTGGTATAAGGTCCGAATAATTATATTTACAGCGTCGCGAGATTCGAATCTCGCGCACTTATTCGG
>JAWWEQ010000010.1:30844422-30919194 GCA_035583055.1 Torymus tubicola | reverse complement strand
TTATAGATTTATTATTGGAACATATATTTATATTTCTTCAGTCTTGATTGGCCGCTATTAGCATTCAGAAGGTTCGACGCTAGTTGATTTGGGTGGCTATTTAGTCTTTCCCTGTAGCTTTCTACAGTTTTTATTTGTAGGTCTTTTCTGATTTGTTCGTTAGGAACGAACCAGGGCGCATCAACTATGTGCCTCACAGACTCTCTACCCAAACGAAAATAAAGTAAATATTTTCTTGAAAGATGTAAATAAAGTTATCAAAAACCTTACAAGAATCTTTACAACTACCTTAGTAAAGTCTTGTTGTAAGATTTTTTATATACTTACTATTTATCAATAAAACGACTTTCTAATCATATTCGCTATTAAAAAAGGGTTATGATGAAATTGAAATTGATCTCTATACATTGATTATATACGATTATGCACAGACTCTCTTTGTTTAAAGTTATAATTATTATTTCATTTATTAATATTCATAAGATGAATAAAATAATTCTATATAATTCCTCTAAGCTTCTTGAATTACGTACAATCTTTCATGACATATTACTGCAAGCTTGTGAAAATATTTACAGAAGTCTATTTATGTAAATATAGCGAAAAAGTTATTTATGTTTTATGTATCAAAAGTAGAGATGGAGCGTGACCGACACAAAAAAAATGTCGGTAAAATGTCGGGCATAAATCCGTCGTAAGTCCATGCGTTGTTTTTTGTTGTGGTCACGTGTCCAAAAATTCTGTGACAGACATTCGGCCACTATATAGTAGTATAAAAAACGTTGTTTTTTATAATTTTTTTTTTGAGGTCGAATTTCCAACCCTCACATACTATACCTTTGACTAAACATATAAAATAAGTAAATATTTTCTTATATCATTTTAAAATTTAATCGAGTATAATTTTACCAATCAACTGCCAAGCCTTCCGCATCCAAGCACCAATCTCACTAATTAAATTTTTCGATGCGCGCGCGCGCTCGCTCGCTCGCACACATACGCACACACACACACACACACACACACACACACACACACAACAAGGCTTGGCCATCCGTCGAAGACGCTTTCCATCAAACGCGTGCCCGGCGTGCGTCGATCAGATGTGCGACTGTGCGGCGTCCATTGGACCGACTGGACTCCCATTGCGCACAGCCGATTGATTGTCAAGCAGGCTGCAGGAACAAAGCCAAGCGCCAGAGGCAGCAGCAGTGCACGCGCGCACAGCCCGGAGAATCGGGTCAATCGGCGTCGCGGAAATGCGTTGATTTAGCAATTGGAGCCAGGTAGCGCAGAGAGGGACTGGAGGGGCAGAGCGGCGGCTCAGTAATTACATTCGTAGCGTAGCAGGCGAATCATTTGTTTGCGCATTGTTGCCGCAAAGCATTGTTGGGTCCACCCTCCTTCTCCCCCTCGTCCAAACGTTCTGTGCTCGCGTGTGATTCTATAACTGTGGCTCACTCGGATAACGCACGTGTGTCACTCTTTTCGGTTTCGATTCAAGTGTCCCTTCGCTCTGTCTACCTCTGTGGCAATGCGGTAATGTGTAACTAATTTGACATTACTACGGTTTGTTTTTGCTCTGGTTACAAGAAATTTGAGCTCCTACATTTTCGAAATAGTGTAATAGTTAGTTTTCATTGACATAGAAAAAGTTTCAATAAGTGAAATTTTGATACGTCAAATTTGTATTTTTCAATCATACAAAGTTAGAATTATTTTATTATTTTTCTTTTACACTCCAGTACACGTATTATCAATGGTAGTTGTAATGAAAAAATTGTTGAAGTAATTAAAAAAATAAGATACGATTGCATAAGAGAACGATTTTTATTAGATGTGATTGTTAACCGTTAACAGTTTGACTAGTATGATAAACTTTATGTTAGTTCAAAAATTGTGAATAAAAGAGAGAAATATGGTTATTTTTAAAGAATGTTTCAATATCTGAAAAAGCACTCTTCAACAAATAATCTTTTTAAAGCAATATGATTAACCTATAGTCGGATAATTCACTTGGCAAGGATTTTCCTCTTCCCTCTCGTTCGAAGAAATCCCTCTTGACCCGTAAATTTCTGAATGCAGCAACTCCGTGGCACGTCTCTCTCCCTCTCTCTTTCGTCCGTCTATTTCTCTCTTCTTCCCGTTCTCTCTTTCTCTCTCAAAAAGACCCGGTCATTCTCGATAAAAACAAGGAGAAAAAAAAACATCTTAGCCAAGAGAAAGCTCGCGTATAGCTCTCGCTCGGAAGTGGTTAACGGCTAGCTCTCCGGTAATTACGCGCGACTATACACTGGCGAGCCTTTCTTGGCTGGTTCATTTGCTCGTCCTTCTCCCTCTCTCTCTCTCTCTCTCTTTCACTCGCTTTCTCCCCCTCTCCACGGCTGACCACGGATCCGACTCCTAATTGAAGTGTCGTTATACAGTGCGCCAGCGCAACTGTTATCCCCCGGTAAGCTAACGAAGCCCAGACTACAAAGCCGAATATGCTGGACTCCGCTTCATTAACGAGTACGTCGCGGGCGGCGCTAAATATTTTAATGCACGGCCGCGTCGAGTTTGTTGCGTCCTTTTGGGTGCACGAAAACGCTCGTGATTATGGATATAGCCGCGTGCCCAGTACCACCACCACCACCGCCGCCGTAGTAGACGACAACGGTACCCACGGCTTTGCCGCGCCTGGAATTTATTTTCCGAGTGCACAGTAGCGAAAGTTTGGTGTATAGCGGCACCGGGTATTATAAATTTCTGTGATGTACGACCTGGCACGCGGAATGAACATACGTATGGGTTTTATAACGTAATAATCATTAGAACATAAATATTAGCATATATCTGAGTTACAATCAATGTAAAGTTGCGAAAAATTCATTAACTTATTGTTATTCAACGGAATTTTGGATAAAATTTACGCATTTAGTTAGAGTCAGCTTAATTTTTACGAGGTTAATACATTCTGGCCATCTCGAAAATTTACAACTTCTTCTGGGTAAAATATATTTTTTATATGAATATATAAACTAAGAGCTATTTTAAAATATAATAAAAACGTTGCGAAAGTGCAATATGTCTAAAAGCATATAAAAAATAAATAAAAAATAAATATAGAAATGAAGGAATAAAAGTTCTTCTTTTAGTAATGAAATTAGCTAAAAGCTCTTTTGAAATTCTCTAAGTTTTCCAGGATACAATATTCGATAATAATTCAATATATTATAACAAATTTATTGAAAATTTCCAAAACGTTTTCTGCTTAAATATAAAGAACACTTTTATATTCAAATAAACTTCGTACTCTATTGTTACCGAGAAATATTATAGATAATAATTTTTCTTTTTTTTTTCCTTCTTTTTCACAAAAGATTATTCAACCTCTAGTCATTCTTCCGAAAAATTTTTCCGCGAAAAAAACTTCCAACGTGCCCCGAAAACTTACACTCGAGGAGGGTACGAATGCACAATGACGTCTGACGTCGTGAAAATCCTACAGTCATTTCAGAAGGGCCGCCGCAAGCGCGCGAGCAGCTTTTGTAACTTCAGTGCCGAGCGTTTCCCTCAAAGACGTTTAATACCATTTTCGTTTCGAGCCAAGCGAGCGCGACAATTCTATTTTCCAGCGTTCCATTTCTTAGAATAGAGAAGATTTTTCGTTCATCGTTTCGAATCGATTTTTCCTCTCTGCGTGTCTCTCGTACGGTTGTCTGGAATCGTGTGTGCAATGGCTGAAATTGCGGCTTGTTCGGTCGATTTTTCCTTTCTGACTTTCTATACTGAGCTTTTTGTTACCGAATAATCGACTGTTGTTTAAAATTTAATTGAGGTCAAAATCAGAGTGAAATGTCTGACAGTTCTAAAATAACTATTGACATCATTTTTATAGAAAATTTATTCTTTATTAACGTTTTCTTTTTTTTTATTATTTATTTATACGTGTAGGCTTCGAAAGCTAAGAGCCAAATTCAATAATCTTAAAAATATGAATTCAAAGCAGTTGGCGAAAAATTGAAAAAGTACGAAACCATGTAGAAAAGAGGTCTTTGACGCTGCGCTGGTGCTCGAATTTTTTTTCATTTGCTCACATATGGCACAAAAGAGACTTCAAAACGAGTGCTCAACTTTCAAGCTATGCGATTCAGTTTCTGGACAGCGAGCAATGAAAGAAAGAAGAGAAAGAGAAGAGATTTTTCGCTTTGTCTTTCTTTTCGTATGTTACCTCCTATTTGAAGAGTTGCCTTCGTCATCTTGAAATGACTTTTTCATTCATAAATAGTTTACAAAGTGATACAAAATATGCTTCTCAGATTGCATAATTATCCGGATTTAGTGAACTTTTCGCGTTTATTAAAAATTAATAACTGATAATAGCAAAAGTCGTATCCAATACACCATCTTACTAAATTGATTTTTTCTATGATACGTATATATATATAAGCAATGAAGCTTACAAACTTGAACACTACAATCGCCTTAAGGGAGCCACGTCCGCAAGACAACTTCGGTTCAGGCTTCCCTCCGATTTGACCAGTAGTTATTGGCGTGTAGAGAATTATGCTCACACGCGATCGAGAGTGACCGACCCAGTCTATAACGGAATCGTGGGAACTAATCAATGCGCTTAGGTACATGTATATCTCATGTGCATATTCTATTTCTCTTTGTTAATAGATCCTCAAATAGATTCGGAAAACGAGGACTTTTTAAAAAGAAAGAGTAGAGAATAATCCCCACTTTTTTTGTTCGTTTTTACTTCGAAACGACAAAATACTTTTAAGATATGGCTATAAGAATTACAAATTTTTATTTACTAGAAACGTGCGTACATGAATTTAGAGATGAATATTTTATTAAATATAAGATCCGCTATAATCTGTTCTTAAAAGTGTGTATGAAAATATACAAATACCTATAACAAATTACTTTCCAAACGTCCTGATTCAAAAGCACTTATAAATGTGTTTACTCAGGTAATCAGAGAATTCAGTCACAGTATTGAACAACCAAATATTCATTTTACCTTTATAAACTCTTACCAAACAATATTATCTTATTCACTTTATTATGTACCAAAATAAGGAATTTCTTTTCCATCAGCCTTGTCGAAAATATCAGACTCCAAGGATAAACGCGAGCGAGGACGAAAAAAAAGGCAAATATTTGAACGAGAATAATGTCGGAGGAAGGAATATAAGAGGACACGCGCGAGACAGCAGAAACCGAAAGTAACATCGAAAGAGACGTCGAGCATATTAGCGAGTGCAGCCGAGAGCGAGCAGTGTATAGGATCATAGAGAGACAGAACAAGCGAGAGAGAGAGAGAAAGAGAGCGAGAGAGAGCAGAAGCGAAACACAGAAACGCTAGAGCCCCACTGGTAGCTGGAGGCAAAAGTACGTGACGGAACGACCTGGGGATTTCCGGCGGGCCGGTACAGCAGCAGCAGCAGCAGTGCCGGCCTTGTCCGGCCTTATACGAGGATATAACTGGTAATAGATGGCGATGCAGCGGCGCGTAGCTAAGCCCGCGCACACGTGCCGCCGCTATACACGCCGTGATGCTGGGTTTACGCGAGCGCAGACGTAACTGCGCGACGTCGAGCCCGTCCTCTTGGCATCGGGCAATATTGAAGCAATAATCCTGCTCTCTCTCTCTCTCTCGCACTCTTTCTCGTCGTCGTCTATGTTCCTTTCATTTTCTTATAGTTTCGTCGAGCTTCTTGAAGTTTTGTTCGGCACTTTTCCTTTTCACGGTACCAGAACTCGATATTATGGTGGAGGTGAAATTTGTCTCTCGACTATCGCTAGCGCAATAGGAAGTTTAGAAATTGAGTTTTTTCAACAGTGATTTCAGTTATTGTTTGAAAGAATAGTTTTCTAAGCAAAGGTATTTTCAATTATTTAGGTTACTAATGTAATCGTAGTGCTTGGCAAGAGTAGAGTTCTAAATTAATCGATTTTATATCGATTATTTCAATAACCTCTTACTTGATAACGAACTTTTATTTTTGGTTTAGGTTAATATTTTCTTGAAGCTACCAAGTATCTAAAAGCATTACGCCTACCACTATGCTTTAAGTGACTCGTAGTACCTAGAACATATTGTAGTTTTTATCTAAAATCGGTGATAAACAAGTATAGGTAAGTTTTCAATACAAGCCATGTTCCACTTTCTGAAATATGGATAAATAATAATTGTACACTTATTTTTCAATTATTTATTTATAAATCATACATACATTGTTAACATAAAGGCGTTAATAAACATTCAGAACATCATATATTTTATTAAATGAAGTACAATTGCAAAGGTATAAGTTGATCGCATATGCTCATATTGGAAAAGACACACGATTCATTAACGAGAATGCGTTTCATATTAACTTTTATAAAACCTTTGTTCGAGTAACAAATATCAATTAAAACATATATCTTTATTGTAATTCGATATTACTTTTTATTAAAAGCGAATTCACATTATAACATTCTGGTAATTTACACAATCGTGGAAAATACAAAGAGCGAATAATAATTACTCGAAGTAATATAACTATCTAATTATTTTACGATGTCCTCAACAAGTCTCGTCAAGACGCAATGATATTTAAAACCATAATTCACTGAGTTTTTATTTAGTTTCAGCGCTGTTTACGTTTTTTCGCTATAGACTTACAGAGAACGAAGTTACTATTATCCTTTAAGACTTTTACTGCTTATTATAATACAAGTTGGAAAATTAGAATTGAAAAGCCGAGAGCAAGCAGTTAGGAAACTTTCTCACCACGCGCGAACAACGCAAAGTCCAACTTTTCACTCTTCCTAGCTCGTATACATGTTTCTTACTTGGGGAACAAAAAAAAATGGAAGGCAGAAAGATCAAAAGAAATAAAGAAAGCGAATTTTAACCGTTGTTTTCTTTCTCTCAACGACAAAGAAATGCCAACAATAAGTGAGATCTTTAATTACAGTCGGAGAAGTAGAATAATAAAGTTCGCTGTCCGCTTATGAAAAATTATAAAATTTACTACAAAATAAACTTTTTTTATCGCAATAATCGATCAATAATTAGAAGAAACAATAACATGTTTTCTTCCAAAGCTCATTTCCAACGCGATGACTTATATAACACCGCAACAGCTAAAATAAAATAATGCTTCTCCAATAAATGTATAGCACAATACTATTAAAACATAGCTCCGTTATTTCCCCTCTCCATTACCTCCCAAAATACCCTGTCAATAGCACTCCGATAAAACATTCGGCGCTTGCTACTCCCACACCGCATCTCATATATATATATAAAAGCGCTGAAACAGCCGCACGCCGCGTTCTAGAATAATCCCGAATTCCCGCTTACAGAAGCGAGATAGAGAGTCGACCCGAAAGAATGAAAAATTTCGCGACTTCTCGATCGCAATATCGCAGCTCGCGAGGAAAATTTCAAGGAACACGAGCTAAGGTATATATAAGCCTGACTACTACTACACGCGTACGCGGGCGTAAAAAATTTATCCATCGAGATTAAATCGCGGATTCCCTTTCCTGTACGCTCTGTAATATATATATATATATATATATATAACATATACGCTTGCACACACGGGTACAAAGCTAGAGATGAAACCGAGACGAAGGAGAAAGAGGGAAGAAAATTTTGCATGCGCGGTGTAGTAGTAGTGGTAGTACGCGCGGGCTGCCGCATGCCTTTGGCGTATACAGAAGCCGCGCCAAGTGGGCTGAATTTAAGGCGGAATAAAGTCGCTAGTCCGGATAGGCGCGTGCGGCTTTAATACTCGTATACTCCGCGCGTCGGTATGTGTATATGTATGCATAGGTATATGTATATATAGAAGTACAGAGAGCTATGCATATACGCTAGCGGTCGCCTCCGCCCTTATCATTTCTCTATCTCTCTCTTTCTCCTCTCTTTCTCGGGTTCGGAGCGACGTCGTCGTCGTACCTCCGATTTTTGGCGCGTCGCGGACTATTTCGACCCCCCCCCCCCCCCCGCCAGAGAGCAACGACGAGAATAGTAGTACACGCGAACGTTTCTGTTGTTGTGTATGGTGTATATAAATATATATTTCTTCGAGGGCTTCTTTTTTCCACTTTTTCCAACGACAACGATGACGGCGAGACGGTAGAAGGTTGGAAATAAGTCCTGCGGGTGTCACGTTTTCTCATTGTTGACGTGTATCTTTTGTGTCCCGCGATCATTTTCTGAAACGCGCCATGCCGACGTTTTGACGATTTGTAGACGGTAATGGGCGTCGCTATTAAAAAAAAAAACAAAACAAAACAACAAATGGTGAATACGCAAGTAGCTCGTTAAAGGTAGAATTTCTTTTTGAAAATTCTGGTGTAACGATAAATTGACATATAGTATTGTACTGAAAGTAGAATATCTTGTAACTGTGTGTATATATATATATATATATATATATATATATATATATATATCTGTGGCTCCGAGGCATAACGACATAAGTCAATTTTTTTGAAAATCAGGAAAACTTCGAAATTTCTATCTTTAAATGTGTCTTTTTCATTTAAAACTGTCAGTAGTAGTTAAAATATTGCACTAAAGCTACGATATACGGAAAATGTAACAACATAAGTCCATTTTTCAAATTTAGTGCGCGGCCTAATAACATAAGTCCAGCAGTGATTTATCTTATCTAACCAAATTGAATATAAAAATTATTTTATATACAACATATACAATAAGTAGATAAAATTTATAATTTTACAAACGTTAAGTGCATAAACGTGAGAATTTTGAAAATTAGTTGAGAATACCTGTTCTTTTACGAAATAAAAAAAAATGCTTTTTAATTTATCACAAATTCAATTTGTATTTAAGTTGTATTCAAGTTGTATTATTTTTAACATAGTTATTCGTTGATTAATTGTTAATTTTGATCCAAATTCATAATTAAATAAAAGAAAATGATCGAAAAATAAACGAGAACAGGACTATTAGATAAGTCCAAGTTCCCGGCATAACGACATAACTTCATACTTTTTCGAGTTTTCATTGAAGGAGAAAATGCATAACCTGGTCATACTGTGTAAATATTTGTTTTAAATGTGTTAATTGATTAGTACAGTATCGCGCTCTATCTCGTTTATTCCGATCTTACGAATAAGTTTGAACATTAAAACCCATTTTTCTGAGAAACTCTGGACTTATGTCTTTATGCCTCGGAGCCACAACTATAATTCATTAAATTTCAGAAATTTCACGAGATTCGGTAAATAAATGCAGTGACATTTAAAGCACCAAAATTGAAAGCTCCCATTGAACAAGCCATTAACTTAACAGCCAGGGTAAGACTAATGTCACGCGTTATCGCATCAGCCCTTCCTCCCTCTCTTTCTCGCAAACTCAAATTAAACCGAAAAATTTCAATTACTCGAGACGCTCCCTCGATCTCTCGGCAAGTACTTCCGGGCGCGCGATCATTTAAATTTTCGCCTACTTGCAATCTTTCTCCCTTTCGCGTCTTTCTCGCGTATAGCGCCTCGAGAAATAGCCGTCCCGCGTCGGATTGGACGATTCGAAAGATTCTTATCTATAAGCGGCTTCTCCAGTTTCTGTGCGAGGCGCGCGAGAAAAATCTCAGTATAAAGATCCGGTGCCGCCGCCGCCGCCGTCGCCGTCGGTAATTGAGTCACATATAATCCTGGCGAGAGCGAGAAAGTGCAAGCTCTCGTGCGTGCAAGCAAGCAAGCAAGCGAGTGTTGGTGGGAGTGGTCGAGACAATAAAGGAAATAGAAGGAGAGAAAGAAGGAGAATGGAAAAATGATAGAACGAATGGAAGAAAAAAGAAAGGTGGTAGGGGGATGTATATCGGAGGAAAAAATTCAAGCTATTTTTCAAGGAATTTATACGCGGATTCCTGTCGTAATAACTGTTCCAGAAAATTGTGTTCTGCAACCGTGAACCATACTAAAATTAAACCTCTGCATTCCATCGCAGTATATGTAAGACATATTTTTATTATATCTTTTACAAAGATTCAGAAGGATTAAATGTGTGTTTTGTGAATTATATCGTACCGTGTTCGTACGGATATCTCGCTAAAATTTAATGTATATAAAATCCATTCGTACAATCGAAAAATAACAAAAGCTATAGAAAATAGCCTTCTTCTTCTTCATCATCATCATAACTTATGTATCTTCTACTTTGTAAATCTTAAAATTTTCATCCAGCCGCACATGCATCGTCCTCGGGAACCCCGAAAAATATAATATTTAAATATAGGTCGATGTAAGACATCCGGTTAGCTTCTACAGAGATTCACGAGGAGGAAACCGGAGAGGAAGAGACTTAGGTATATAAGAAAAAGAACGACGATGCTGCTGCTATCGCTATACTACCGCCGAGCCGGTGCGAGCTACCACTGAGTTACGATCGCTCTCCGTAACTGCAACATAATTCAAAATCTCATTAGACTGCCGGCCCATGAAGTACAATTTTTTGCCCATTACACTCGTGTTGTGCGCGCACACGCGGTTATAAGGAGACGCGCGCGCGCGATCGTCGAGCGTAACCGTCGTCGTCGTCGTCGCCCTCTCCCACGGGACGACGAGCGTAGTAGTAGCGGCCGTTTTATTCCTACGCTCGAGCAAGGATATATCATTCATACTTACGCGAACGCCTGTTAAATAATTTATGACGGCGAAATTCTTCAGCTTCTTCTTCTTCTTCTTCTTTGCGAAATTCTTTGCGCGCGAACGAACGCGCGAAGTGATCCAGTTTCAGCGACGGTGCGGTTGCATCTTCTATTATTTTCCACCCGCGCGTAGAGTGCGACGTTTATTAACGTGAATTTTTTACGACCAGGCGAGAAGGTGAGCATAGAGAAAAGACGAGAGTTTGTTCTATGGATTGTTAAGAGTGAAAGGTGATGCGGCGGGATTGTATGGAGATTGTTGTTATGTAGATGATATATAGTTTACTTGATGAATTAATATGAGGAAAAATTATTATTTTTTAGATTAATCAGTGGATAGATGCAGATTTTCATGTAAACTATTGCCATTTTAACTATAGCTGTGAAAAATAAGTTTGGTCTCTGTTTACTACAAAAAATGTACATTCTTCTATAATTATGATTAGAATGAATTAATTTTACATGGATTCTCGACAATTTAAATAGATTAATTTAGAACAAAACTCAATAATTGAAATCTTTGTCTAAATACCGTTTAAATTATGTCACTGAAAAATTTTAAAAATCGTTAGTAATTGAATATCTTAATTTTTTGATAAATAAGCATAACTAATAGATTATTTTCCCTTATATATCTAACAGTAATAAAACTAAAATACTTGAATCCTTTCTTAATTTTTCTCTCCAATTCTAGAATTTAAATCCGAAGATATCGTATTAACCCCGGTATACAAAGGTTTGACTTTTATACATCTAATAATACGATATCGAAACACAGAATAAATAAGAATATATACAGTAGCCATCCTTTGTACCCAGCTTCGCGTAATAATCAAATGCCGTATATTCTCATTGAAACGCGACGAAAAAAAAACAACAACAGCAACAGACTGATCCAGCAAACAATAAAAACAAAGCAAACTAATGCATAAAATGGAATCCATAAAAGTCGATTTTAGTTTACAGCGTACAAAGTGAATTCCGCGTTTGCGCGCGGCCAACAAAAGGCATAAAGTGCGCTTGCTCGCTCGCTCGCGCTCGTGCGGGGGTGGGGGGGAAGCGGTAGCGCAACGTCGGCATCGATCGGACCATTCTTTCGCATTTACGTCAAAACCCGATACCGTAAATTGACGAAAACAGCTGCTCTCGATTTCCCGACGAAGGGGGGGAAAAGAGGTAGAAGAGAGGGCCGGCCTCTTCCACCGCGCCGTATCGATGGCGTCTTGTCGACACGATAGCTTTCTACTCAAAGTCCGAGCGAGTCCTACAGTATGTGTGTGTGTATGTGTATGTGTGCTCGCACACAGGGGTTGGAATACCGACGGCTCGCTAGAATTTCTTCGTCTTTCCTGATTTCAAGGGCCATTTTACCCTTTTTCCTTTCTCTCTCCACCTCTCGTTCTCCTTTCCCTCCCTCCTGTCGTATATAGCGTACAGCGTTCTTTGTTCGATTATCCTCGAGAGTCAATCGCCGCGCTATTGTTCGATCTTTTGGATCGGACGTTTGTTTCCTCATTTCGCGACTCGATTTCGATGACTGAAACTTATATAGTGTAGTGAGTAATGCTTGTAAAAAGTAATAGTAATTACTACGCATAAAAGCTTTCGGTAGATATGTAGAAATGGAAGTACATGTACATGGAAATTATGAATATACCTTTTAACTCGAGGATGTAAAAAAACTAATTCTTTGTTGAATATAAAAAATATAAAATTTGACATCTATATTTATTAAGGTATACTGTTAATTATATTTATTTAACAATGTTCCAAATTTTTTTTTAATAATTTCAAAGAAATATAAGGAGATCCAATATATATAAGGAATAATAAAAACGACAAAACCTTTTTGAAATACCAATTTACGTTCTATTCAAAAACCGATTTTTTCGTATTTTCTAGTCATCTCGTGACCACTTTGTAAAAGTAGCTGGAAAATGGGAAAGAATGGGGAGAAAAATCGTTTCATAAATCGGAGGAAAATGGGCGATTTCCACGGGGAAACGATATTGCATTACATTTTATACACGCAATACGAGGGTACCATAAAATGCTAAAAATATAAAGCATCTCGTTTATTTACCCTCGAAAAAATAATCATGTCCAAACATTTTACAACATTCAACTTCAATTACCCTGCCAATTAACATTCCTTTTTACCACACTAAAATCATAACACCGTCTCCGCTGCCGGTTAGCTAATTAAATAACCCAAACTCTTCTCTATACCCGTATCCTACCTACCCGCACGTATTTCGTCGACCGCATGCAGGCACTCGTCGTTACCACGACCGTCGTCGCGTCTTACATATATCCATGGATATATACGACAACGGATCGATGCGGCCAGTAGCCGACGTATATATGCACTGTATACGCCACGGGACACACGCGCTCGTGCATCTCTCTTTCTCTGTTGCAGACTCACCGTATATATACGCGTATATGGAGGTTCCCCGGCGACGACGACGCGCAAGTTCCTGGAAGTTCTCGCATTGTTGCGACGCCGAACTCGGGCGGCCGAGGAGCAAGCACACGAGCGATAAAGGATGATGGTTAGACGCGAGACTCGCCCTCCTCGCGCGTAGACGACGAGAGTATGTATATACCATGAGGAGGGTAGGAGGGGGAGGAGGAGGGGAGAAGAGGAGTTGGAAGTTTTGCACGCGGGCGATTCGTATATATACGCGAATGTGTGGGAAGGAGAGCGTGCGTATGAAGTATGTGGGAGGCCACGAGTGTGTGGGTAATAAGCGTTGGCAGAGGTTCAAGTTTTACGATTTCTTGTAGAGGTCGTCATGATGGAGGGTGGACGGAGAATCAGGGTTGGGTTTAGTGTAATTATGAATTTACGTGCAGTGGTGTGGAATTTTTTTTTTGGGCCTGGTTTTGGTGGTTCGATGTGTTGGAAGTAGTTGTAGTGTTTAGAAATTATTTAAGGCAAAGAAATTTTGGTAACATTCATCATTTTTAATATTTACAAAGAGTTGTGATACCAAACGCACTTATCTTTAAAATATAACAATAATTATTAATGTTTTAAATAATGCTAATGTAGATAATACTATCACTTGATTCAATACAATAAACATATATACACACTAGATAATGTACTGAAACATTCAAAGAAACAAATACAAATGAACTAAGAGACAATTATTTTACATTTTTGGCGTACTAAAATATTGATTTCTGCAACCTCATGCAAAAATTTGCAATGTTGCAACAACAAAGTCATATTAAAGTATATTTTATATATATTTCTTTTGATAACGTTTAATAATATATGAATATATAATTTTCGTTATCATGTGCAAAGTAAACAGGTGAGATAACAATTAAGAAAAGGTGCGAGGGTAAAGACACTAAAAGTCAGGTGAACAAAATCAACATGTCAAGAAAGAACTTAAAATAATTCGTTTAAGTTGATAGAATTTTTTTTTAAGAATCTTTACAATAACCATCTATAGTATATCAATATCTGAGCGCAGCATTAAATAATATAATAATTTATACAGTTCTTTTATCTTTGAAAACATTTATTATCGCCTTGTTCACTTGAATATGAATAAAATTCAATTGATATTCTAATAAACGTCCCAAAATAGACATGTGCATTATTTCCTTGAGTATATATATATGAATACCCTATTCATTATGCAAATTTCGCAACTACGCGAAAACTTTCGGTGCGACTCATAATGGCGGCACCCGCATTAAAGTTGCTTAAAAATAATAAACGCGCTTAAGAGAGAAGACGAGGAGCGGGAGTGGATGCGAAAGACGACAGTTCGCGCCCCCAGGGGGAATTTACGGATGGGCTTACAATAAACCTCTCGAAGTTGCGCCCAGCCGGAATCGACTTAAGGTAATGCAATTCACGGGACCCGGACCGGCCCGCGTCGTGGCGACTCTCTCTCTCTTTCTCTTTCTCTGCCACCTCGAAACTTTACTCTCAATTTGTCTTTGACAAAGGGAACTTTCTTTCAGCTTTAATTTGTTTATGATAAATACCGGATGAGATGGTGAATGGGTTCTTTGGAATACGTAATAACACATACTTTTTGCGTCTTATTATAATGTTGTTTATTGAATCCGATCAAGGATTTATTGGGATGCCAAATTTATTGAAAATATTGCTCGTTGATGAATAATTATTTATCTGTGTGTAGATAGAGGTAGAAAGCATTAGTGTTATTGTATCATTATCATAAGCATTATCGTTCTCATGTATAGATGGAGTAACGTAACTGTATTTTAGCAGATCACTGAAGTGGAGAGCCGAGTACCGTTTGTACTTGGATAAGTGCACATTGTGTAATAAAAGTATAATAGAAAATATTTGATAAGCTATTCGAAAATGCATTTGTAGTTTCTGCCGGAAGAGTGTGATATTTATATCAAAAATATATAACTGAATAATAAGAATCAATTGCAAAACGGAGAATAAGACAATTAAAACGTACGCGTGCATACTATGTGAATTTTATTTGTTATGTATAACTATTCACAGTATATATATCGTAAATACAATAATAACCACTTTAATCATGCTCCAAACCTTATAACCATCGCAACAAACGTATAATTCGCAAACATTCGAAGCGAATACTTCGCGTTCGACTAAACCCAGGCATAACTACTGCCTCGATCCCTTCTATACATACCACGTACTACATCTCCTGCTGCTCTGCGACTTCTCTCTCCCGTACTCTTACAGTCACCCGCCAACTGAACAACGCAACCAAGCTTATATACTCACTCGTTCGTTCCTATGTCGCAACGAGAGTAAAAAAAAGTAGCTATAGCTCAAGTACGAAGCGCATCGCGCATCAGCGCAAAAATAAGACCATAGCGTTCTTTCGGCCTCCATCTTCTATAAGGAAGCGGGTACTTTTTCTCCCCCTCCTCCATTCGCTTTCCCGATGAATGTTACGCTCTCGCTTATGGCGGGACGCGCGCATGCAAAAGAATTTTAAAATGAGATTCTCCGCGGCGCTCGCGCACGGAAGCTCGTTACACGCGCGGATTGCGATCTGGGCAAAACGAGGCGAAAGGAATGCGCAACGGTGCGTTAAGACGGCGACGCGGCGCGTATATAGGATAGGATGAGAGAAAAGTAAGATTTACGGGCTTCTCGTTGAGTGAGAGAGGAAGGGAGAAAGTAGAAGAGTTGGTGTAATAGTGGTGGAGGTGTACGGGGAGGAGGTTTGTTTGTTAAGGTATTGAATTATTATTATTTTTGAAGAGGGAGGAAGCGAGATGATGTTTATTACACGGAATTGGTTCGTACACTTTCTGTTGCAGAGCAGTGCGATTTTATATTCATTAATGAAGGTGCTGAAGTTGTTGTTGTTTTTGTAAATATAGAGTTGTTATCGTGTAACTTTACGGTTGTAATGAAATTATTGTGTTTCAATATTCGTAGAAAGGTGTAAGCACTATGTGTTTTGTATACCTCATTAATTTGTTTTTAAATTTATAGTTTCGTATTGCACTTTCATTTATTTACTCAATAATTACAATTAGTCTGATATTAAAGAAAATTTTTATATTATAAATATATAAAGCTTGAATATAATAATAATTTATTGTTATTGCTTTGTAAAATTTAACTTTGTAGTCCTTCAGATAAAGAATTTCAGAGATTTAATTAAAACTTCATGTGCTGGTAGTAAATTATCACGCCCGGGGAGGTATACGTACGGTATATTGGATTATTTCGCAATTATTCAGTAAATGCATACAAGGCAACTGTTTGACATTCAGTTTACAAAACAAACAGATCACTAAAGTACCACACCGCGCAACTTCGTCTTTAAAACTCCGGACGAGGAAAAAATTTAATTGTTTCACGAGTAATTTGCTAAAATTTGAGCTTGGGTTTTAAAGTCAATCGAACACAGCCAAGTCAAAATTGATTTAAGTGCATCTCTCAAGTTAGATTAGTTAGAGGATCGGATCCTAGAGACCGAAGTCAAACTTAAACTCGGCTTAAGCTCCAAGGATTCCCGGTGAATTTCACTTAAGCGACAGCCTCAGATTTGTTTGCAAATTGATATTGGAGTATACTTCTGAAAAGTCTTGAATTTTTCATTGTTTATAAATTATTATTAAGAATAAAATCAATTTTTGATCGAAAATATTAATAAACATGTTAAGCGAGTTCGAAATACTGTCGATTCTTTTAGAAAACGCGAAATAAAAAATATGTGATAAATAACGCGGCGACCGATTTAACAAATTGCCTGTCTAATGAAGGCACTTCAGATAAGAATTTGCGCTGTGAGTTCATTTTTCAACTGTATTACAATTCGCTGGCTGGTAATAGGACTTGTCACTCAGCCAGACTCGAAAAGAAAGTGAATGGAATTCGAACACATTTCGCATTCACTGCCTCCGCGTTTTATTACGCTTCCCTTACGAATAAGAAGTTGGCCGGATTTCTCGAATGTCTCGCGTGGAGGGTAAGAAAGAGGGCACGAGAAGGAAAAAAGAGAGAGGGAAAACTCAAATGTACCTATAAAATTATAGTAGCTAAAACCATAACCGTTTCCAGATTGCGGTTGAAGTTTTGCTTAATTGATTACAGCTTTTCCCCTGGTACATTGAAAATTCAGATTACATTCGTTGTATAAGTACTTGGAAAACTTTAATGGGCTTCTAAAAATACGTTTCTCAATTAAAAATTTAACACCCATTCGTTACTATGAAAAGTTGAAATGTATTTAATAACATTAGTCATGTACGTACATACACGAATCAAATAAAACTGTTAAATTTCATTTAAAAAAAAGTCAGAACAACGGAAATTTCAACTTCAATTTACAGAGAGAAAATCAGCGCTTGAACATTTCAACGTGAAAATTTTTTCATTATAAACCAGATACACGAAGCTACTGAAATAAAGAGTTCACTTCGAATTAATTTACAACCGGAATCACATTACCCATCACAAAAATATCCACAACCCATGCGCACACACGAGTCTTCTGTACGTATACAGTTGTCACCCCACGCGCTCTCACTATATATACATATCCTACGCAAAAGGAAGAACCGAAAACAACGCACACGCCAGACTACATCGACAAAAAACGACACCTCCGGCGAGGCACGCGCGCGAGTTGAGGTTGAAAATCGCAACCACGAAAGGGTCTGCAGCTATGAACGTTAGCGTGAATTTCATTTCATTGTCGTGTGTATATATGTGTCCAGGGAAAGAGGAGAGAAAAGCGTCCAGCCCCCACGTCTCCATTCTATGCTGTTGGATCTGACCGCACCGATATTGGTTTTCACCCTATATACGTGTGTATCCGTTGCTTTTTAATTCGAGAGAGCGCTGCTACCAGCCGTTATATACACCCCCGCATACGCGACCTCGAGTTCTCTCTCGTGTGTATATATATCGTAATTCCGTGGCAATAATTTTTTTTTTATCCTACTGTTCTTCTACATTCCCAACTGCTTCACTCTAACCATGTACGCGTGGACTGTGGGAAAATCGCGTACTCCCATTAAGCAGAGGGCGGAGAAATGCACGCGGCTATACGCGAGATTTATAATTTCATGAATCGCCCTGTTTTGCCGGGCGCGCGCGTATAACGCGACTTACAGCTATTTTCTCGCGTTGGGTTAAAGCGCTGATGAAACACGAGAGTATATATAGCGTAGTCAGCGCAATTTGCACTAAATCAACTGCGCAATTCCCCGGGCCCTTATACACGCCTATATGCAGGTTTTCCCTTCCCTAACTCTCTCTCTCTCTTTTTTTTTGGTGAGTAGAGGGAAGGGGAGAACAAAAACGAGAGAATCCACAGCCGCGTGTCGATGGGGCGAAAAAAATTAATTGGAGATAACGTCGATAGCCGCGTGCGGCGATTTTTGCTTTGCGTGGTGGGGTTGTACGTATATGTGTATACATATATGTATATATATAGGTGTGTAAGAGCGCAAGAGAATCCGATGAGACCATTTTTTTATTGTCTTTTTTCGATGTGTTTTAATTAGAGGTGGGACGCGGGGAGAAAAATTTGCCTCGATTTTCCGTGGAACGCGCGTAATTAACGAGAAGTTTTACGAGCGCCTTTCGTTTTTTTTTTTTTTTACGGGAATTCAAATTTTCAACAGATTGCCGATGTTAGGGTGCGTACAAATATAATTGAGTTAATGAATGGTGTTTTTTTATTTTCCAATAAAATATTATATTATCATGATTGTTCGAGTTTTAATATAATTTAATTATAAAAAGAAATTTTCATATATATTATTTGCTTAAATCTTAGTTTTGTCGGTTAAAAACATCATGTTAATTTTGAAAGCAAAGAAAACTAGCATATGCTACCATTGGCCTATCACATGTTTATTTTACCATTGAAAATTCTACTGACACGGCAACCACTTTAAACGGTAAGTTTCTATACTACTTCGAAAGTGAGTGAAAATAAATCCACTGCGCCCATTATAGATACTCACTACAATACATAGCAATGTACCAAGATCTCTTCACATAGTTGTAAAACACAATTAAAATCGATGAATATACAAGCGAAAAATTTGCTCGATCAAACCCTCCACGCGACAAGTGGACCTTAAAAAAAAGAACAATCTGAATTACACATAGGGCGAACAACTCAATAACCTCGAAAGTGCAAGAATAAACTTTTCAGTCCGTGGAACTTTTACGGCCCTTACGCCGAGGCTTCTAGAGACATGCCGCTGTATTCTAGCTCATAAAGCGACGCGATAAATACAGTCGCCCTGCGTTCACACAACGAATTCCCAGCTTGCAGCCGCACCATCTTTATTCCCACCTCTCCCCCTCGCCATTTCTATTTTCTAGCAGAGGACAGATTGTAGATCCTCGCATTACCCTTTCCCCCTACTCCTCGAAGCTCTTCCTCAATCTCAACAGCGCGTATGCTCGTCTCTCCCCCTTCTCTCTCTCGCTCTCGCGGCTGGCTGGCTTTTAGCGTTTTTAAATTCCCGTCGTCGCGAGTAAAAGAAATTAAGAGCGGTCGCTTTTAATTGGTCGCAATTAAGATTTTTAACCCCCCGAGAGAGAGAGAGAGAGGGTGTATGGAAGTGCGAGAGCGCGCACTTTTAGCCTCGAGCTCTCTCGCGTACACTCGCGCGCCCACTTGGTTTTTCTATTTTTTCGCTCTCTCTCTCTCTCTCTCCTCTTCTTTTTCAGTTGTGCTGCCGCGCGAGTTTCCTTTTTTGCACAGGGGCGCGCACTGGGCTAGACATTTTATATTCAGTTTTCTCACTTATGAGAGAGAGAGAGAGAGAGTGAGGGTGAGAGAGTCTCGCATAATTAAAACCTCGTCGATTCGCACTAGACGCGGTGCTGTTCGGCGGCAACGACGCGCCTGGGATTTTTCGTCCTACCCGAGACTTATTACGTGGTATTTCTTTTTTTGGCAACGTTAATTATGAAAAGTATATATATTTCGCTTGTGAGTGCGATTTTCGATGTAATTAGTGCAGCTGCGCGTAATTTTTATGACAGTAACGTAGGTGCGCGTGGACGCGTTCTAATTTGTTCGATTAGTTATTTTGTAGAAATAAAAGAGAGTTTGGTTTGACTACTATTGGGTAATAATGACGAAAGAAACGTGAATGTTAGAATTTACACAACGAGTGATATATACATATATATATATACTCGAAATATTTTAATTGTGCGCGCAGGGGTTTATTTGTACACCTCTTGCGTGTGTTTTATTTGCCTTATTTGCATACATCCTCATAAAATTTCACGGTATATTTGTCGTAAAAATACGCCGCTAGGAGTTATTTCGCGGAAAATTAAATAATATTTCGTAAATATACATAATTTATACAAGTATAAATGCGTTTAATACCATATTTATAACGTAAAATTTTCACACGTGCTCATATTAAACGATGGCAATAAAGTCTAAAATTATATGCACTTCTTGCGCACAAGTTCACATCGTTAATTAATATGCGCAAATTAATTTAATGCATTTATAAACCATAATTCTCGGTTTAAAAAAAAGAAAAAATAGAAAAGAAAATATACGTAGATATACATAATGGTGGGCATTATGCATCCTAATTAATTAAAATTCGTTAGCCGTAGTGTTAATAAAGCTAATCACGTCGCGCGCGCGCTCGCGCAGGGTCCAAGCGCATTATTAACGCGCATTACATTCAAGTTTAAACTAATGATCTACTAAAGAACGCGGCAAATAACATTTTGCCCTCATAAGTAAGCCGTAGGGGTGGCAATTAGCAAGGAACATATGTGCCCCGCGAGACCCTTAAAAAAGTTTCCGGTATCTCGGAAAGAAATCTACGATGCGATAAGCACGAAACTTGCGTTAAAAATTAGGAGCTTTTCACTTTTACTGTCAAACAAAACGAAAACCGGACGAAGTATTAGTCTGGTTTAGTGAAATACGGTAACTGCAGGCAAACTTTGAAATGAAGATTCTCCTCCTGCAGAGTGTATATATACTGTTGCGTTATTTATTTTAACTTTGAAATAACTCTTAATTCTACCGTATTTAAAGTAAAAATAAAACTAAAACAAATAAATTAATGAAATAATTCTGTGAATATTCTTTTTTTTCGTTTTTACTCTTTTTCTGTCTACTTTTGTCATTTCAAATATTCAAATCTTCCTACTTTGCGAATGCGATTCCACTTATAATCCATGAAATGATATAATATATGCCCACATGTACGAGGAATTGTGCAACTAATGCTCCAACAAAGCAACCTCTCATTCATCTAAAAACATCAGCGTAAAATCGATAATAGACATCTGTAAAGCTAAACATTCACTTCGCCCTTCCCGTAAACCCTACCCTTATTTACATTCAAACAACCTTCCGCGACCGCAGCTCCATTCTCGGACTTCGAGTGAGGGAACGTACACACACACAACCAACGAAGTAACGATATCCTTCGGAAAGCAAGAAAAAAAAAAGAAACGAAAACAAATGACTGCGGAAAAGTCGCGTACTCAGGACGAATCGTAGGTATACACCTGTATACATGTATCCTCGGAAGACGGTCTCCCACTGATGCAAGTCTCCCTGTCGCGTGGAAATCGAATGTATTTTTAACACGTCGTCAAAGACATACATTTTGCGCATGCGCAACACACACATACAGACGCGTCTTTTATCTTTTGCCGGCCGTTTTTCTTCTACCTTTATGCCTCCTCGCGGTCTCCGCTATTACAGCTCTAAATCGCGGCGTGCAATCCCCGCGCAGTTTGAATATTTTTTTATACTCGAATTTGTGGGGGATCGATTCAATTTTTCCTTCTATTTTCCTTTCCGCGAGCGGACGCTGGCTTTTTCCCTTTTTGCTCGCCTCCCCATCCGTACACGCGAGAGCCACGCTGGATCGCTTTGAGCCGCGGAGTTTTATCTAACGGCCGAGAGAGGGAGGAAGAGGAGGAAGAGGAGGAGGAGGTAAAAGAGGTGGCTTTTTATAGGAAAAATAGTGTCGTATTTGCATTTAGTATTTGCCCGTAGCTGGCAGTGCTCCGTACGTATAGCCAGGGGAAAAGAATGTGCGACGTTTGTCATATTTTTATTGTGATATAGCTTTTTCCATGAATACTTATTTGAAATTTCCTCTTGAATTATTAGTCCTCGTAATATTTAAATCAATTTCGCCAGATCTAATATTAAATAAACGAATAAACATTTTAGATACAAAAAATAATACCGTACGTTTACGTAAATGAAATTTCTTTTATCGATACGTACACATTTTACTACAAGTATCGTTAAACTATTTACACAGTTTTATGTGATAACGAAAAAGAAGATCCTCTTTAACAAAACACTCGTAAATTTGTATTCCTCCCACCTCTGTTAACAAATACAACTGAATAAAATTCAATATACCACGCCATGAACAAAATTTACATTAAATCTGTGACCCCCCATACCCCCAACCTCCGGTTTCTTGCAAACAAAAATAACAACAGCGCAACCTCTCAAAAATTCACGCTCGCCATAATTTATCTCAGCAAGCAGCACACGTGCGTTGCGCGCAAATTACACGTCTACGCGCGCTTACGTTGCCACTGCCGCTGTCGAGCGTTTACATAATAAACAAATGTTGCCCCTTTTCTCTCACGCCGCACAACTCTGCGCTTGCAGAGCGCGCAAAATGCGACTTAGGTCGTCGTGCGCGCGTGGAGTTTGGAGAGACGTGAGAGAGAAGGACTATGTATATATATATATATACATACCTTAAGTGAGGAAGCTAAGTGCCCACGGCGCGTCGAATCGAGAGCCGTGTGCTGTATAGAGGAGTTCGTTGCGAAACGGAGAGATTTTCACAGTGGTATGAGAGACTGGTGGATTTTGGAGTGAGTTGGGAGTGGAGAGGAAGAAGTGAGTACTGTTGAGGCTGGTATTTCGAAAATTTTTCGTTTTTTTGCCGGAAGTGCGCATGCGCTTTTTTCGAGAATGCAATTTTTGTTGCGCTCTGGAATTTTGCTGTGAAATAGAAGAGGATAAGTGGTTTAGAAAGAGGATAGGTTGCAATGAAGTGTAATACGTGATGGTGTATTTTCGTATTATGTATTATATGTTTGGTTGGAGGGATACTATATAAATATTCTTTTATTCAGGCTTTCAGCAACTGTAAGAAATATTACAATAAATATATATTATTTATGATTTTTGCATTGCTTCTAACTGTAAACAGGATATCTCAACAAGTCTCCATGAAAAAAATTTAATAAGATAAATTTTAGATATATCGTTTTGTTCTAAAGTTATTTGTGTTAATTAATTTGTGGATTTTTCTTTCCGCAATTAATGTACCGTTAAGATAATCATGAAAATGATTAATTGTTGTAGTTTTTTTACATACCCATTTTTTCCACTAAATGACAAAAGAAAATCTACTGAACTTTATTTAATAAATTCTATATATTATAACTATATAACCAAAAGAGATCATTATTAACAGTTTTACATTTTTTAAACATATTTAAAGCCTCCATATAGATAACTACGTGCACGTACTACGCAGCTTAACAGCCCATCTAACTCTTCTATAAATAGAAAAATATCATTTATGTGTTTCCACATCCATTCTTAAAATTATCTAGAAATATTTACACGATTATTCTTAAATCCACAAATCAAAATATGGGCCCCAACAAATTACTATTTTCATTTCAAAGCCATATTCTATCATCACAACGTTCACACGCGGCCATAACATTGCCTAGGTCTTACCTAAGAAAACACAAGCCAGAGGTATGAAAGAAAAAAAAAATATGAGCACAAAAAAAAATCCGCGAAAGCAGGTGTTTACCGCAGCTACTGTAAAACAAGACAGAGAGCTTGTTTAGGAGGCGCCGCTTGTTTACTCCCCCTCCTACTTTCCTTTCTCTCTCTCGCTCTCTCGACACGACGCGCGAGTTACTTCGTTTCCTCCGTTTCGCCTTTTTTCGCGCGTAGATAAAACCCCAGGGTGCACGCTTAAATGCAAAGCAGCCGCTCGCCGTAGCCGTCGATGCGTTTTACTATATATACATATATGTATATACAGAAGGAAGATAAGAGTCACGGCACTCGCGCTCGCGGCAATCGACTTATCGCCCGAGAAATTGCCAGGGAGCGACACGCGGGCTACAATTATGACCGCACGGTTGAGTAAGACGTGCTTCGAGAATTTTTCGCGAGTTTACCGCGCGGTGTACTGAAGATTGCAGTAATGCGATAACGAACGCTTCGCGCCGCCACACGCGCGTGCTTCGGTCTTTCGTGGCAGCGAAGGTTTTCTCGTAAACGGAAATACTGGTTTTCTTAAATTGAATATTAGCTTAAAATATGTACTATTCGAGAATTTTTTTTTAATGCTTACGATTACGTGAAAGTTATATGAGTTTAATTGAAGTAGCTTAAATTTACTGATTTTCAATGGTAATTGGTGTATAATTCCGTTTATTGATGTATTATAATATTTTCAAATTATTTAGTCTTTCATTTAAAAAAAAAATATGTACATGTTTATCTTACATATTTTTAACACCAATAAATTGTTAGCTAAATCTGAAATTTGTTTTTACTTTTATTCTATATATATACGAACTAAAATGCAATAATGTGAAAGGAAAATCCAGCTTTCAAACCCACCGAAAATCCCCTCTCACCCAAACCTTACGTACGGCTCTCGTATACACTCTCTCTCTCTCTTTCTCTCTCTCGCAGTCTCGATGAGACGTCGACCAGGCAAGTCGAGACACACGGTCTGCGGTATCTCCCCGCCGATTCGCCGCTCGACTAAGAGAGAGAGAGAAGAACTTTCGAACCTTGTGCGCGTGCGCTCGCGCGACTTCGCCTAGCGAAAGATAGAAGTGAGAGAGAGAAACTCGAAAGCCACCACTGCACGCGTTATGTCGTAAACTTGGATATCTCAAAGGCGGTAGTGCGCGGGGGTATAAGGGGAAACTCTGTTTTCCCCGGGCTTGCGCTAGGATATCTGGAGCGAATGGCCGGGGAAGTGGCGCGATTGAATGCACGGACGCTCGATTATTTAAGAGCGCGCGCAGCGCTTTTCGAGATTTCCCACGGAGGGGTAGAAAGAGAGAGAGAGGAGAGAGAAAGGAGAGAGTGGTAAGAGGGGAAATATGTAATGGCGATTACTTCGGTGAAGGCTTTGTGGATGGGTTCGAGGTGGTTTTTTAATATCTTTACGGGGGATGCGGGTGACATGGATTTCTAAAGGTAATCGGTTCTTTGTCTCTCCTGGATGTCATTTTCAGGGGGGGGGGGGAAGGATTGAAAGCAATGACGAAGATTGCTTTGGATACGAACCTCGAGATTTTTAATTAAAGATTAGTGATTTCTGAAAAAAGCAGTAATTATTTAATTACAAAGTTGGTTGCAGAGAAAATGACTTTCGGAGTGATTAAGAATCCTTTTTTTATTTCGAATCACTCATCAAGTAGATAAAATCAACGCTTGTTCAGACAATTGGAGTACCCGAATTATCGCGTATAATCTTTTCAGAATATGAAAAATAAGTAACATTAATAACATGACTTATGATGACAAAAGTGCTTAACATGATTTATCTATATAAACATCAATAAAATACATAAAGCATACGCGTTGCCAGAATGTTATTTTTTATTCTCGACAGTATAAGTTATTAATGTAAAATAAACAACACGATACACTTAAAATTTATTTTCTGAAATCTCATATTTCCCTCGCGCAAGCGTACAATACACCCCCACGAATATTTAAAATTAATGATTCAGCATTTATATACATTACCCACTGCGCATCCATCAACCTCTCAATACCGACATCCTCCAAAATAAGCCGTCACGGCGTCATCGCTGAGAAAAACTCGGCCCGCGACTACGAAGAAACCCAAGCGTGATATGCAGGCAACCAAAGAAGAGGGACTACGAAAAAAGGAGACCGAAAGAGAGAGAGAGAGAGAGAGCCGTCGAACAAAAGAGTCTACGGATCGACGCGGCGTCGCAGCCAAAAAACGGGAAAAAGGCTGCTGCTACTGCTGCTGCTGCGAGAAAAACGACGGGAATAGCGCCGGAAGAAAAACGCGAACGCTCACGCGACGAGCGCGTCATCAATTCCGGTCTGTCGAACGGCCACGTGGATTTAAAGTCGCGGGGAAAACGCAGGGAAAACTCTCGACGGAAAAGTCTCCATCGCCGATAGCGGACCGACGTATCGCGACGGTATGGCGGATAGTTGACTTATGAGCGCGCAAGAGAGAAAGAGCGACGCCGGAAAAGTTGACCGACGCTTGCGTTTATTCGCCACGGAGATATGAAGTGGGTATATAGGTATGTATAAGTAGTTTGGCTCAATCGTCAGTGTTTTCACGATTGGTCGAGTTGATATAGAGTAGGGGGAATCATGTTGATGTGGGCGAGCTTTTAGGAAAAAAGTGTGGGAAGAATTATCTCGGCGCTTACGGTTGACTAATGCTGCCGCGCGAATTATCAAGATGAAATTGACGGCTTTTTGCTGGTTTGAGGTACGCGCGTCCAGTTTACATAGCGATAGCGAGAGAGGTTTCCGTTGTTATGTGTGTCTATGTTCAAAGTTTATCTATGGAATGATTAGAAAAATATAGATATATAGGCGTGCATCAAATCGTCAAAAGAAATAATTGATTGATTGAATTTAAGCACAGTGTAAAAAAGCATTATGATTAGGAACAAGTCGAAGAGTACATAAAAAGTACATATCACTATATATTTAAAACTGTACCACTGATTGCACTTTAATAAAAGATGGATTCTAATTTTTGAATGTTATTCTTACCGATATTATTGTGAATAAAAATAACCTATCAATTCTACTTTAAATCAACTGTGTAAAAAGTAAAATAAACTATTCATTTACAATGGAAATATCTAAATACCTCAATACTAATCTACATCTTTACGTAAACAATACAGTGTACAATCTATCTACAGTGTTCACCACCGTAAAATAAACTACAATCCCTAACTCTACAGTTTAACAATATCAACGTCCCCTAATCGCCAACAATTTCCAATCACAACCCCAACCTCCAACCCCCATCCCCACTCTACCTTTGAAGAAAGTAATTGTTATGTTTCCCTTATCACCGGGCAATTTCACTAACTCCATCATCGAGGCTCCGCTATACCCCACCCTACCGTCAGCCCCCCCCCCCCCTTCCACAACTAAACGCCACGCTTAACTATAATCACCCCACTTGCATATCCGCCCGAAGCAGGCGCTCTCCCGCGTATATATGTATATATATGCAAAATTATAATACCAACTCGCGCGAGCGGCAGGAGCTAATCCGGGTCACAGCCGTTATATGCGCGCTCGCGTATCCGCGAATAATCTCGTAGCTAGCTAGCTAGCTCGCGAGAGAGAGAGGCGGCGATTTACGTCTGCAGGGCATCGCGCGCGTCCAAAATAAACTCGTCTAGTCGCTGCGCGTGACAAGCGAGCGCGAGCGCGCGTGCGTGGTTCTCGTCATATCGCACGGCTATATGCGAAACCATGCGCGCGCAAAGGTAACGTAGCCATGATGCGGCTAACTCGCTCGCGTGTCGTGTGAGAGTCCTGGATTATACGGCGTATATATATGTGGGAGAGTGAGAGAGAAGGAAGGTTTTTGTAACGTTTGTGTGCTCGCGCTTGTGATTTCATGCGCGTCTTTGAGAGAGAGAGAGAGAGAGAGAGAAGTGGGGAGTGATGGTTTGTGAGTGTTATAAGGTGATGAAAGAGTTTTGAGGGCTATGAGAAATATATATTATAACAAGTGCATTACTATTATCTCATCCTGCTCGCGGGGATCTTTTGTCAATTGATTTTTTGAGACCCCTTCCTACGTCAGAATCAAAGACGCACGATCATTAATTTAAACTACGGGCACAATATATTTTTATGGCCACATCGCACAATCTTACATGACTACCGTGATATGTGAGGACCAGTACAGACCATACATATATAATTAAAGACTCCGTATACTGATTCGGCGATAAAAGCTACTTATCTTTTTGTGGTCTTCTTGCTCTCCGATGTCGCTGGTTCTCCCACTCAGAACGTTGTGATTTTTCAGCAACTCTCCCCGCTGGACCAATCGATGCTTTTGTCGATTAGAATATCTTTATTCAATCAATTGTACAAGTCAAATATTATGTTAGAAATGAAGTATGCATAAACCTTATTTTTCTCTATAAATACACTTGTTCAACTTTCTGAATAAAAGAAGTGTGAGTCGCAGTATAAATTAAGTATTTAACATTTGAAACCATTCTCGTGTATGATCACGTCAACATCAGAATGAAAAGACATTCCACGTGTAGTACATGCATAATATATTATACAAATTTAACTAAATGAGTTCATAATGATTTTATGCTTTGAATTGTAGCTATATTTATAAATAGAAAATTAATAGCTTTTATACAAGATAAATGCATTAGCGGTGAAATTGATTAATTTTCTATCGGAGCAGTTTAGTTTAATTTATCATACAAAAAAACTTCTTTCCAATAAATGTCAGAAATGAACAATTATTATCTCGTCGTACATAATATAATATGTATTTAAAAAAAAAATTTACCTGTTCTATATGTATTCAATTATAAAAAGCATCGCTGTTACTTACATTAGCGAGACTGTTTTTTCAAAGAGCTTTATTGTAGTAAAAGCTTCACATAATAAATAGAGAGATCACATACGATTTATGAAAAAAAAAAGTTTTCAAAGATTTACTGCATACAAAGAGTATATCTAATATCAACATTGAAACATACTGAATAATTTTTGCACATTCCATTCCACGAGGCATCCTCAAAAAACACGTTACATCTCCGATAACAACACATCCCCCTTTCAAATAACCCACCGAAGCTCCCCCATATTTTCCATGAATGAAAACCTGGCCCACTTCCATCTGCCAAAACGAACGCGACGCATTCCTCTCTCTCTCTCTCTCTTTCTCTCTCTGCCGAAAAAATACCCTCCATCCCCATTCACCCAAAACCGACACAACTCTTCTCCCTGCTCAGTTCTTCCTCTCTCTCTTCCACTCCCTTTTCCCTCTCTCCCTCTCTCTCTCTCTCTTCTTCAGCATCGTATCTCCACGGCGACATCTTGCCTCGCCTCGCGCGCGAGTATAATTTTCTTTCTCAATAGTCCGCGAAAAGCCCAGCGCTACAATATTGCTCAGCTCTGGCGCATCGCCAAGCCTACGGGGGCCAAAGTCCGCGAGCTCACGCGCTTTGCTAGTGGTTGTATATAGTGTAGTATATACACGCGCGCGGAGGAACCACACTACTACCGTCGTCGCCGCTACCGCCGCCGCCGCTGCCGCGCCTTTTAATCTAGAACCGTGCGCGGCGTCTAGCGGTGCGCGCACAATGCCGACAGCCGGCAGGCTCTTATCTTCCGTGCAGATGTTGACGTTGACACACATATATATATGTTTGCGTGTGTGTGTGTATATGGTCGCGACGAGGGATGGCTCTTTCTGGGTGGGCTTTCCCTTTGCGAGACTCGTTACCTTTTTTTTTTTCATCGTAGCTGAAATTATTATTTTTGGTGGGTTTGTATGTATAAGAGTTGGGCTTGAAGAGGAGAATTTTTCCGACCGAAATATTAGCTACAGCAGTGCAGTTTTTTAATAAATTCATATCGCTGTAGCTGAAGTGAATGTAGCTGTAGACAAGCCAGCTCGAAGTTTTTCTCTATTATTAAAAGACTGACGAGTGTATGGTATGTGCCAGTTTTAGCAAAAATGAAGATTTAATTTTTAAATTAATGTTTTAATTATGATACAATTTTTAATAACGGAATTGAAAATAACGTAAAATTCAAGTACAATTATTTTAATATTTTATGCAGACAGCACATTACGATAAAAATATAAGCATATGGGCATATCTCCAAAACTTTGTCATTTTTCATGAAAAAAAATTACCAGAAACCAATTGCGAGCATAGTCCTGTACTTTTCCATATATTCATTTGAACGCTTGGAGAATAAGATCTCGTCAGTGTTACTCATTTTTTCCCAACTGCGCGTTTCTCCTATAAGAATAGCATTGTGTTTCGTATACACTAGAATATCTAAAACAGCCATTTTACTTATACTCCTTAGGTTCTAAAAGCTTTACATTGCAAATAAAAGTAATGCGCGTGCTTCTGCACATTAATAGATTATGACAACTTATGATTACACCAACAATAAAGTTAAACCAAACTGTATTATAATTGTGCTACAGTTAAATCTGTATTTTTTTAATTGATTACGTTTTGAGAATTAATTTTTTAATTGCTACCATTTGAAGAATTTTCGAGGCACACACACGGGTCAGTGTTTAAAAGGTCTGTTTTGGAACCTTGGAACGTTAACTTTGTCATAATTTCAAATTTTGAAAAATACGGCGACTCATATTCTAAACGTTATTGTGTTCACGTAAGAAGTGGCACATATATGAAAAAATTGTGAATATTGTAGTATAGTAACATCTTACTGATACCCTTTATTTCAGAGTTCTAATTAATGGCGATTTAAAAAAATATTATTAAGAATTTTGACATTCTATTGAGTTTCACTAGAAAATATTGCATTTTTTTATTTTTAGGAGCTCTAAATCGATTACGAGAATTAGCATATAAATGTTTACTCTGCAAAAACATTACTTATTACCTAAATAATGAAAATTTTCAGAATTATAATTATTTGTGGCTAAAATCCCTGCATAAATAAGCCATTTCGTTAGTTTCAAGTAAATGTAAAAGTTTTGGGGATATGCTCATATACCAATTTCATTAAATTCAAATTTCTAATTTTTCTTATCCACCAATAGATTCCTACAAAATTATGCGTATTTACTCTATATACGCATTGACACTTCGGCCAATCAATCTACGTACAAATCAATTTGCAAATAGCGAAAAGCTTCAACGGTCACTTCGCTTATTCCCAAAAAATCTATACGCTACATACAGCCTTATCGATTTAATCCAATCGGCTAATTCCCCCTGCGCACATTACCGTACAACACCACCATCGCAATTACGAAGGCAAAGCCTCGATCTCCTTTCATCCCTCCTCCTACCATATACATACACACATGCTATATCCATCGAGCCGGCAACCCGCACACGTCTATACGCACCCCGTTAAAACCCGAAGAAACCCAATCGCCATCAGGGCCATTTCGAGTCCTCTCCGTTCTCTGCACGGCCGTTTGCGGTGCGTTACCCTGTGGCCGCACCAGGACGACGCTCGGCACCACCCGCCTGTGGTAGCGGGACAGTGGCTATTGATGAAAGGCAATGCGAATTCCGGCGGACGGGAGACATTGATTTAAAGGACGCGCGTGCGATAGCCGCTCGTTCGTTCTAATAAAGTAGTCGTCGCGGGTATACCTCGCGAGTATGTCAACGATGTGGATACTCCGTTTTGGTGTTATATGTTTCCTTTCGCGGCTGCTGTGGGCTCTGCGAGTAGGAGATGGATACACGTATAATGGATCTGTCTTCGCGAATTTCGGTTGTCGTAAATTAACTGGGTTTGAAGCTGTTAGTGTTTGATATTTGCTACGGTAGTAATATAAATATTGTCTGGTTGTGGTGAATGTATGTTTATAAACAGGGAGTAAATTATGGATACCTAAACAGTTTTTAGGTTGTATAAAAGTTTATATATTTTTTATTTTTGAATAGATTAATATAAATACTTATGCGGAAATACAAGATAAATAAAGTCACATAGGAAAATATACAACCAGAGATATTGGTATTGAAATTTATTAGTTGAATGTTTCCTTTTGAACACTTTTCGTCCTAAATGGAGCAATAAAGTAATCATACATTTACCTTTTTATTCTTTCATCGTACACGCATTAACGTTTAAAAATGACGAAATCGTAACACCTATTTACTTACAAGGAGAGTGTACACCCTCCGGGAAACGGATTTTCGTAGGCATTGGAGAGTCGATTTCTGGTACCTAAAAATGAAGCCTAATGCCTAATCTCATCTCAAATATCTTCTATTTCGCTAAAAAATGATGTCTCTTCTATTGACTCTCACATTGCAAGTATTTAAGATACGAAAACGGAGGAAAAAAATTATAAAAGTAGACAGTAGAAGCTAAAATTTAAGTCCAGATTCGTTAAAAAATATTGATTTTTCATGAAGTTACAAGCAATCAAAGATAGCGGACGAAAATGGTTAAAAATACGATCCATATAATCGGTTAAAATCAAGACAAATTTTTAACCATTTTCGTACGCTATCTTTGATTGCTTTTTTAACGAATCTGGACTTAAATTTTAGCTTTTACTGTCTACTTTTATAACTTTGTTCCTCCGTTTTCGTATCTTAAATACTTGCAATTTGGGAGTCAATAGAAGAATAGAAAAGACATCATTTTTTAGCGAAATAGAAGATATTTGAGATGAGATTGCCCATATCTCAAAAAAGGGCCTATGAGATGGAATTAGGTACACTGGTTTTCATTTGTAGGTACCAGAAATCAACTCCTCAATGCCTCCAAAATTCGTTTCCCGCAGGATGTGCACTCTCCTTGTTAGTACCCAGCAAAATCTTGCAATCTTTGCAACAGATTATGGAAAGAAAATCGTCTACAACATTATTCCTCTTTGCCTTACCATATATACCTATATCAACGAGACATTTAATGCATTCAGACATTCGTTGCATCCAAAAATAAAAAGGAACAAAGATAATATATCGACCAACAATTTTTCAACCTCATCTTCGTCAAAATCCCATTTTCCTGCGATCAATTTTAACTTATCTCCAGCCGACAACAAAATTCAACATCCCCCGTGAACACTCCGCAGAGCGCTTCTCCTTCTCCTTCCTCCACTACTACGCACCACCTACCCGACAATATCAATTTCCAGTAATGGCTCTGGCTCTCTCTCTCTTACTCTCTCTTCGCGCGATTTTTTCCCCAGTATCGACTATCCATTTCTCAATATCTTCTTCTCCGGCAGCGCCGTCAGAAATTCCTTCCAATACATCTAGCATCCGCGTGGCACAGCTCGCGCGCGCGCGCACACACACACACAGCGACGTAAAGCGCGCCGATTGGACAGCGGACGTCTGCGTGAGTGCGCGCATGCTGTCCGACGTGCGATAAACGGAAACTAACGGCGAGGTATGGGATGTTGGGATGCGCTTCGCTGATTTCTTATGGGTTTTGCAGATCGTGCTATAGGCTTTTCGGTTGTGTGAGCGGATGGATAGCGATAAAAATTCAAAGCTGAAGCAAATATGTGTATTCTCGTAAATATGTATAAGAATGTTATTGGTTTTGGTTTTTCAGTAATTATTTATGTGAATATATAACTGTTTCGAATAATACGATATTTTATAATTGATTACGGACAATATTTTATTTTCTTAACATATTAAGAACGTTACTGGATTGATCGATAAATGAAGAAAAATACTTATTTCCGCGCAATTTTATAGTAATAACACCAGTTATTTATTCATTATATAAGTATTTTGTTCGCTTTCCCAACGATATTTTGTACGATATATCGCATCACTTCTCCTTTTCACAACCCACGACCCTCTCCTCATCTCTGATATTAAAATCACGAAATAGGTCATCGAAACCCCACTTGAAATCCAAGCGAATCCGCAGTAACTTCAAGAACTCGAGCTAATTTCAACCCTATAAAATGCATCGCCAGGAAAAACTTTATGCATCCGCACCGAAACTCATAGCCTCCCTCCCTACACGCGCGAACGAACTCACAAAGCGTGCTTCAACTATATCGCCCGAAGAGAGAGAGAGAAAACGCGTACTAGCCGGAAAAAAGCACATTTGAATTCCTACGGAGTTTCGCAAACTAGTTACCGTGCGCAAGAGAGTCTCGTCGTCAAATCGCGCTCAAAAATACCCTCCCCCCTACAGTAGAGAAAGAGAGAGAGAGAGGATAGGTAGAGAAGAGAGAGAAGAGAGAGAGAGAGAAAAAAAGCGCTGGCGCAAAACACTTCTCATTAGTATGTTTTTCAAGCGGCGGCCTCTCTGTCAACTCGAGAAAACACGTACGCGCGGGAGCGCGCTATACTGGCACGAGCTCGGTTGCGCCTTTTTGCCTTCGGCTTTTAATTGCGGTGCATTGAAGCAAAGCAAGAACGAGAGAGAGAGAGAGACCAAGCGAGTGCGCGTGGGCGAAAGAGCTCGAGAGATATCGTCTCCACTGGAAACTCGAGCCTCCAATTTCCTCCCTCTCTCTCTCTCTCTCTCTTTCTCTCTATCTCTATTGTTTCTATTCGCGGGGTAAGGGAGAGGAGAGTCCGCCATTCGTTCCTAACGAGTTGGCAACGTTATCGGGGCCCGAACAGAGAGCGCGAGCGACCAAGAGAGAGAGAGAGAGAGAGAGAGAGAGAGAGAGAATCGCAGTGGCAACGTGTCCACTCAGACGTTAACGCCGATAGCCGTGTGTACACGTCGCGCGGCTCGATTTCCGTGCCGAGTGCCCTCGTGGAATTTGACCGTGCTGGCAATTTTGCCGCCCAACATTGTGCGCACTCGCGGTATTGCGCGATAAGGCGAAGGGCCGAGGATGAGCGAAGGAGAAGGGGGGGAATTTTTTTTTTTTCGTGCTCGTTCGACTGGAGAATCGAAGCGTGTGCATGAGGGGAATTGTTTTCGCGAGGGTTGGGAAGTCTTGGGTGCGGAGTTGCTTATCTTGTGGTTGGAAGATATGGTGGAATCATGGCTGCACAGCTGCGACGGTTGGGTCGGAACTTTTGTTTGTTAGTAAAGTGGGTATCGAAAAGGGGGCCGATGAGTTGTCTTAATTTTCTTGGCAAGACAAGGTTGGAATAACAGTGCGGTAGAAAAATGCGAGTATTTTGATTGTGTAAACTCGAATGCTATTGTTGTATTAAATTGCAAACGGTTACAATATATTTATGTTCTTACAGACGTTTACATTTTAATCAATTAGGAAGATTTTGATGAAAAGCTTGTTTTGGAATGAGATATTTTCTGAAATCATGTAAATTGGAAATCAACAGTTATGGTTACGTAACCTTTAATTAAATTCGCTTTCAACAAATTTAGCTTGTAAATTTATGTAGTTTGAATAATAACACTGAGGAAGTAGAGCTAACGATGATTGTATAATGCAAAATAAGTATTTTCCCTTTATTACGTCAATATCAAGTAATTGCCAACTTCGATCCAAGAAAATGTAATTGAACGAAGAGAAAAGTTTGTTAATTATAGCCGAGTGATCTCGTAAGCATAGAAAATCGATAAAGGCGACACTTAGAAAGCTAATTACTGGAGGAATGCAAATATAATTTCATTTAACTTTGGAGTCAGTCTAAAGTTTGTATAAATACATTAGTCGATTGCAGTCGCGAAAAGTTTAATGAAACAATACTTCTTTTCTTCTGCCCTCATTTTGTATAACGTATATTATTCATGTTCCAAAAATTTTATCGCAATATTATTAAATTTCCCATTTCCGACTAAAATTATCATCTAAAATATTTTAACCTAATTTTGATGTAATTCTAACTTAATTATATAAAATATTTACTTGTATCTCTATTTTATGGTTATTTGTCTTCATTTGAATATACTTAAAACGATGAATTAATACTTATCAACCATTTTATGAAATGTCTTTTCCAAATAACATTCCTAGAACCCATGATATACCTACAAATAACATTACATTAAAAATTCAAGCAATAACCACTCTAAAATCCGAAATCCTCGTTTCTCCAAATATTCCAGATCTTTTTAATCCCACCCTCTCTTCTCTCTCTTTTCGTTGCATAACCGCCACAACCATGCTACGGTTCAAAGCACTTGAAATGCCGTCCGGTGCGGTGTGCACTCACCTCCGTCGGAGCGAAAATACTTTCAAGAGCCGCGATTAGCGTCGTCCCCGTGAATTTACATCCACTTCCCGAAAAATAAACACGGTCCAGTCCACCTCCACCTATATATACACATTACCAAGCCACACATACAAACTCTTCTTCTTCTTCTTCTCTTCCAACGACGTTGGATATCCCTGTGGGGATAAAAGGGACCACTGCGCGCATCAAGTCGTGTCGTGGGCCGATGGATTCGGACTCCGGAAGCCGGATGAGAGCTATAGAGCACAAGAAGGGCCGGGAAGTACATATAGCGCGAAGTAAGAGAGGAGGTAGAGGGGGTGGTGAAAAAGGCGAGAGGAAAAGTTTCGCGCGAGAGAAAGAAACTTGCGCGCATTGTTGTCGCGGTCTCACGCGCGCGCGCGAGTGTGTATATGATGGATAGACCTGGAAGGAATTCAACGGTTCGCGCGTGTATAGTGTATATATACGGGGGTTTCTCCCCCCTTCCCCTCACACCCGCGTTCTTTCTCTGGATAAACTCCGGTAATTTGTCACCACGGCCGCCGATCTGCGATCCTCGCTCACTCGTTCTCATCCCTCCTCTCACTCTCACTCGTCTTTTAAATAAAGTGCTCGAGCGAGAACTGTCCCCACGGTGTATACACCTGCGTGATGTAGGACTCTCGGCCTCTGTGTATGCGTGACTTGGGAAATATGGCCTTTTGAAAAAAACAAATATATATATATATATATCTTCGCTTCTGTGCGTCGACGAAGGTTGAAAGGAGGCTTTTATGGCTTTTAATGGGTTTTCGGACGGTGAGATGAGAGAAGGGTCTGAAATATATTGCGGGGATATATATTTTTTTCGATTAGTTTTGCGTACGTAAAATCCATTGTGGGCGGTTTGATGTTTCTTACTTTTAATGCTTTTTTAAGTAACGGTATATGAGTATTATTTTTCATTATTATGCTAGCTATTAATATTTATTGTTATTTATTCATTTATCATATATAACGATCCATAACATCTTAAATAATGGTTTTGAAGTTAAGAGACTTTACATTGCATAAAATAAGAGATTTAGAAAATTTGGCGTAATTAAACGCCTGTAACTTATAATCAAAGGGAAAATGAAATATACATATTATACACACAGCTGTATTTCACAAAAGAACGTTCACCGTACGAAGAGCTTAAACTCGATTATTCATACCTCGCACACCGTTCGCACGGCATATCGCCCTCCTCGGCACATCGCAAGCTTCAATTACGCAGCAAACACTTCTATCGCAGACGTCTCCATCCATCCTTATTACAACATCCTCGTGTGCACTCCTTCACTCGCTCGCTCGCACGTACAAGCGCTACTCTCTCACTCGCTTGTATATATATATGCATCAAAGCTCGTGAGCTTTCGTGTGCACGCACGCGTCGTATATGGGCGATGCGAAGACGCCGCTACTGCTGCTGCTGTTGCTGCTGTGGGTGAACGCGCGAAATAATTATTGCCCTGTATATGCGCATACACATATGTATACGGGCGCGCGAGCGCGTGGCGATAACTGCGTTATGTACGCTCACGTAATTACTCGCGCTCGGCAATAGAGCCCTTGATGACGCGTAATAGCTTCATGCTGCGAGAGCATTGTGCAAAAACGCACGCAAGCCTGTTTATACGGGACCGGGGGGTGAGTGAGGTGCTCAGTGAACGTTGATCCATATGGTGTTTTCGGATGAAGCTTTTGATGTTGTAGGGTAGAGTTGAAATACAGTAAAAAGAAAAGAATTTGTCATTGGATGTTGTTCGGTTAAAAGGAATATTGTTATGTTTTTTTTCAGTGATGTTGTGGAGTAGAGTTGAGATGCAAAAAAAATGGAAATTGTCGTTGTAAGTCGTTGTGTAAAGAGATATATTGTTTTTTTCAATAAGATGTTACAGAAGAAGGAAAAAATTGGAGTTTCAGATTCCTAGAATATACATGTTTCATAGTTCTCATCACTGCAATTTTTTATTGTGAACCTTAAAATGATCTAGAAGCATAAACAATTATGTATATTGTTTATTACAAATATTAATTTTTGAGAATAATATGTATAAATTATCTCTAAATTTCAAGCTTTCACAAATTTAAAATCATTTCTCTTTCTTTTTATTTCACAATGTGCAATACTAAATTCGAATATAATTTTGAGAATACTGTAATTAAAATATTCCTCTGCTACTTAAATGTCAGATATATGTTTAGAAAGTACGCATACATATGTAACGAAATATAGTTCTTTAGGCAGATGTCAAAACGAACGAAGCATTAAGAACATTTAACGATAAGTGTGTAAATGTGAAGGTGTTGCAATCTATCCAGTATTTGCGTCACGACTTGTATAGATGTATAAATTATTTATCAGGAAGTTTAAGGTGCTCGGCTTTATACTCAAGTTGAGTCGTGTGCGTGGTGGATTAAGGATTTGGGTGATGGATAAGCCGTACTGTTGCACAGCTGACTTGAGAAATTCAAATAATATTGTTAGCTATATTGAATACTTCTAGCTTATAACAGTTGTAGTTGTATGTATACAAAATAATATTTACATAAATTTACGTTAGTTCATTATGATATCACGAAAACTCAAAATGTACGGTATAAATATTAATGTACATTACAATACGTGTCGCTGAAGTATTAAATTAAATCCCTTACCATTGTTACAATAAAGAATAGAATCAAGCTATCGCACTATTGTAAAAATGCATTATAAAAACTTGTTTATGCAGAGATTATACTGTTGCATCTGTTTATGGCGCGAGGTTTTTTTTAGATGCGAAATTGTTTTGATGCACCGCTAAGCCCGTTAATCCTAAATTTGATAAAGTCGCGATAAGACGTTTCGCATAATGTATCATTATTCGCGGGGCTTGCCCTAACAAAACTGGAATTTCGCGCGGAAAATCAGGCTTCGAATACCGGCGGCAGAAACGCAATTATAGATAAGACCAGAGAGCGGCTTTTGTGAGCGAAACACAATTAAGAGATTAAGAGCGCGGCACGATTAAAATGTTTTTACCCTCTCGTCCACGCTTTCCCTGTAAACTTGGCAAATGAGAGATGAGTCACGTCTCTTTACATTCGTTATGTTGATTGTCTCGTCTCTTGACTTTACCGCGTAATATAGTTTTTTCTATCTCTCTCTCTGTTTTCATTTAGGCGTGGTCGGAGTTTTGTATCTCTCGCTTATATTTTCACAAATATTTGTTTTTAATTTCTCTTATCATTAATTTATGTGGAAATTTAAATATATCTCGTTATTGGTAATAATTCAGTAAAGCCATATTTACCTGCTTTTTTAACGATAATTTATGGAACGGAATAATATATTAAAAAATAAGTAAATTTTAATATTAATGACATTATATGCATACAATTGTATTTTCAAATTTAAAAATCTATTATATATATATATATATATATATAACTGCTCTATTAATGTATTTATCTATAACATGAAATCTCTAGCTGCGATAGCGTAAAATTGAAATTACTATCATAAAGATACTCTATTTATTGAATCGTTTAATACAATAATTTCTTATGCATTCAAATTAGAAGCAAAAATATGCACAAAATAAAAGCAAGGAATTTTATTTCTGCGTTGAACAAAATTGAAAATAAAATTTAAAAGAAGAAGAATTGTTCCCGCAAAAGTCGTCGAGGATTTAAAACTCATTACGATTGGACATAAAAGAAAATCTACACGCGTATATACACTCGACTCTTCTCTTGCTTTCTCTCTTTTCCTCTTGCATTTTACGGGTAGCTTTGATTTTTTACCTCTTCTCTCTTTCTCTCTCTCTATTCGTCCATCAGTGCTCGTTTTCTTCTCATTCATCTCGGGCGAGCGGCCAGCCGTGAAATGGGAAAACGACCAAGAAGAATTGAACAAAGGAACGATCGCGAATGAACAGCAGCGCGTGCGCGTGCTTCGGCGACAGCTACGGTATATATATCTATATACATACAGCTCGACGGACGGTTTTACGCGAGATTCGGAGCTTGTTGCAATTTTCCTGGCGTTGAATTTTTTAAAACGCGTCGTGTACAGCGAGAAAAGGAGGAGGAGGAGGAGGAGAAGATGGAAAGAGGCGAGATAGTTTCGCGTGCACACGCGCACGTATATATAAGGTCGTTGTCTACTGCTAGTTTTTGCCAGAGCGATACACGACTTCGTGTTTTTCCAAGAAGCGAAAGGTTTCTGAATAAGAGAAAACGTCACGCGGCGTCGCGCTTTGGGAAATCGCATTCGTCGATACGAATCCAATTTGTTATTGTAAGCGACGTGTAATTCTTGGAACAACGACAGCCGTTAATTTATTTCCCAGTGTGTCGTATATAGATCACCGTTAGAACAAACTACGGCCGACATAAACTGACTTTTACTACTGAAATTCAGTCTTATCATGCTGATAGAAGGATATATATATATATTCGCGAGATTTACTAAAGCATGTGGGCATGAAAATATTGATAACTGAGTAAACTTTACATGTAATACGTATCATTGTTTATTTTATGCTGAGATTATATATAATTAATGAAGTTCAATAACAACAAAAACATTGAATGGTTGTTAAATCGTATGCTTCAACGGTATGTCGAACAAATTCTCGATTCAATTATTGTTACAATTCTGTTTCATATATTATTTTACATATAAATATATAAATTTGCCCCCATTGCAACTGATTTGTATTAAACATTTCAACTGCAATTTTTCGTCAAAAGTAATCGAAATCCATATATGCAATAACTTCCATATTTTTCCAGTAATATTTTTATTTCTTTTTAAAAGCAGCAGCATAGATGTCATTTCGTACTCCAATAAAGTCGAAACTCGAAATCGTGATCGAAAGCCTTTATTATCGCCTAAAGCCTCGCGGGAAAACGACGACAAGGCAGCTCGCATCATCGCGAAATATACCGATATACCAACGACTATATCCTTTCTCTTTTTACCATCACCCACTCATATCCCTTAATCTCGTCCGTCCGTCATCCCATCACCCAGACAGCAAAGAGACTCTGCTCGCAAAAGGGGAAATTCAATTTTCATACTTACACTCGAAAAAACTCTCTCTCTCTCTCTTCCCCCAAAGCAAATATGTAAAAAAAACTCGTGATGCGCACAGTTCCTGACTGACGTTGACAGATCGCGCGGCGACTTTTGGCAAGGTGTGGGCGTAGGTAATATATATATATATATATGTATAGCGTAGTAGTATTCTCACTTCGATTCGTGGTGGTAGAGAGCAGTCCGTAGGTATAGGCGCGAGAAATCGCTTCCGTCGTTGTCGCGCGCGATGAAAAGGACGACAACGACGATAGCGCAGGACCTTTGTAATGCACTCGCGTGTTCGGTGTGGTATGCTGCAGAGACGAGGCTACTAGTGCCATGTGAAATTTCAGGCTTTGTTGCTATAGCCATGCGATGTGTGGAGCAGAGGTGTGACTCAATGGTTACTTGCGAGGGCTGCAATCGACGACTGAAGGGTGGATTTTGCGCTGTGAGTGTGTGCCGTGACGATGTATTTTGAAGGACAATTTTGTTCTAAAAAGAAGTGAAAGTTTATCGAGTTAAAGTGAATGGTCAAGGGTGAAAATAACATAGTTAAATGTATACAGACATGGGCGGTAACATATTAGAAATTCTGTTAAAAAAAGATAACGCAAGGGTATTTAATCAAATATTTTATTAAAAAATTTTGTTACTAACTTAAATAAATATGCTAATAAAAAAGTAGTTCATTACAATTTTAAATTTTAATAATTATTATCGATTTCAAGCAAAAAAATCTTCCATTTTCACATTTTTTAGTATGATAAAAAAAATTTTTGTAACAAAAGATTATTCTTAATAACGCGTATTTGATTATGTTACCAAAATTTTTTTTAATCGTGATATCTATAAAAAATATTTTCGTTCTTTGCAACCAAAATATTTCTAATTAATATTTTAATAAGCGTTTCTCAATATATTTTATCGTGATAATCCAAACAATATCGCGTAAAGATATTTACAAATTAAACTTTATCTGTTTAAGAAACCTTTATGAGATGTTCCGAGCAAAGATAGCGTCTTAATTTACTTCATAAAAGCTTCGAAAAATTTTTAAATACAGTCCCTCTCCGTTGATTGCTTATTAATCCTAAGATTACACACTCATCTTTACTGCGCAATAACAACTCGTAAAAAGCTACGAGAAAACTTTTAATTGAATATCGATTTCAAATAAACCGATTTTAATATTATATCGGTAAAAACTTCCATTTCCTCTCAAGTACTTTCACGAAAATGCTTTTTCTCCGACTCACGTCACATACCGGTCAACTGTGAACATAATCAAAATAAATTATATCTTTGTGAATTTCTTAGGTCTGTCAGTAAATAAAAATATAAATGTTTTCTCGCATCTAAAGTAAGAAAATTCTAATTGATTTTCTTAGAAACATTACTTTTTGTATCAGTTCATGAATATAAGTAGTAAAAATTATTTAAGCTTGTAATTACTAAAAACAAATGTACTGGTGTTATTTTGAAACTTTTTAGACCAATAAGAAAAGAACAATAAAATCTTTTTCGTGTCATATAGAAAATATTAATTTTTAAATTACATACCCATGTCAAAAAGAATAATATTTAGAAGACCTTGATGATTTTCTGGATCACTGATCAAAAAATTAATTTTGGGATACGAATTCATTTATTTAGGTATATGTGTATGATGTATTACTTAAATGCCTAGAATTTATTACAAGAAAATGTTAGGGTAATTATACCAATAACCACTGTACATTTTAAAAATTAAAATATACAGTAATTATGCTTTGAAATGTTTCTTTTTTATAGTAACATTAAATTTGATAATTCAGAGTTTTAAGTTGTATATGCAATGAAATTAACCACAACATCAATCCAAAATATGATTTAATAATCAATAAACCCATATAAAGCCATTCCTATTTCAGGCTTTTCCTGTATTCTCTTTGAAATAATACTCAACCAAAATTACGTCCAATTCTCACTTTGAAAATCGATATTTCATCTTCGTTTCCCGGGCGCACCGCGACTCGACCTCACCACTTCTCCGCCTCGCGTACAGGTCCAAATTGGCTAAATTGAATCGATCGAGAATGCACTTGAAACTCTCATTGTACTCACGCGCGTACGCACCGCACAGCCGATTAATCGAGGGCCATCGCAAAGTTTCGCGCACCGCATTCTCAGCGCAACTGCTGCAGCTCTCGTAAATCCTTCCGAACGCGCGTACACCCACACATATATACGTATATACATATATACACATGTGACGCGATCGATCTCTGGAGCTTCGAGAAAGAGTAACGACACGAGGTTGTGGGGGAGAGGGAATCTTCCGCGATAAAAAATATTCAAAGTCCCGTCCGCGAGGCAGTATTTTTCCGATAGGCGCGTCTGCTTTTTACGGGATTTTTAAGGTTTCGGGAACATTTTCCTCGGGTGCCTGCGCAATGCGGGATTGATGGCGAAGCGTGTTTCTTTAGGGGTTGGCGTAAAAGTTTATTAATCGAAGAATAATGAAAAAAGTTACGTCGAAATGCGTATGAAATTTCAGGTATAAATTTTAACATTGGTTTTTCATTGTTCTGAAAAGTATACAGAATTTTTAAATTAAAACGATTAGATTTTAGAAATATTAAATATTGTGTATGAGAAATAAATCTATATTATCAAAACAAAATTTTCATTTGTACAAAATGAACCAAATTATAAATGTTTATCATCCGTATTTCCTTTTCTTTAAGTAGTAAAGTAATTCTTGAATCCTTATTTATCTAAATTTTTCATATTAATGTGAGAACGTTTTCATTAAATACCATAGCGTTTCTCAATTTAATACAAAATAAAAAAAAATGAATTGAAATAAAGGTTTGATAATTCCAAGAAGTACCTTTAAAATTTCATTGCTACTTTATTGAATATTTTTCAATATAATTTTCGTCAAAGTTGTGCGAAAGATCGACTGTCAATTAGAGCTTTTATTAAGATATTGTTGAATTTTATTTTTTTACTTATTTTCCTTCCGATAGTTTATCGAAAAAATAAAAAGAGAAACTTATTCAATAGAAAATTAACATAATACATTTTCAATTTAATTTTTGGATTTCGTCCAAATAATATAGCAACATTCATATAACAAGAGGTACCATTTAATCTCATCAGACTTTTTATTTCAAGACAAATACTAATATGCTTGAGCTTTTAGTGAGAAATTTAGATTAATTAAATTTTTATTTGAAAAATATTATTTTAGAATATTCTCTGAAATTAATCTAATAGTTGATCAGATTTTAATATACTAAATTGAATATATATTGGCTTAACACTGATTTGAAACGCTTAAGAACTACAAATTTCAATCATATAGGATTATAAAGGAGCTTTATAACTTTCTAAGGATTACACTTTTATACATATATCATCGATGAAGCATGTACATGAGGTATGTGGAATAGGCTTCTAATATATAATTTATTGAACACTACCTATACAAAATTATTTTCCCCATCTACAACAGCAGCATGATGTGATTTCGATACAATCTACAGTGCATAAATCAGTAAAAAAAAAAAAAATAACTGTCAACATTTATATAAATCGAAACCCATTCCTCTTCATAAATATCGATTACAACGCGATCGCTGCTCGTATACCAAATAGTTGAAAATATAACGCGATGACTGTTTAATGCAACGCAGCATAAGCGTACAGTCGAAACTCCAGGGCCCGTTTTCGCATCGCCGGGTGATACTTCGGCTCGCTTACAATTAGCTCGAGGCGCAGCAACGCTAATTAGAAAACTTGCAAACTCCCTCCTACCTCCACCCCTTCTCCCTTCCTCACCGCTACACCAACCAACCTTGTACACGCTGGCCTCGCTATCTCTGCGGGGCAAACGTTTGCTTTGGCTCGAGCCGCGCGAACGAGCGAGCGCCGAAAGAGCAAAGCCACAAAAGTGCATTTTGCAGTTGTGTTTTCAGCTGGCGAGCGCGCGATGCTAATTATTGCGATAACGCGCATCGCGCTACTACTGAGGCTCGAGTACCCGTCGTTTGTCGTAGCTATGAAAGAATGAGCAAGAGTATATACGCATATATAAGAGGAGAGCAGAATGAGACGAGAAAGGAGAAGATATGTGGATGAAGTTTGAACGGGCGTGGAGATAAGAGTTGCGTTGACAAAGTTTTTTCGTTGGATATGTTGGACTTGACGTATTGTTTTGACGCATGGAAAAGATATATGTAAGGGTTTGTAGAAAACTGCAAGCTTTCTTGTAAACAAAAGTGCACAGGAAGACAAAAGTGACAGATGCCTGTATATAAAAGTAAAAAAATAGCTTCTGGTTAAAGAAACTGTATATGATATGACACCAATAAATATATATACTCTTATAAGATTTTGTGATTTGAAAAATAGTTGCCTGGCAAGTCTGAAGTTTTCCTGAAGTTCCTTCGTTTCTGTTTTCAAACTACTTCCGAGCATCGTGAAAACTTTCTTTCACTGAAGAAGCAAAGATTAATTAAATGGGCCAAGTCAAGGCAGCGTGAAAAATTCAATAAATAAGCAAACTCGAATAAACGGAAAACGCGCGGTGGGTACAGGAAAAAAAAAGAAGTAAAATGCGCGCGCGCGCGAGTGACGAAAGAGAGTCGGAAACTACTTAGATGCCAGAAAAATAAACTTCCTCGCGGAAAGTAAGACGCGTTTGCGGGTATCGCATTAAACGCTCCAGTTCTCGTCCCCTCGTGCGCGCGCGCGCGCGTGCGAGCAGCAGATCGGAATAAAGCCAAAACCGCTTGGACTGTATTGAGTTTTCCCGTGAATGTCTGCGAGTCTCTCTGTCGCTCTCTTTTCCTCTCTTGTTGCCTCCTCCCTTTCCCTCTCTCTCTCTCTTTCTTTCTGCGAACAGCAAAATTGACAGGGTGACGTATACGCAAAGGGAATTCCGCCTCCGCAAATTCGATTCGCTGTAAATTGCGCCGAAGCGCGTCGCGTAAATACATGCGCGCATCGGTCGGGGAAAAAGTTATTGGAAAACTAGCTACGGCTCCTCTCGGGCAAGTTTATGGTGTTATATTTGTCAAAACTTTAGTTTATGGCGGGCGCAGGGCAATGAATAAAATCAAAACAGTCGTTAAAAAGTTTTTAAAGGGGTAATTAAAATACGGGATTGTATGCGCGCCGGAAGTTTTCTCCTGTAATCAAATGAAGACGGAAAAGGACGTTTCATGTATAAATATCGATGTGGATTATCTGGGTCAAATAAATATCAAATGACATTTCTAAAGATTAAAGATACATTGTTGTGGCAATTTTTAACATTGTCGCATGAATCTGTTACAACATTTAGTTGATATTATAATAATATTTTAGCAAACTTTTTAAACCTTTCAAAGAAAACTTCGGGTATTGAAAAGTTTTCTTTATTCTGTTATATGTTTCACTAAACTCTTCTGTCAACCGATACGTCGATACGTGAGTATTTTTCTTTGCTTTATTCAAATATTCAAAATACGTCTGTTTTAACGAGATGTCATGGTAAAAGTAAAGTACTTTGAGGTACTTCTTGAAAATTTTGTATCTATTTAAATAATTTTTATGACGTTCATATTAAAGAATATTATTGCATTGGTTTTTAGCATGATTGTTTTATTAAAAATACTATATAATTATTGTTGGTACTATTGTAAGTCTTAAGTTATACCAATATTTTTAAAGTTTTCTAAATGGCAATATTTCAATAAAAAATAACTAATTTCCGAATATAGAATTATATCTCATATATCTACGTTCTCAACGAACGAGGCTGAAAATACAAGGTTTCATTTTTGGAACCCAGAGAACTTCTTCCCAAATTTTTTCTTCATTCATTCTTAGTAATAACCGCAATAAACTAAAATACTAAAATTTTAATTTCTTCTACACCCGTTCTAACTTTAAATTCAAACAAAACACAATACCAATCCCGTTTATTACTTCTGCTCTTTACCTCCACCCCGTCCAGCCAAGGTATCCGCGGGAAAAGACTTCTGGAAACGCCTAGGCAGAATATCGCCTTGCGAATTCACAGAACTATGCATGCATAATAGCAACTGGCGTGAGTCACACCCGTATACACGGCTCCTTATTCTTTCTTTCCAACTGCCTCTCCCGAGGGCGTATATAAAATTCGCTCCTATATGCTTTTTCTTCTTTTTCTCTTTTTCTCTTTCTCTCTCTCTCTCTTGCTCGCTTTCTTCGCGTAAAGGCGCGCGGACGTGCAATTTCAGCGCGGCGACGTAACGCAACGCGTGACGCGCCTCGACACGCGAATCACGTTCGCGCGTTTCGCGCAGGGGCCAACTTTGTTATACGCCCACGCCGAAAAGTCCTTACTCGAACGCGCCTGTGCGCCTGCGTACACTTACTGAGTGTAACAGCAAGGAGAGAAGACGTATAAGCGTAAGCGCGTATACTGGGTAGACAGGTGCGAGAAGGGCAAACGTGAAAATGGAGATGTAGCTGCAGAAATTGTTATTTAGTGAGATATCGTGGTCATTTGGAGTTCAAACATATGTTGTGGATTATTTTATTTTTTTAGATAAGTTAGAGCGAACTTTTTTTATTACCATAAATGTTAAATTATAAGTTGTTTGGCTAATATTATAGTTAGTTTTAGGGAAATGGAGAATTTTTTAAATGTAATTATTTATTTATTAATGCATTTCTTAACCTTGGTAAGGATTGGCATCAAAAAGAAATATAAGTATTCCGTACATATTAATCTGCACAAAAACGTATAAATATCATAGCCTATAATTGTCAATTACAAATAAAATCTATGCTTATTTGATGTTAGCGACAATGTCACTTCAAGAATATTATGTTTGTTACATCTGAAAACTTTTATTAATTTAAATAATTTATTTATTATTTATGTTGAAATCATAATGCAACATTTGTTATACAATAGCGCTAGCATTACTAATTTGTCGTTAACATAGTTCTATTTAATTCTCACCGGGTTCTTTTATTAAAACAAAATTTTCTTTCATACTCAGATAAAAATGAAAATATAAAAAATTTCAAATATGAAAGTCACTATATAAAGAATGAACTGAAAATATAACAAAAGTAGAAAGCAATATGAATCTGAACACAATAAAAATTGATAAAATGCTGTACTCAGTTCTGTTCTTGACACATATGGCATGCTCTCTCCCAGGTTGACAAGCAAACGAAATATCAGATTGTTATAATATTTCTTACACGTGTTCGAGAAAATGAGTGAAGTTTTCACGTTATAAGAATACTTTTATCAATTGTCTTTTTTATTCAATATTATTTTTTCCGTGTGCTCAATTTTCCGCATGAAAAATTGGCAGTTTTATAATACTGAAACACAATGGGAGACATCTGAAATCAATTAAAGCGAAAAACATATTCAATTCAGTAGTAATCCAATACGTACAGCGTATAATACGATTCGATAAAACGTGAAAGCCACTGCAAATTATAAGCCCGCATTGTGCAGCGTAATAATTTTACGTGTGGCTAGCTGATGTATATACGTACATATATCGTCGTCCTGCTTCGCTGTATGATTCTGCCAATAGCATGAAAGGTTCAAAGGAACGTGGCAATTCAGAGAGGTTAGAAACCCTGCGATTTTGGCTGAATTCAACGAGTTTCGTCTTGCCAAGGGACAGAGGTGCACGCTGCAGCGTCGAATTTACGTGAGAGGAGAGAGAATGAGAGAGAGAAACTGAGCGAAACCGAGAGAGGAGGAGAGGGAGAAACTACTGTGAAGCCATTGCGCTCTCAATTTTCCCACTTAGCCCCTCCTTTGGCTTCATTACCATACCTCAACTGCGCTTCCATTTGCATTGTTTTTGGAAATTTATTCGATTTCCACATAAGCGTAAAACGAGCGAATCATTGTTATACCTATACTGTAAAATAAATCTCAATAATACTAGTTGTAAATAATAAAAGTATCATAAATTGTAAATAAAAAATTATTGTTTTCATATGTTAAGAAGGGAATAATAAGTAGCTCAATATATAGATACAGTCAACTAATTAATTAGATATCTACTAATTACATACGCCTCTTACTTAGATCAAATTGGCAAAAACTTTCTAAATATTGAAGCAGACTAACTATTGTAAAATTTATCATACTTAAATTTTATACATTTTTCCTTAGCAATAAATAAATTAATGTTTTATCTACTGTACTATATGAAATCTTTAAAGTTGTATTTTTATACATAAAATTAATTTGATAAAATTTGTTCGATATAAATGATGAATTTTGTGTTATTTATAATAAAATACGATATTCAATTGATTGATGTGATGCATATTCAGTTATTAAATAGGGCAAATATATTGATACAATTATTCTTCATTTGACTGAAATATGTTGCAAGTTATATCCATACATACACGTTCAGACAGCAATTAAATGGGATCTCAATTACTGAAATTCATCTGTGCCTTTTTATTGAAAACAGAAAAATACCCAAAGCTTGTTATTGCACTGATTTTTATTAAAAGATTTTATTTCAAATTATTGCCAGCAGACTTGTTTTTTACAACGTTTTTATTGAATTTCACATTAGTTTTAATGAAAGTTTTGTTTAGTACCTGTCTCGTTTAATAGATAATATGAAAGTTAAATATAAAACCTTCGTATATAACTTCTATGAAATTTTAAAGTTAACAATTTAATTAAACAATCATAAAGTTAACTGTTCAGAAAAAGAAAAATCTTTATATTAAAGGAATGTTATTAAATATTAACAGTTCGAAACCACTCGTTTAAGATTGTTTCTTATATTAAAGTCATGGTTCCTTAACTATTCAGTCACATTCTTTGTAAATTATTTCTTAATTATAAGTGGATTTACATTCGTCACAAATCCTACTCGTCTGAATTATTTAAAAGTATAATTAGTTATAATTGTAATGATTTCTTATTCTCTGTGCACTACTTAATACAATTCATGGCTGTCATATATTAGATCGTGTTTTCTCCACCTCCATTGGGAAATCGAATTTGGAAATTTTTACTTATTGTTTTAATTTCTCTTTATCATCAAAATAAATAAGTACTCAAATACTACTCATAAACAATAGCTTTTTCCAGCTGCTTCGGCAAAAAGCAAACAAATTAAACCATTTTCTCGCAAGAAACTCAACATCATGAAAAAGCAGTACGTAACTATAGTACCCAGGTTCTCCTATAATTTCAACGCATAAATCACGCGTATAATGTCCAAAACCAAAGTACGGTATAGCATTTAGCAAACGCGTAATTTTAATGGCCGTGTGGTGCAAGCGCAATCAGAGACGCTCGAGAGAGTCGAGGGTACAGTCGTAGGGGAGGCACACAGACTCCCTTGCGACGATAGATGTGCAAGCCGACGACCTCGAAACTTGAGCCATTACCCGGTGTACGCGCGTAGCCGGCCTCTTGCAAATGAGGACTCGAACTGTGTGTACACCCGTCAATCTGCCCCCATCTCTTTCTACCAAGTTTACTTTTCACCTTCTGGTCTAACATTGCCAGCTGAAAAAGTCAAGAAATTGTTGTAACAACTTTATAAATAACTTAACCTAGATTCGAACTCAGTATTCTTTATGCAAACGATATATTAAGTATCCTAAGAAATTCTAACATTTTCAGTCCACTACTTTAATTATTATATAGAATAATTAACGCATAATCCAGATTATTTTTGTACGATGTTTTGCTTACAACATATATACGTTTTCTTTCAACAAATCGTGAAAAATAAATCACAATATTATATCATGCTCATTTTTGTTTTGCAAATTGTATCAGTTTCATTAAAAACTATTTTTTAGTAACAAAACAAAAACATGTTTCTAAAATGTTGTCTCTATTCTACCCTCTTTTAATCAACTCTTGCTGAACATTTCCGTCCACCTCTTTAATTCGTCACCAAGAATACTCGCCAACACCGTACGTATACAATAATATCGGAGCCAAAAAAAAACTCCCTTCGAACACAATTCAGCATCCGTACAGAGAGCCACGAAATTGGCCGGAGCACCATCGCACCCACAAAATCTCACTGCTGCGGTGTTCGCGCACGTGTGCTTTCGAAGAACCGAGACAACAACGTGCCCGAAAACGAAGAAACAACTGCACGAGTATAGGTGGGAGAAGAGCGAAAAGACGGCGAGCGTTTTCTGCGGTCGTGAAGTACTTTTTCTTTCTCTCTCTCTTTCGTGTATATACGGCGTGTCAGAAACCGATAACCCGAAGGAAAAGCGAGGGGGAAAAAAGAAAGGGTGTATAGCACCGCGCGGCGTCATAGAGTGCGCTCGCGCGCGCGGCTCTTTTGCGCCACACCTCGTTCTCTATATCCCGGTGTCTATTTCACGTTCTTTTTTTTCCCTCTGTCTCTCTCTCTCTCGTTTCTGTGTTGTTGTTGTTATTATTATTTCCCATGCTCGCGTCGTTTCATCTGGCGCTTCGAGTACGATGGTCGTTGAGAGCAAAGAGAGAGAGAGAGAGAGAGAGAGAGAAACAGCCTTTGTGGCGCGACTTTTCTTTCATTATCGAAAATCTTCGGAGCGTGATATATATATATATACACTCCTTCGAATCCTTTCCGTGGTGTTCTTTCGTTTGCGCGGATACTTTGGATCTCTAGGTGCAAGTGTATACTAACGAACCGCTATATATGTAGTTTGGTAGTGCGAATAACAGAGAAAATGAAGAAAAAAAAACCTTAATTCCGCAAGCTTTTGTTTAGAATCCTGTTTGGAATTTGTAACCGCTGTTTTAGGAATTTTAATGTGTATTATCTGTAACAAAACATTAAGTTCTTTTTTTTTACAAAGTTACTTCCATAATTACACCATTAAAGGGATTCATTTACTTTATACGCACTAACGTTTTTCAACTTTATCCTACACCTATAATAGCTTTCCTTCCATTTCGACTTCACTTTTTCTCACATTCGCTTCTCACTTCACTCGCTCACCGCCCCAAAAGCTTTTCACACCACTGTTGTCCTCCAACACAACCAGCAACGCTTTGAAAAATCGACCGTGAAGTTGTTTTTTTTTTTGTTTATTTAGAACGAAATGAAATTTCCGAGACGATGCGACAACGCAGCTGAGGGGTTCATCGTCGCTCTTATACCCCCACAACTTTAGCTTTCCTTTCTCACCGCGCTGCACTGCAGCACGAGTTCTCTCATCGGTTTGTTCCCGATATACACACACACACTGCGCGTGCTCTAAACTTCCTCCTTCGTGTACAGCATATACATATATAGATACATTTCCACTGGAGAGGGAAAGAGAGGCACTTTCTCTCACAGCTCGCCTGGGGCGCATTTTTATCGCGCGCCTACATTCGTTCGTGCGAGGACCGCGCAAATGTGGAAAAACTACTTTGTCGTGGGAGAGCTAGGAAGAAACTTATTGGAAAACGCGTATACGCGATACGCAAAAGCGGGAGTAGAGAGAGAAAGAGAGAGTCGGTGGAAATGCAGTGGTAAGAGTTAAAAGCGTTCGGGAGCGTTTGAAACGTCATTTGAAACAAAACGTGTGTAGAAGTTTCGTGATTAGGTTTGGTGAAAAAGTCTAGAATATATTGTTCCTCTGAATTACAAATTTATAACAGTAATGAATTTGTTTTAATTACACATCCTTTATTCTAATGGGATTGTAATATGAGAAAAATGAATCAGAACAATCATTAATAACTAACCAACATTGGAAGCACTTATTCTACTTTACCACTAACCCTATTCTATTGGCGGAACATGTAAAAACGATTAATATAAAAAAAAAAGAATAGCGATTTATGTCTTGAATAAATTCAACTGTCCTGCGTAATTCAATAATACATCTTCTACAAAGTTTCAAAGTAAAAAAAAGTCTTGACACCTGGAACATTAAATCTATAATTTAAGAAGCTCTAATTTATACTATAATTTTCAAGGATGTTTCACGACATCAATTGGATGAAATTGCGATAGAATCAAAACTATTGAGGAAAAAGTAAAATTATTTGAAAATATAAAACCAAGCGAAAAAGAAGAAGATTACAGCAGACGAGCAATATTCAAATACAGAAAGACATCATACTATTACTCAAGACCCTGTATACTTTAATCTTCAGATGTATTTTAGTTTTGAAGGGAAATCTTCCTTCGCAAGCTTCGTCGTGCAAGCGTGAAATGCCGCATTTGAGACGCTCGCCGAATCCTTTCAGCTGCGCGACATGTGCATTCTGTCCCCGTCGACTCTTCCGATTCTGACGGAGTTATTTTCCGCGGAGAATACCGTGGCCGTATCTAGTCCATCTGTCTGCAGTTGTGAAAGATGATTCCAGGACGATTTGTCCTCGGTGCTTCTGTATATATACGTTATATTTTCCGGAGTTTGCGGCTTACATAAATTGAAAAATCTTCTCATATCATTTTCTGCATTACTAAATTGAGACGAACGATTTTCCTCAACGTTTAATAAATTTTTAAATTTTTTGTAATGTCAATGGCGAAATTAAACATTGTTTATACTGGTAGTTTTCGATATACGAGGATTATAGTAATAAAAGAAAATAATTATGGTCATGCTTTGTTAAAAATTACCTAAGATCTGATATTGATTATGTTTTTTTATTACTAACTCTACAAAATTTCCAGGGGTTTCCTTACTTTTTTAATACTCTATATAAAAATAAAATTAAACGTAGGGAAACTATATTTATTGTAACATTCAAGTATTAGAATAGTACAATAAAACAATTTTGTAATAAAAAAGTACATAATTGAAAAGTATTTTGCAAGAAAAATACTCACTTAAGATTATTATTAATTAACAAATCTTTTATATATTTATTCTTATCTCAAACTATCAACATAAAGATTGTTGTATTGCAAACTTATTGACTTCTTTGTAATAAAAGTCAAGAAAAACGAAACTTGTATAAAAATTTAAGATTTTTTTTATATTTTCAAATTAGTATATTATTTACCTTAACATTTATTTGTTGTTCATGAAACTATTTAAAATTTAATACATACTACCGGACCCAAACGAACAAATCCCGGGGTGTTTTCTCCTTACCGTCAAGAGATCTCTCTTCGGAATGGAACAATGGCCTTTCGCATTTTCACGTCCGAACGGGCGGCTTAATTGAGAAATATTTCCCGTTTATCAGAAACTCAAGGAAGTAACGAGCAAGAATTTTAGGACTTCGAGCGCTGCACACCGTGGAACGAACGAAAGATAGAGAGCTCGGTGCACTCCTGCGAAAAGAGCAGTACGAAGACGAGGGAAAGAGAGTGAGAGAGAGAGAGAGAGTCTAGGACGCTCGTAAATCTCTGCTGGCCTGGCAGTGTCTCTCTTTCGGATCTCAGTGGCGATTAAGAAGACATTATAAAGCACCGGGAGAAGAGAAAGGGAAAAAGACAATGGTGCTTCGTATTTTAGCCCTCGGAAGAAGAAGTAGCATAGGGGAGAGGACGAGGACGAGTGGAAGCGTAGGAAGGAGGAGGGGGGGGGGGGGAATCTCGCACGTGGCGAGATAGCGAGGAAGACGAATGGCCCGGTACCGCGTCCGCGCTGATTTCGGCTGTGCGACGCGACGCGGACCTGAAACGTCTGTCGCAAGCGTACACGGCCGCTGTTCGTGCACGTATTATGCTCCGGATTAAGCGATGGCCAGCGATAATTAAGAGAGAAAGAGGGGAAAAGAGGGAAGAATATAGACGGTGGGGTAAGGAATCTCGTAGTTTTTGTAGATAGTTTTTCTATCGATTGAAATGATCAGGTTAAAAGTATATATCAATCATTGTTATTGATATGAGAAGAGATTAGAGGTAGATATTATAGAATTGAATAGATTTTATTAAGATTAAGAACTCAGCGGTTTTTTTAGTTGGGGCGCCAAAAAATATTCCAGTAGATATGTACAAAAATATAAATTGATATTGGAGAGAGCGTAATTTACGACATGGTACAGAACTAAATTATTAAAATGTTTTCTCTTCGAAATTTTCCGAGGGGTCAACAAAGGGAGGAGAATCACGTAGAGAATTACGAAATTAATGAGGGTATACCATTAGACAACAAGATCATTAGTATCTCGTTAAATTAATAACATAAGTATGCTATAGTTAGAATCATATAAAATAAAAATTTATTTTGTTATATTCTAAAAAGGATGTGTTAAATAATAGCATATATTTAATGACTTTATCATATTTTCTATTGCAATCAAAATATATAAATATTATGACTTTTTACTTATTTGTCAACTGTTTTCCTACAAATATATTATTACATTTTATACATTGAATGAAATGACACTTAAGGTAGTTGTCGTGCATTGACGAGTCCCTCAAATCACTAAAATTGTATATTATTTTATACCACTCCAATCTCAAAATCACAACTTTCATAAGATTTTATGGTGCTCGTCGTATAAAATACTGTTTGAAACTAGTGCTTTCAGTGCATGAGTGACATGAATCTCTCATCATCTTATTTTATTTATTTGGACATAGCTAATTATTAAAATTACATTGAAGTTTATATTTAACAATAAGCATTACATATCGTATACATGCTAACCGCCTTTGTCCGTCCCGGCACGGTTGGATTTTATGATAAGCACACTACCTCCGTCAGTTGAAGGTCACCCGATTCTTTTAGATACTGGTATAGTAGTGCACGAGGAGCCGTCGTAGCCATTGGCTGCGAGTTAAGAAAGGTGATAAGTCAGCTGCGCGCTAATGAAAATAAGAACTTATGGTGACGAGCTAAGCATGGTGACAACACAACGACGCTACAAAAAGATGACAATTTGTTGGCAACCTAAAAAAGGGAACAGCTCGCAAGTTACTTTTTTCATTAATTTTATATTTGCCAACTCTAGGAATTTGAACGATTTTCATATATTATCCCATTGAAAAATTGATGATTCAAATAAACTTAAATTTAAAATCATAAAATAGCCGCAAAGAGCAGATGACAATTAAAATTAAAGTTTTTACATACTCCTTAGACGTCTCAGTGGAATGACTTAGCATAATTAATTCTACTCTATTTACAAACCGTAATTTTCATTTTAAAATAACACCTCAATTTCATACTTTTCAATTTTAATTCACTTAAAATGTCAAAACAACAATGCTCACCCACCTTAAATATATCACGAACATAAAAAAGAGTTGGAAAAATAATACCAGAAATTCTCTCAAGATTGCACGAAGCACCACAACCAACGCGTACCTATTTAACCAAGCCCGCATACTTGTGAAATCTAGCTTACATTCGGCCAGCGTAAACAAGACCGTATAGCCGGACCTCCACACGGCTACATGCATATTCGAGAAAAGAGTACATATTTACACCCGTATACTCAAGCATCGTCGTCGTCGTAGTCGTCGGTCTTCTCTACGCGTATATATACTTTTTTTTCTGCACTCGCGCACGAGAGAACGAAGCAGGGCTGTAAAACCCTTCTCCGCTTCGGCGAGCGCGTTTTTACGACGGTATCGAGCGACTCCACGCGAAACCCATTAAAACGCTGTGTGCGCGTAATTCCGGCAACGAGACTCGAGACGGCCGAAACGAGGAATCGAGAGCGCTGAAGAGGGTGTGTGATGAGAAAATTACGGAACCCAACGACGCGCTCGCGCGGTAATCTTTCTTGGAGAGAGATATATATATATATGTGTATGCGGAGAAAAAGAGAGTAGGAAAGGAGGCATGATGAGGCGTTCGAATAAATGAGAGCGTAGAAGACTAGTGGTTACCGAATGTACATGTTTTTGTTTTTCTTGAGTTGTATATAAATTTAGACGCGAGTAATAATTATTGCTGTTTGGATATAACAGCTTACATGACTATGAATATATATAATGTTATAAGACTACGCTAATCAAATTTATTTTAATATACCTATATAGAATTTATGTTCAAGGCGACTTTCTTATATATATGTTAAAATGAAAGAAAATATATATCAGCGTGGCGTTTATATCACGTTATTAAAAATGCAATAAAAAAAAAGGTACACGGCTGAATTTATTATTTTCCGTTGGGGGAAATAAGGAAAATAAATCGGAAGAAAAGATTTAAAAATGCGCGCAGCTCCGGTGGATTTTACTTCTGCTGCTACCAAGTGGTAGGTTGGACGTGACTTTTTCGTGATTTAAGTCTGCTCTAATTAAAATGAAATATGTAGTCTATAAAAGAAGGAAATAGAAATTGTACATAAATTTCTTAAAATCAAGAACAGCTTCTTCGTATATACCAGCGTAAAAACATTTAATAAGTTTATGTGCATTTTAAAGGAAGTTATAAAAACAATATTTATTGCTTCTCTCGCGCTTCTGAAGTGAATAAAGAAAAGTATACCAGTAACTGTAAATAGCCGATGATATTATTTATCTTTGTTTATTATTATTTACAGATAATTTATAAATTGATTAACTATAAAGTTCAATATATTCCAAAAAAACCTTCGAATTCTGACATTTTTTGGGTACCTATATCAATACGCACAATTGTAAAATACTCCTATTATAACACACACAACAATGCGTCATGTGTTGCGTAATAATGCTTTCCAAATGGCACACAAAGGCTCACAACTGTATATATACCTCCTATCTATTTTCACATTTATTCAGGTTTATATTCAGAATGCTCCCATTGAAAAACATGACCAATACTTTACTACCTATTTTTCACCAATTCTATTCACGTTTCGCATTTTTTTTTTATTTTTTTTTTTTTTTCATCCAATCCATACTCGGCAATATCTCTCTACATTTCACCGTCACCTCACTATTTCAAATTAAATCATTTCACCGCTCCAATAAATATATATATCCTCGAAAACTAACCGCATCCGTACTCATACTCAACCGCAAGGCAGATTCTTTTCTCTTTTTTTTACATACTATATCGTATAATACCATCGCAGGGACAGACCATACAGAAAATGATAAGGCGCTACTCCACTTCGAACGCGCGCACGAGATTCGCCGTATAACCAAAGGTTGAGAGAGAGAGAGAGAGAGAGGAAGAGAGAGACTATATAGTTCGCATCGGTGCAGTCGTCGCAAGGTCCCGTGGGACGCGGGTAACTCGCGAGACACTTCGATATCGGCGAAATGCCAATCTTTGAGGTGCTTACACCCTCGCGCTCGGTGCAGCCGGCCGTTATACCTTTCGAGTGCGCCAATCGCGCTACGAGATAGTATAACCCGACTATATACGCTCGCGAGCGAGCGCGCGCGCACTGTGTAAATGCGATCGAGGCTTATTTCGCGACGTCGCGTATAGGTATATATATATACTGGAGGATGGGGCGAAAGGAAAGATGGCATTTTCTATTATTTTCGTTGTCGACGTCGTGTGTCTATGATTTTTCGTATACGTTGTGAGACTCGTCGAAGTTCACTCGATATCGTATATTTACATTTTTTTTCTAGAGTTCGAAGTACAAAGTGGTTTTTTAATGTTTTTCTTTTAGTTTCTTATAAATGTGTATCAATCAATATTTGATGGGTGGTTGTGATGAGTAAAATGCAATAATTTTCATTGAAATTGATATTTTAGTGGATTCCCGAGCATTATGCATGCATCATCACATATACTTTTGCATAATTTAATGCTATAAATTTGCAAATAATTAATTAAATATTATTTGTTTTAATATTCGTGCATGCAATGAAATTCGGATTTGAGAAATTCATTGTATGCGTGATATGAATTTATAATCGCAAGCTGTAAACATAAATAATTCCGACATCGAACACATTTTTTTCTTTTAATGGATCAACTGACTGGCTGTATATTCTTTAAACACGACATTAAAAATAAATTGATTGAAATCAGGTGTACATATACATATATTTAAAAAAAAATACCTATACAAATCAGTCGATTCACCATTCCCAGCGCATACACATAATTATTTTCGTAAATCCCTCTGAATGCCAGCCGCCGTAATAACATCGCCGGTTAAATGCCACGTATGCGCTCTATATATACATATATATAAGCCAAAAATCAAATATTAATATTAAACGTCGAAATTACGGGCTCGCGTTTACGCGCTGCTGGCCTTTTGAAAATCACGTAAAACTCTCGCGTCGTGTTATAAATCAGTATCAAAGAACGCAATTTTCGAAAGAGTTCGACGTACACGTATACATACACACGTGCGCCCACACACATATATACATACGCACGAACATTCGTGGCACGATCATCGGCAACGGGGGTTCACTGCAACACGTTGCGTCCTGGATTAATTTAATGGACCACGATGTTTGCGCGCTCCGCGTAACCTGGCGCCCATACATATATATCTCTACGTGCGTATAAATATATATACATACATATATTATGGGTATATGTGTATGTGTATGTGCACGTGCATGTGGATCTCGCGTTCTCTTGCGTGTGTGTGTATATATATATATACACACACACGCGTATAATCAGAGGTCGCCGGAGTTCAGCCGCGTCAACACGCGTTAATTACGGTTGGTCCTGATGCCGGAGCGACGAAAAGCGAGGTCGTGAATAAAGCTGCGCCGCGAGCTCGAGACGCATGGACCTGATCGATATGGATTAAGAGAAAATATGAATATGCTGTGTTTTTATATTTAATTGAAGATTTTAGAATATTTCTTCATATAATATATGTCAGTAAATGTCGCAAGTAATTACAAGCTACAAGTTACTGAGCCGTTGAAATTGCTACTATATATTACGTAAATACAATCAGCTGTGCTTATAAACCTCTACATGATTTATTTGAATATTTTTTTATAAAAAATGTTCTTCTGAAGTACTTGCATTATTTTTGAAAATTTGCTATCATTTTTTAGACTAATTATTACGTTGAAAACATAAAGTTTTAACCTTATCGCGAAGGAAAATGCATTATGTAAATAAATGACCCAATGGCCTTTTTGTTATCGTCAAATTATTCACCTTTTAATTTGTAATCAAATAATGGTCACGCGAAAGCACATAATTATCAAATAGATTCTCTTATCCGAGCTTTCTACATTTCAGCTTCATATAGGTATATAAATAAAATAAGGCCTTATATAAATTCTTATAATCGTGACCCAACTGCTATAACGTTAATATGATGTATAATTATATAAAATATAAAAAAAATTAATAAACTTTTAAAACTAAGAAAGCTCAATGAAAAATAAATTCGTTTATTATATGGACTGGACATTTTATGTGTGCTGCGTTCTATCAAAAGCATGCCAGACGTCTGCTCCATCAAAAGCAACGTTCTCATCGTGATAAGAGGCAACAACAAGACGTAGCTGTACTTTATGGCTCAGTTATCGTAAAAGGCCCCCCATTAAATTGTAGTGCACACTTTAAAAGAATTTGATATCTTATCGATTTTTGCCTTTTAATATTTATACCGACTTCATCCTAAAGGAGTTTGTCGCAACTTAAATAGAATTACACGCTAAGGTTGTCATCATACTTTTCATAATCTTTATCAATGTTTAACTCTCACTAATTACTTACGATAGTTTCCTAAAACTTGAAGACTTTGAGATCCCTTTAAATATATCACAACATACATAGACATTTAAGAACCTAATTCTCCTAATAACATCCTTAAGAACAAAACATATTCGAGCATCGAAAAAAAAAATCTCTTGAAAACCAAAAGAACGCGAAGTAAAAAGCTCCGAGCATATATAGTGAGAAAAAAATCTTACACACCACTTCAAACGTGTAACGAACGCAGAGACGCGAAAAATCGTCCGAAACATACCACGCGGTGCTCCAGCTTCTTCAATTGGCTCGCTGCCAACAAAACTAGCCGAATTCCCGCACAGTCGGAAGCCAACGTCGGCAGCGGTACGCGCGCGCGCGCGAGATATTACGCGATTTCGTTGCAGTCAATTTCTGATGTAATATCTCCCCCCCCCCCCTTTTCTTCTTTCAAGCTGCACCTGCATGCGAATCTTCCACTCGCTCCTCTCGCAACCCTTAGAAAATGGAATTCCTTCTTTACGAGCTTGCGCGGCAAAGTAGTTCGCCTCCTTCCTCCTCTTCTCCCGTACCATTTAAGATTCCCCCGTTCAGAGTCGCATTCGTAGAAATCGCGCGCAAGCGGTTCTGTACACGTTTACTCCTTACGCTATATACCTATATATATACAGAGCGACCCTACAAGCGCGATGTAAAACTTTAGCGTATATAGAAGAGACGTGTGTAACAACAACGACGACGAACGCGACTGTCTGCAAGCTCGTATAATCCACCGCTTTTTCCGTACAATCTAACTCGGAGAATTAGCGCGGCCTAATTCTCGTCCAATTCTCTCCTACACACACACACACACACATATATATATATATATATATATATATATAACATATATACACGTGCGACGGTCCAGAAGCGAAGGTAGCACACACCGTTTGCTCGTAACAGTTTGCCAAAACGAGTTTCGATAAAGTTGCAGTATACGCGACGGAGACGAAACGAACACACACACACACACGTGTATAAGAGAGGTAGAAAATCGCCTTCGCGTCGAGTGAGAGAGAGAGAGAGAAGCATTTAGACATTCGGATAAGTTAACTGCCATTAGTCGTAGGAGTTCCGGACGCTGACGGCTTGGCATCCAATTATACGCAAAGGCGCCGCCGCCGCCGCCACGCGCGCGCGCGTGAATAATGAACGCCGCGCAAGCGCGCGCACACGCCCGAGTGACGCGCGGGAAACAATCCTATTTGTGTTATTTTGTTTTGCGCGCGCAAGCATAGCGAGAACCGCTGCAGCCGCCGCTCTGCTTGCCTATATGTATACGACGAAACAGCTTAGTTTAGAGAACTGGTATATGGATGTGCGAGAGAGGCTATATAGAGCTGAAGACTAAGGGAGGCCTGTCTGAGCCTTGTCGAGTCCAGGTGACGAAAGGATATTTCAGAGAGAAAGTGCGTGTTTATCGTGCGTATTTTGCACGGAGAGAATTGTTTTGGTTGGATTGGAAATTAACGGTCGGAGGTTTATTATGTTTATAGGTATATGTATTTGGTTATGCTGTTGAAAACGTTATGGAACCGATCGAATGACGATTTCATTCTCTATACGAATAACTATTTTGCAATAAATTGTTTCGTTGAGGTATGTTTTTAGAAACATGAACAAAACTATGTTTAAACTCAATTTTAATCGAACTATCTGCGTGTTAATAGACCATTAAAAGCTTTTTATTAGTATTCGTTTATATATTTCGATATAAGTTATTTTGCGGCAATATTTGCAATTCATGGTCTATATACTCTATCCACATATAGAGGTTTGATACAGTAATAAACTGGAAGTTATCGGAAATTACAGCCACTCTTACATTCCTATCATTAATCGCAATTTCAAAACCAATTTTTAACTCTCACATCAACGAAACCACCATATATATCGATATTACCAACCTTTCAATTCCATAACACAATTCACAACGAGGTCAATCGTTCCAATCTTTCCATTACCCACACACACACAAGTCCTTCCTTCGCACGCATCACGTAATTAATCAATTAACCCATATGAATCTCAACCCTCGCGACCAAGCTTTCGTCGCCGAAGCCCATTTCCCGCGATAACGTCTATAGCTTTGCTCTCTGCGTACTCGCTCTGTATCTATAAGTATAGGAGAGTGCACACGTTCTATGTATATATGCGTATATACGCGTGTGCGCGCCTAAATTACCCGAGCTGTCGCGACTCGACGTACATTAAGGGTGTGCGAGAGACCCGAGCTTCAGTTTCCGATGAACCCACAAAATTGCAAGTTGTAATTAACGGCCCATTACGAAATAACGCTCGACTTGACCCTACAGCTGCTCAATTACGCTGATGAATTACGTATATATATATATATATATTCCTCGATTCCCGTGGCTCATATATGGTATATAGCGTATACGAACAAGCGAGGTATACGCTTGCGCAGAGCGCCGCGACGAATTCATCTTCGTCAAAGCGATGCTGCATACGTCGCTACCGCGAGTCCTTTTGCGAAACGATGAATATAGGTATATAGGTTATCTCTGCAGCGCTGTATTGTACGCGAATATACTCGCGAGAGCGCATGTACGCGTGAATACGTCAGACGAGCGACGGTGTGCGGGTCTTTGTCTCTGTCTCCCATACTATGACGCGAGAAATTTCTGAAGATCTACGGCCGCTCGTCCGGTTTCTGTCGTGATGGTGGATCGAGCGATCGGTCCTGTATACATTTGAGGTGATTTTAGGCTGAGTTGAAGGATTGGATTTGTTTGGATATTAATGGCGATTGGGATTTTTTTTATTGCGCAGTTTAATCGAAATAGTTAATTTTTTATCTTCCTACGTAAAAGATTTAGTGTAAGAGTGTAACCTTATAACGATTTCAGACTGGATATATAGGTATATTATCACCACATTCAAATATTGGGTTTAAATAATCAGGAATAAAAAAATTTATCGTTTAGAAAACAAAATATTGGTTGGAATTTTGATTGCTTACCCTTTATTCGAAACCTTTATGAGAATAAGTTCCCACTAGCAGAATGGAGTTTTTGGTATAGTGAGCTACAACAGATTGTAAGAACTTAAAAGAAATAATAAACAGAGCAGAAAATTTACAGGAATATGTAACATATGCTAAAAGAGTATCCAATATATAACTATTGTAAAAAATTCTGAAAATTTTCCATTTCTCTCATAGTACTAAAAGATTTTTCTGCAGCACTGCTTGAGCTCTCATAAAAAGTGCATATATTATTGTGCATACATATGAATTCTCATATCGGACATTTTTTACATCGAAATGAAATTTTCGGCACACCTGTAAGTCTAAAACGAAATTTTGGGAAAAGTTTTATATTACCAATTTTACGCAGTTTGAACAGCATTTTATTATTCTCTTTTGCAAAAAAATAAATTTTGATTAACAAAATCTATGCTAGAATTAGCTATTTCCATATTAGTATATTCAATTCAAACAAAATAATTTCCTTGACCAAACAATACCTTTCTGTACATTCTTTATTTATGCCTATTATTATCCCGACAATAACATTTATCGTAAGCTGCATGTCATCGCTAGACATTATATTGAATTATTTATCTTAGTTGCAAAATAGTGTAAAAAGGTTGAGAAAATATAAACCTATTGCTGTAAGTTAAATGGGGAAAAGATAAGACCATTTCATTTGAAGTCATTACTCTCTATCTCTATCGGGGAAGCACACGGATGCTGACATTAAAACGTGCATCTTTGTATTTAGATATTGCATTGACGGTAAATCCCCTGACATTTTTTTTTCCTTTTTCTGCAAACACTGACCTGGAAAACGTTCTTTCAACCGTTGCTATAAAAGCATTCTGGAATCGTACTACGAAGCACAGTCAGTAATCGTAAGTACTCGCAGCTACTCTACTCAAGATACTCAAATCACAGTATATATAACGTCAAGATATATCACGTTAATCATGAAGTTTCTACTGGTAACTGTTCTCGTAACACTTGCTATAACAACAGTGTATACTGTTCCTGTTCAAGGTATGTAACATCTTTTAATATAATGAGACATGTTTATTCAAGCGTTACTTTGGCAAAGTTAAAAATTTTCTAAGATTCAATATATAACACTTGCAGATGAGTTCAATATAAACGATTTGGAAGAGTATAATGGTCCAAATGAAGGTATCAGGCAACGTAGAGTGACGTGTGACCTCCTCAGCTTTGGTGGTATGGTAGGCGATTCTGCGTGCGCAGCAAATTGTCTGAGCATGGGAAAAGCTGGTGGACGATGTAATGGTGGAATTTGCCAGTGTCGTGTGTAAGAGCAGAACCTAAAACAGCGATAAATCAAATAAAGGACATAATAGTACAGATATAAAAACTTTTCATTTCTTTTTTTTCAGAACTACCTTCAAAGATCTTTGGGACCAACGATTTGGTTAATTACGATTGGAATTCGATTCGATCTTCAAATTTAATATTGACTAATGTGTTCAAAGTTGTGAATAAAATTCTACGTCTAATGATTAATGAAACCACGAATTCCTTATCTTATTCACCATATATTATCATAAACTTATTTATATCCATATAACAAACTCTAAATTGTAAACAATAAAAATATTGAACCATATACATCCACACCCACACACAAGCTTTTTATTTTAGCCCTACAGAAACCTAATTCTCTCTCTATTATAAATTCAAAGCCCGAAGGCACGGCTTCCCCGTCCCCCATCGCCACAACTTCACAATAACAAGCCCACCCTCCGCCAGCCAATTCCCACAGCCGATTCCTCATCGAATCCAAACACTTAACGCACCTCTCCTACATCAACCTCCGTCGCTTGAAGACCTCCAAAGTCCCAGACCAAACAAACTCCTCCATTGTTCATCCACTTCTCTCTCTCTCTCTCTCTTACGCGCGTACAAACGCCTCGCGTCCCGCAAGATCCAAAAGCTCGCGAGCTAGTGCACGCTGCTCTCTCAAAGGCATCGTTTCTTCTCCATCGTCCTCTCTCTCTCTCTCTCACTCTCTCCACCTACACGATGCCTGCGGGAGACAGCGTACGCGTAGCGTCTCTCTCTCGCGTTATACGCCTACCCTTGCATTATTTATGCCGGCAAGTGAGAGAGAAAGAGAGAGAGAGAGAGGGACTCGGGGGCGCTGCAGAAATACTACTTTCGGAACTTGGAAAACTTCTGACGGAAACCACGCTCGCACGCGGCAAAGCGGAAATTTATGGATTTTGTTTGGAGTCCCCGCCTACACCTCTACTCCCCTCCACTAGCGCCGGCTTTGATTTACCGCGTGGATGCGCCCGACGAGACGCGGCTGAATATCGCGCGCGAGCGTAAGAGAGAGAAAGAAAGAACGAGAGGGTGTATATAGGTACAGGGTGCGTGTATGTGTGTGTGTATATGCGCGAACGATCGCGAGTAGCAACAACGGATAGTGCGCTTCGTTGGTAGTCTCCCCCCCCCCCCCGCCGCCTACGCCCGATAATCTTGTTGCGGCTGCTGCTCCTATACTGCTGTGGGCGCGGGGGTGTCTTATGCCGTGGATCTTGGCTCAGCCAGCCGCGAGAAGGGATGTTTAGTTAATGCGCAGTGGATTATAAGTTTTTCTCGTGTGAGTGAAGGCTGGGCGTGGGGGTTGGACGTTATTGTCCGTGTGGTGGTAGATTTTGGTGTAAAAACTGTAATGATGTGGTAAACGTATATAGTTACGTGGGCGACAGCAAATAAATTTTATATTTGAATGTTATAATTTACAAATTTTAAATTATTTTAATTATAGTTTGTTAGAGTTAATTATTATAGTTAATGGGAAAAGATTATATTATAGTGTTATAAAATTCATCGAATTTTAGTAGAAAAGGCCATATGTTGTACACATAAATGATTTGTAATTGATTCTCGTATATAAAGTTTCTTTGTTTCATATTTGATTATTTATACGTATTTGCTGATAAGAACAAATTTTTAATATCAGATGTAACAAACTCGGTATCAATATTGCAACAGCATATGAGAACTAATATAGAAACATTGCTTATTATTTATGTTTACAAACTGATAAGTCGCAATTTGTGTAAATGGAATTTCCACGTCGAATCTTTCCTTAATTTAATCCAATTTATCAAATGTATGAACGTTTAATGATATTCACTACTTTGGTATCCTCGGCTAATGGCTTCATTGAAAGTATTCTATTCAATTTTCTAAGGAAATTACTGAACCATTTTTTTTACTATAATGCGCGCAAAAATTATTTTATAATTAAATTGAAATATCAGTAACATTTTACAAAAGTTTACAGAGAATACATAAATTCAATTAAAACGAATTTAAAAACACTAATAACTTTGTATGCGTAAAAAAATTTTTTTCTATTTTTTTGATAAAATAAAGCTGGCTTTTGATTGAAAAAAAATTTTCTACCATAACAATTATATAAAATATTTCAATAACCAAATTTCAACCTAAAATTAAAATTTAAACCTTATTATACCTTTAAATTATAATTGGACCACATCAATTCAAAAGCCACGCGTCTTGAGAATATTCGGAATTAGCAGAAGCTCGAACGTCAGTCTCGGAATCAACTCAGACGTTATATAATCTGCTAAACTCCGACGTATCGATCACGGGTCGAAACAACAAAACGTGAACATGGGTCGAGAGAGAGAGGCTCTCTCGCCACATGCAGCTCCGGTCGAATCCAGCCACGCGCTCGGCACCGCGTTACGGATTAGTCGTATGGCAAGGATCTTCTCCACCCACTCTCCTCTCCCGTATACGCCCAGTCAAATGCCTAATACGACTTAATTAAGCCATCGCTAACTAACATAATCTATCTTCGCTTTACGATAAACTGGGTGCTAGGTGCGCATGGACAGGCACAACCCTTCCCCGACTTAAGCCTCGAAGGCGATTATCTAATGCTCTGGCTATGCTAGGCCGCGTGTAAGCAGGCGCATTTGCATCGGATTGTAGAGTATAGTGTGTGACCCTTTTTTACTTTTTCCTCTTCACTTTGAAACTATCGAGAATTAGAAGTTATCGTTAAATATATGTTATAAAAGAGTATGTAGATTAAAATGTAGATGTTGAATTCTTTTACGGAGAAACAAATTGATGCGTTTAGTTTGAGGTGAATTAAAAATATGTTGCTGGTATAGATATAAGTGTTTAACATCTCCTCGGCTAAATGCAACTGCTGAAGCTGTGTGTGGGAAGAGAAGAGGAGACTCGCGATGGAACTACTCTTGCTTCTTGCACTCGAAGCTTAATTAGCGGAAGTAGTGCGGCAACGCAAAATCATGCGAACTGATTCCGATGCTATCGGAGAGTACTAACAAGGTGGTCGGGGAGTACTATATTGGTTGAAGATTTATTTTGTTCACTTTACTTATTAGTTGTAGTCAAACTTATCAAAGTTTTAAAATTTCGGTTTAAATTAGAAGCATATGAGGAATTTTAAAATCTCGTTTTAAACACTAATCTTTTGTCTTTTTATTCAAGTCACGTAACTACTTGCATGTATATTAACCATACCTTTCCAAATAAGTTTTAGCTTTTGATGTTGTTGATGTTCTTGTTGAAATTAAACGAATAATTTATTGAAATTAAAATTGTACAATATTTGTAATTTTTTACAAATTTAATGAGACTTTTCTACCAGCACTATTAACCTACTTTTTGGAAATAAATTCACCCTCTATACGTAAAATTTTAATGCATCAAACTTCTATACACCAGCCGTTTCTTATATTCACAACTCGGGTGTCATAATGACCTAAGCCGCCAAATTCACCAAAGAAAACGAGTGCGCCAACAGCCGCGAAGAAACGGAAAAACCTATTAATTCGCTCATTCGCCTAATCAGAGTCCAATAGCCCGTTCGATGCAGTCGATTGACCTGCACTTGCCAAAGGATCTCTCCTATCTCTCTTTCCTTCTCTTCCTCTCCCTCTCTCTTTCTCTCTCTTCTTCGTCCACTTCCGGCAATCAGTGGGAATCCCCACGACAAATGCGGACGTTCATAAACTTCCGCGGCGTAGTCCGCGGGAGCTTAATCGATCGGCGCTTAATGACTCGAGCATTCGGAGAAAAGAACAGGCCCGACCTGGTGTCGTTAATTAAACGGCACTTACCCCCCCCCCCCTTGCGCGTACGCTGCAGAGTTCCGCGAGAGCGAGTGGCCTGCAATTCCGCAGCATGCGCACGCAAATGGCTTGCTCGCAAGAAAGTTCGATAGATATGCCGTTGTTGTGTAATTAAATTGTAGGTGAAATGAGCTGAAACCCAATAATCGACATGGCTACCTATATCTTGTGTATTTATGAATTGGTTCATGGAAATATAAAAAAATATTTATGTATCCTGCGTAAAAGATGTCTTAATATAAATTATTTTTGTTTCTAAACCTCGACGTGACACCTATCATCGTGTTGATAATGAAAATATTCTTCAAAAATGTGTAAACTATAGTAATCAATAAATTTCTTTTCGCTAAAACGCTATTCCACTCAAAACTTACTAAAAACTTAGAATGTTCAACTTCGAACATTGTCAGATTTTTATCAAAAGTCATTCTATCTTCAGATGAGGAAGGTGTTGTCCTTTCGCAAACTCAATACCTGCACGGAAGCAGTTTAAACGCAGAAGCCTTCGGCGTTGACTTGCCTCAAGGGGGTGGAAAAGCTCGTGTGTGCATTATGTATGAAAAGTCAAACATCAAAACAAAACGGTACGGAAACTGCCTTCAGGCTCAGCACCGTATACTTCTCCTCTTTCGCTCTTTCTTTCTTTCTCGTTGGCTTTTATTCTCTTGTTCTACCGCGTAAATTAATATTGAAGTGATTAGATAAAGTAAAATGAACAAAAATTGAAATGTGCATAGAAAAAACTACTTTGCATAAGACCAACAAAAGGCATCATATATTAGTTAAAAGTGTTACTTTCCAGAAATGTAAACTAGTTTAAATCAGATTTTTACATTTCATTGCAATTAATCAATTGATTATACTTAAATTATGGAACAAAATGGAGGTTTAGCTATTTTGTAACAAAAACTCTGTACTTTGTTAACTAATAGTTTATAATCCCTCATCTTACTACAGAAAATTTGTTATTTGGGAAACTTGAAAAGAAAAAAATACCTTTACCTCTGGATGCTATTGTCTTGAATTTAACATTAGGAAAATCCCATAGTGAACAAAACTAAGTTAAAAATTCATGGCAATATAAACAAAATAAAAAGATTCTTTGAATTATATATTTTCTTTAAATTATATACAAACCAAAATAAATATTTTATAAAAAAACAAAAAATTAATAAATTTTTCGGTTAATAAATTTTATCCATTTCTGAGTTTATTTGTATAAGAGTAATATTTTTGCATAAATATTTTTTAAGACTAAAGGCACCTCATATTATGCTACTGATCAGATACATTTTTCAAGTAAAGTAAAATATTTAGCAAATATGTATTAAATTCAGAGTATTGAATTGCAGTTATTGAAAAGCTCATTTGGAGTACCGTTACACAATAATGTACAGAAGTAAAATCATCAAATGATTTCGTTATAGGTAATAGCTGCAGTCAATCATATTTTGATTATGCGACTCCAATAGCTACAGATTAATCTGTAGGTTGAATACAATTGCTGTTCCAAATATTGAAGTATAAATGAAATTTTCCATTTTAACGCAATAAATATGTTTCTTATGCTTTGCTTTTAAACGAAAAAAATCATGTTTTTATTAACAGTAATGACATTTTATTCCAACTAACTGTAATTAAGAGTAAAAGAATAACGTTGACAATAGATGCAAGTAGCGCATTATTTATTTGCAAACGTATAGCAGCCAAGTCGTCCAAGGCTTCGTGCAATGTACGCAATAAATAACAAGTACTTGGGAACAGGAGATGTTTAATGGGGACACGGAACTAAGATAAAATAGAAACATTTATTTAACGATTTGGGCAACAATATAACCCACGCAGGTGCACGTACATGCGCAGGAGATAACTGGTGCAACTAGAGTAAGAGCGAGAGAGAACAATTCAATCTGGCACTTACAATCAGTGTTACCGCAGCTCCGGTCTCTGGACGCTTCACACGCAGGATTAGAAAGATAGATGCGATACACAGATTTAATCAACACAATGTGGCAAAACGCAATATATTGCACGCCGTTTCCGTATTTATTGATTAACAATGTTAGACGAGCAATTACAATCATTAGGTCACACTGATCGGACAATTAACTCGCTTGCACATGGTGTTTCATGACCAAAACGACTTGGCGCGTTCTCTCGTACAAACGACATATACACGCTCAATATAAATATATTCGCACTATTTCTTTCTTTCTCTTACGAAAACTGTAGCTCGGATTTTATCTTTGATGGTATCTTTAAAAATATAAACCATCTTAGTAATAATCGATTGCATAATGTAGAGGAGAGATAGTGACAAAACATAATTTTCTGTCACACGACTTTGCGTGCTCCGTCACATAATTCTAACTGAAACTCTAAAAGTATTTCAGAACAACATATTTTTATCAGTTCCATCATAAATTTGTCTACACCGACAAACATATTTTATAACTAATACATTGTATCTTAATATTTTTCTGTAAAAAGGTAAAAAAACACGAAGAAACGTGCCATTAATTATAGAAAACTTTATACTAAATATTTCAACAAAATACCCTAAAAATAAAATAACTAAACCTTATTTTTGTTGACTGCACTAATCCTATCACCCATCAATGTCCATGTGTATACGTGTGCATATGTCTCTATATGTATATGGTCAAGTAAAATCGAGAGGTCAAAAAATAAATTTTCTTGAAACTCTCAGAAAATGTTCTGCTACTCATTCTGGATATCCCTGAATTTTTTTTTATTTTTTGACCTATAGTTTTGGAGCGGATGGAGCTAAAAATTAATCAAAATCCTGAATGTAATGATGAAATTTTATCAATATTAAAGGATTGTTTAGCTCAAAAACGAAGTAAAATTTCGAAATATCTTACATAGCCTTTTTTTCTTCTAATTTTTCGTAAAATTTAACTATATTTTTTCAGACCTGTGTACGACCTTTTGAAAAATTATGACGCGAATGAATTTTTGTAGATCTAAAAATGATCGTTAATCATTACAGGATTCATACGGACACTTTTGGACAATCAAAAGGTATCTCCATGAATTTTAGGGTAGAGAAAGTCCTGATCGGACTTTTAATTTTTTTAATTTATATGTTTCACTTGCATATCTGTAACTAAAAGCGTAAACGTATGGCATTAAAAGTATTCTTATTGAAAAGCTGAGAGAATTCTACAAAAAAAGTATTCTTGTATCTATCACAAAAAATGCTTCCTTGAGGAGTTATAAATTAATGAAAATCGGTCAAAAATGCAAAAAATCATCAAAATTCAGTTTTCGACCTCTTAGATCTTCAAAACTATGGGTCAGAAAAATCTAAAAAAATTCAGAGATATCCAGAATAAGTAGCAGAACATTTTCTGAGTCTTTCAAGAAAATCTATTTTTTTACCTCTCGATTAGACAGAGACTTAGCCATATGTATAACAGAACCAAAGCATCGATTTTTTATGACCGCCTTGGCCTAACGAATCCATTCGATGAAAAGCTCGGCGAAGAATCGTCGGTAATTACAATCCAACTTGAAACTTTCAACGAGGTCGAACTAGCGATTGACTACTGTGCTACTCTCCGCGTAAAATACAACGGAACAAAACCCAACCCAACCCTTTCCCTTACTATATACTTCCATACACGAAAGAATAAAGACGCGCACCACGAGCTCACGACGAAAAGACCCGGTGAGGAGAGAATGCAAGACGTTTGAGGAAGAGAAAGGGAACACGAGAAGGGGATCGAGAAGGAGAATAGCGAGTGGTAGGAGGGAGCAGTCCCAAGCGGGTCAATGAGGTCGGGAGAGAGAGAGAGAGAATGCGAGCGCGTGGCAAGGGCGTCGCAGGGGAAGCCAAAGCGAGAGAGAGGATAGCTAGACGACGGAGAGATGCGCTCTACACCGGGCGCCACCTCGCGAGGTGGTACAACCTGAAATGTGCAAGAGAAGGTAGCTGAGCGTAATTAAGAGAAGTTCGAGTGGCCGATTGATCGACCGCGGCTTATCAATTGATACACCTCATCCCATTTTGGCGGTGTCGCCCGGCTATAACGAGAACGCTGCTGATGTTTATCGTTGTTGCATATAGCGCTGTACCGTTATGGCTTGATTAAGTGAGTATATACGTGGACGCGGAAACTCTTGACGTTCCAGATTTGAGGAATACTGTTCTTTTCGTAAAGTTTAACAACTATATACACATATCTGAATGATTATTATACCTGATGAAATAGTAAAATTAAAAGATAGACTAGGTTTATTTATAATTAAATAATTATGGAAATTGTATGTGGCTTAACGCTGTCTATGGATTTTTAAATAATACAAAAGTTAAGTACGGGTAATAAAATTGTATCTAAAAAAAAAATATAAAAATGAAATACAGAGCACACAGTGTAAAATATTCGCATACATATAAGTTCTAAAATAAACGATGAGGGAGATTATGAATCTCGGGTAAAAGACTTACGCTTGTGTATGTTGAACCTTGATATGCAAAGCACGAAATAAATCAGGTCGGCCGATCTTATCGTTATTTTCTTCCTTCGACATTTATGATTTCACACAAAAGGCGTAATGGAATCCTGATGTTTGCAGATTTTACAGGTGATCAGTCTCAACGAGTTTGACCTCGTAAATCATTGTTAAATATTTCATTTTTTGATTTTACTTTAATGCGGGTACGTATACCTTCAAAAAATATATATATTATACGGATCAACCTTTTTCTCTGTTATCTGCCTACGGGATATTCCAAATATTCTTTTCAATCAATCATGGGTGACGCGGTAATGCTCTCGCAAAATATTTTTTCATTAAAATGTATATTTTATGAGTTTTCTAAAACCTCTGTCATTCATTTATTATATTGATGTAAATATCATAATAGTAATATTAGATACAGAAAATCAAAATTCATCAGATCAGATTATTAATTTTATATAAGATTTTATTATTATCCTGTTACTTTTTATAGTAGTTATATAATATTTAAACTTTCATTTTTTTTTTACTATTTTACACTTTACTTAATGGTACAGTAGTAAGTTAATGATAATATTTAGTTAATCTGTTAATCAAATAGAAGCCATTTTAATTAAAATCAATGTGTCATTCATAATACTGTACATCGACAAAGATTACTTGCAGTTTTGTAATATCAATATTGTCAAATCTAAATACTAAAATTTATTTTAAACTGGTGCACATGAATATAAAAAAAAGCAGAATATTGTATTTAGCTAAAATACTAACTAAAAATAGGTCATTTATTCTTAATACAATTTTAATGCAATTTTAATAAGTACTTACAAAGAATTTATAAAAAAATCTTTGTTTTTAATACAAGTATTCACAAGGAATTCATAAAGAAATCGTTGTTTTTATTAAAAGTATTTTGATAGAAAAATATAATAAAAAAAATATTTTAATAAATAAAATAAAAGTTATGTATAAGTACTTACAGAGAAATTTTTGTTTGGTACCTCTCCTCTCAAAATGCTTTTTAAACACCTAAAAACTTTTTAATCCAGGAGCGCGGGCGTGCTCCGAAGGCAAGTATGGAAGAGCCTAAGGACGACCGCGCTACATATACTTTGAAATGGGTCCCCGAAAATATCAATTACTTACTACAATTTTCAACGCTTTTATGTGAATTGTCTAATGGGAGAGATGCTAATTTGACTTCGGCGCGAGTGTGTGTGTACCAAGGAAGAAGGCGGAAGCCCTTTTTAGAATTCTCTCTTTCTGATTTTGGACATCCTCGAGGCAACAACCGCTTAAAAGGAAAAGTGCAAAATCATTCAGAAATCACACAACAACCAACGTTTTCACTGGCTCGACTCACCATTCAACCAAGGACTCTAACTCATCGTGATCTACTA
>JAWWEQ010000010.1:30825678-30844322 GCA_035583055.1 Torymus tubicola | reverse complement strand
GTGAGACAGAGAGTAGCGCTCTCTCTCTCAGTCTAGTGCATCGTACAAGATATATATATATATATATATATATATATATATATATATATATATATGTGTGTATATATAGGTGTGCAGAACGCAGCGGTGTACTCACTACTCCCCGCCGTGCGCGTGCATATACGAGGGGTAGGGAGAGTCATCTATACTCCTCTCTCTCCCTCTCTCTCCCTCTCTCTTACCCCCCACCATTGCTACCTGTGCTCGCCCTTCTCCTACGCCCCCGCCGACGACCTGCTGGGCAAACGACTGTCTCTCTCTCTCTCTCACTCGCGTATTCGTGCGGCTGCGCACGCGTGTGTATATATGTATACGTATATATATATAGAAGTTTCTGCGTCTGTCTCGCTCGCGCGTGGGATGCATGCAGGCACGCGTGAACTTGTGTCTCTCCTTCTCTGTCCAACGCGTACGGTGGAGAGGCAGCGGATTCTGCGAGGCGCAGCTCGTGCAAGTGTGCACGGTAGGTATAATGTGTATGTGTATGGGTGTCTACACACCTGATTTTGTAATGCCGCGTCGCCACCAAGTGATATACATGCGGAAAGGATTGATGAGTGGGTCTGTTGGTCACGAGATGTTTTGATTTCGAAGGTGGAGCGTAATTTTTGTTTAGTGCATTGTTTTTCGAGGCGATGATTTAGATATAATGAGGGATATGGTGTTCATAATTTTTGGGGCTTTGTTAAAGTAGAAAAAGTTCTCAGACTTTATTTATCCTTATACGAATTTGCGTGGTATTAAATTTCAAGGATAAAGTCACGTTAAAATGTAACAATATTGTATCCTTGGTTCTGTGTATTGATCTATGAATTAGCATTTATTGTACAGTATTATATTTTTCTTTCATATATTCAACCAACATTTTTTTTCCTACGTGGTAAAAATTGCTGCTATTAGTTATCAATAGATGTTTTACATTGAAGATTTGCACACTTCACTTTGTGTTTCATTTGCATTTTCATTGGAATCAATAATCTATTGTTTCTATACCAATCAATTCTATGTGCTATTCAATAACATGCTTATAATAGTTGTTTTAACGCTTCGATTGTAATTGCAATTCGTGTTTATATATAGTATCTCGATAATTATCGAGTATCATTCTACAAATGCTTTTGGTTTTGACAGAACGACTGACAACCGAGTAATCAAAGAATGTAAACGTGCTAAATAGAAATAGTATTGTGCATTTTAAGCCACTTTATCTTAATTAACTTAAAACTTCATCGTATGATAAAAACTTTTGGAAATTCAACTCTTGCGCAAGCATGAAAAAATTGAATTATTAACATAATTTTACGTTCAAATATAAAATGATATTAAAATATATACGTGATAATGTAATTTCATTTCTTATATATTTCATATCAAATTTAATTATAAAATGCATCCCTATTAAGCTGATTCTTTTCCATATATGGCTTCACTCATTCACATTGCAGTTAATTACACAGCAAGTAACAATGATTCAAACATATATTGGTAATTGAATATTGAAAAAAAAAAAATATATATATATATATCTATAAAAAAGTCATAATTAACAAGCTTTTTCAATATTCGAAAATTTCAGAGTTTTTTAAAATTAACAAATGTTTCAAATAAATATTCATTTCACATCAATTTATTGTCAATTTTATGTAAATCACATATACAATTCTCTACTCTTTAATCTTTTTACAATTGTGGAATAAAATATAACAGAACGAATCAACAGTTATTCAACGTTTTGTCTAAATATTACAACAATTTTTAAATACTCCAACGTGACTATAGATGATTTTGGAAAAGTGTCTCATACTCCGACTACTTCTACGGCATAAAAAATTTCATCACCCAAATTTCTATAAAAGAGCGCCACCGATGTGTCCTGGAAAAAAAACAATCTTTCAGTGTTCAAGTTACACTTCTGTGGAATTTTCTGTCTGCACAGGTTAGAAATATTCCATAGCTTAGCAGATTTAAGACTGCTTTCAGAAGGCATCTTCTAGATCTCAATTGAGTATTCGCGATGGCATCTTCTAGATCTCAATTGATTATTCCCAAAATGAGCGATTTTGTTGATTACTTTATTTTATGTATCGTCCCATTTACACGAAGGAATGTGTATTTATTGGCGTGAGTGTGGAGTGTGAATGTGAGATTATAAGTTATAAGTTTTATTTTTACATTTATTAGTTCTAAGTTTTATTTTGTACGACCTGGCTATATAAGTCAGCGATTCTATTCTTTTTTAGAAATTTTCGACAAAAATTATCATTCTAGTGTATTTTTATATTCTAGTCAGCTATACTTTCTAGTCATGAGTGATATCACGTATGTAGTTTTTAACTTACTATTTCAGTATTATTAGTTATTAGAAACAAACTGTGATATAAAAAATAACAATAAAAATAAAAAAAGGCTGAGAAACTATAGTTGATTAAGATAAATTTTATATCATGTTATCTTCATGCACTGTATTATTTACACGAAATATTAATATTATGTATTATTTTGGTTTGTAAAGCAACCTATTTACAATAAATGGCAATTCAATTCAATTCAAAACAACCACCAACCCACTATATATATACTCATATACAGATCCAATGTTATTCTCCGCGCATGCATCAGCTCAAAAATATAGTGGCCGTCCGACCTTAACATAATTCCCCCACCCTCTACCCACACACACCATCGCTCTGCGTAGTCTCGCGCCTTCTCTCTCCATCTCACTCTCTCGCACGATCCAACCCGCTGATTCCATCTCTCTCGCTCTCCTCTCCTCCTTGTGCCGTGCGCGCGCTGGCGCCGAGAGAGGCGGCACGACAGTTCGACGCCGGTCGCGCCGCAGCCAGCATGGCTAGCTCGTCCCCGTCGCTGCGCGCTATACCACGACACAGCTGTGCCAGCTCCCGGGCGACGACGTTGACGAGGCTCGTGCATTCGCCGACGAGACACGGAGCTCGACGCACCTGATCGCTCCCCTCTCGCATCGTGTCACACCCCGCTCTATATTCGTGCTCGTGTGTTTGTGGTCGCATATGATTGTAGAATATATATATAGGGAGGTTAGAGAGAAAGAGAGAGAGGGTATTATATACGTATAATGTGTATGCAGTAGCAGCAGCAGTTGTGTGTTGTATCTGTGTTCCGAAACAGATGCGCCGTCGAGTGAACATAACCTCGAAAGGGACAACTACTGCTACGTACACTCGTCTCGTGTTGTTTTGTCGTGACGAGGAGAAGAAGACAAACATACAGTGGGACGAGATTAGCGAACGACAAGGCGGAACTTATGCTACTGAGGAGACGACGGTGCTGATACTTCGAGGTTAGGTCTTCACTCTATCTCTCGCCCCCGGAGGCGCAACGCGCCCGTGTTTCTTATAGATAGACGTCCCTGCAGTTCTGCGCGCCGCTGGTACATACACCAGAGCGCTGTGTTTTTTAGGTTAGCTCGCTGAAAACATTGGCAATCGTTTGACGAGAATACTCGTCTTTCTCTATCATTCGCATACTCTGTAGCGCGCAGCTGGGAACGTCTACTGCTGCACTGTGCCTGTGTTGACACTCTGTCGCCGGGGTAAAGAAACTCTCTCTCTATATCTATCTCTCTCTCACTCGGCGCAAGGCCACTCTGCCGCGCGCACAGCGTTTCTACTGTGTGTGTGTATATACGCGAGAGAGCGGCTCTCTCCGCACGAGGGTTTCGATTTTTTTCCCGTTCCCCTCGCACGAGGAGAGACCGTATAGAGAGAGAGCACGCAGAAGCTATCTCTCTCTCTCTCTCTCGTTCCCTCAGTGTTTTTGTCGACGAGTGCGGTTTCGAGGAGAAAAGAAGGAGAAGAAGGAGACGAACATACCACGCGAGTGCACGTATATATATCTATACACAGTTTTCGGTGGGTGAAGGTGAAGGAGGAGGTACTTCCGGTCCTCGAGAAAAAGAGAGGAGGAGGATATTCTTTCTCTTGCTCTGCTCTTCTGCGCGCTTCTTTTTTTGGAGCCGAAGAGGAGAAGAAGGAGGAGGAGATACACCAACTATATTGCTTCGAGGACAAGGACCATAAGCTTGCCATGGTAAGTGGCTGTGTGTGTATATATGTATGTATACATATAAATGTGTGTATCTGTGATCTGCATGACGATGCTGATTTTCGTTTCTTCCTGTATAGTTTTTGAAAAGAGAACGAGCGACGGTTATATGTATATATATATATTTATATAGGGAGAGAAGGCGATTCGGGAATTTCGCGGCGGGCGAAAGTATGCGCGCGCCCAGCTGATGAATAATTTTGCATGTGAAAGGAGCGTCTGCTGCTGGTACTGTGCTACTGCTACTGGTGCTATACTTCGATGCTTGCTTGTTGCACCGAAAAAAAACGGGCTTTGCCTTTTTCGGAGACCAGTATAGCCGGCGTCGTCGATTCTGTTTGCTCGACCTTTTAGCATAGTATTCCGCTGTTTGTAAACAGTGTCATGAATGATAGATTAGAAGTGTCAGTTTTTCTCGTATGTATGTATTTACGATAAAGGAAGGGAGAGTTTATTAAAGTTGACAGCTGTGATTCGATGTGATATTAAAAAAAAAATTTAAATGCTGTTTGAAGAATGGTATAATTCACTGTATATATTTTGTATTGTCATCAAATAATTAAAATGTATCGAAAAGTAGAGTAAATCAATAAATGTTTTAGTTGAAACTAGGTGTGTATTTACATAATTTTGAAATGAATCACTCTCTTTTCTTACGTTGTATAAGGTCCACCCGCTGCGCAACCACGGTTAAGAAGGAAACTTTATTGGAGTATGATTTATTTCGACAGAAATATTTATAACTATAATTATACGAAAGAGAAATTCATTTTAATAATAGTGTAGTTTTATATTACAACTTTATTTGAAAAATATTGCAAGTAACGTAAACAATGTATGACTATAACATTTTCCTTTTTATTGTTAATTACTTTGAAATAATTGCATTATTATATAATAATTTTACCTTAGAATATCACATTGTATAAAGTAAAGTCGTGAATGAAATGCCAGTTCGCCTGAAGCTTTTATGCGCGAATAAAGTAGTGTAAACGTTTTTTGCTAATTCATTTTTCACAAAAAAATCACGCTTTTATTCAGCTGGACATGATTTATGGACGAGTTACTACACAACTTTTTAAGTTGTTTTCTTTTGCTGTATTGCACAATTTTACTATTAACCTTCTATTGAACATACATGACATGTAGAACTGCAATAATAATTAAATCATCCCATTTCGTTTTTGTAAAATTAATTTTTTTGTATATTTTTAAAAACTCGCAAGTATTTTTGCGATCAAACGTGACACTGGATTAATTTGAATGTTATATTTTGTGCTGAAATGATTTAAGATTTATCCGAATGACGCTATAAACATAAAACATGAAAGTGTCCAATCCTTTCGGACATATAAAAATACGAGTCTGTTACGAAAACATATCGACTCACCTCTCATATCTCTACACGCATATGAAGATAATACTGGGCTTCGTAAACTTAGTTTTCAAAACCACTGTTCATTCAATTCAGAATTCACGAGTCGCTCTCAATTACTTGGTAATCATTTGAATTTCTCCAGATGCGATACGACACGAGTTCGACGTAAGCACGCGGGACACAAGGAGACGCATTCAGACGATTATCGGGTCATCAAGAGAGAGATATGTACGTGTGTGTATATATGTATGTGTATGCGCGTGCCTGTAGCCTCTGATCTGAAAATAAAAGAAATGCCTTTCGACTTCGAGATAGCGGTAAATCCCCAAGTCGCATAAGTAGCCATCGTCGCTGTTCAATTGCGTCACACTAGCGCTCGCGTATGTGTGTGCGTGCGCATAGATGCGCATTTTTTCCATAGTTCAAACAAGTTTTCCGCATATATACATACGCTGTATCTATTGGGCGACCTTTGGAAGCCAGAGATCAGCAACAATTGTCATTTATCTACTATCTGCAGCGTTTAGGAGAACGTCGAGTGTTTGATATATAAAGAATTTTTTAGTGTACTCTGAATGAATGCAAGAATGATAAGAAATATAAAGACAACGATAATTTTAGATAATGAGAACAAAATGGAAAATATTTTTCGTAAATAACATAAGTCGAAGGAAAATATTAAGTTATTTTTTTCATTTGTATTTATTTTTCGTACATTATTGGCTTCAGTATATTAGATGTAAAATATTTTCAAACAAAATTAAATATATTTTCAATAGTAAAACTTACATGGAAACTTGTTTACAATATTAAAGCAGCACTGCCTACCATTATTCACTAGAGTATCCAATTTAAATTACAAAGAAAAACGCACATAAAAATGACAAGAGTAGACACAAAATTATTATTTTGAGATATAATAAATTTCACAGCAAAATCGACAAATTACTGAGATTAACGTTTTACTTTAAAATTCAAACTTATATATTGCATTTTCAAGTCATCTCGCAATTTTCCAACCCAAAAACAAACTGCAACTCAGAGACGAGAGACCCATATACCTGCCTCCTCACAAACTCCAACGTCACGCTGAGACTACTGCACTCTTTTCTTCTCTTTCACTTTAACGACCCCCACCGCGCTAATTTACATTAACCACATCAAAATATAACTCTCCTTTGAGGAGTAAAAGTCAGTTAATTTTGTCCACTTCTCCTCCCTCTTTTCCCGTTTCTTCCTCCTGCTCCTCCTTCACAAACAACCCGTCTAGAAAAGTTCATTCTAAGGCAAATAAAACCACGCGCCGTGAGCAATTATCGCCGGGGGGCCATTTTCCCAGTCCCCCTCCCCTCCCTTGGCAAACTATTTTTCCCACGACATATATATATATATACAAAACCTTCGCGCGCTTATATATTTTCGTCTCCACTTCTCCCGATTCGCCGCTGCTATACCACCGCGGTATATATATACGCAAATGCGCTAAACCTCTTGAGAATAATTGAATTGGCGCGGCGGCCACGAAGAGAGTTTATATGCGCGCTCGCGTCAGCCATTTATAAACAATGGGGGAGGAGAGGAAAAGCAGCAGTAGTAGTAGGGGGAGAACCTCGGCGGCCTCTCTCGACTATCATTTTCATAAATTTACGTTTTGCAAATGCACGGGGGCCCCGGTTTTCCGTTATCGCCGTGGTCTCGGCTTGTTAAACGCGCCCGCGCGTTTCGTTCATTCATTCGCCATGCGCGCGCGTTGCACCGAGCTCGGGGCTCATTGGCCTAGTTTCTGCTACTGCTGGCTCTCGCTCTCTCTCTCTCTCTCTCTCTCTCTCTCTCTCTCTCTCTCTCTCTCTCTCTCTCTCTCGAGTGCTTGATTGTCGGGAGCGCGTGCGAGAGAGAGAGAGAGCGAGTGAGCGAGCTGTAGAGTGCGGGCTATGTAGACGGATTTATTTGTCAACAACGCTTCTATATTGCGAGCGGCGAGTACAGTTCGCGCGAGTTTTGCGGACTGCATGGGTGGACTTATATGTTTGGTGTAGATGACGATTGCGGTTGGCTCTCTTTCTCGCGTGTATATATGTGCTTGCAAGCCCGCTTGGCTTTCGAGTGGATGTGTATATGGATATAGCTATTGTAACGCGGACTTTCGTTGAGATGGTTAATGTCAGACGATTGATTGAACGTCCGTGCCGCGAGGTTCTGGTTAAGATTAATGATTAATTTATGATGAGTTTTTTTAGTACGATTTTCATTTAATTTGGAATTAAAGGATAATCAATATAATGTTTTTCAGTTAGCCGTTTTTTTATAAATCTTTCTTTCAGATATTTATCGGTTAAATGGAATTGATGTGAAATTCCCTTTGACAGCTCCGTGAACATAGGAAAATTCTGATTTCATGCTTGCCTTTGATCTTCACGGTAACAATTACCTGAATTTAATTGGAAATTCGCTTTATCATCCTTTGTATAAAAAAGTATTAATACATTCGTTATAGTTTTTTAATTTAAAATAACTTTTTTTAAAAGATACTTGATGTATATATAATTTCAAAATCTGAGATGTCATAAATGAGAAGACGAGTAATAAATTTTAAAAACAATAGATCTAAATTTTCTTGCACAACACTTTTTTATCTATAATAGAATACTCTTCTTGCATTGTAGATCAGCTTTGACCTACTAAAATATTTTGTTATTATTGCTTATATATTAATACATACGATGGCATAAATTATACGAATTAGAGCGCTTAAATGCATAGCGACGATATTAGAATGTTCAATTCAGTTGATATTGATTATAATAATTTAACTATTCTATTATTTCGGAAATTGGATTTACCGCTAAATATCCTATCAATAGAAAATTCTATTTCTCATAACATCACAGTTATACAAACAAACCTCATACAATTTCCATTAACTTATAAATTTATAACGAAACTAAAAGTCATCGCCACTCTAATTCATATATTTCTTTCAGAAAAACTTTTCAAACATAATTCACGCTACGTTTATTTCAACATAATCACAATCCCTCTAGCAATCTGCAAAATGTTCGCATTTTCCTTGTTAACAACCAGCAAGTTTTTCATTACGTCGCGTTGTCGTCGTCGTCGTCGTCGTCGTCACGCATGTAACTCGTTTTCACTGTGCTACCGCTGCCGCTATACTGGCGCACCACCCGACGTCGTTCCGGTGGCGGATGCTGCTGCTGCTACTGCGGTTGAAGGAGATGAATCGCCCGGATGCTTAATGCAAATTCGCGAAAAAAAGAGGGCGAAAAACCGACGACACCCTAATGGATATGGAATATGAGGACGACGCGAAGATATCTTGCTCGCGCTCGAGTCAACGGCAGCGCTATGATTTATCTTTCGCTCGTTGAATACATTGTGTGTAACGCACACACATATTTTCGCTGTTGATGTTAAACTTGAAAAAAATGAGTTAGGATTCATTAATCAAAGACCGGTGCACGCGGTTGGTTGGACCGTTTATTCAGGTTCGCACATATGAAATTTAGATTACGCTCGACAAACGTTTTTGCTGAATATTTTTATTTTTGTTTTTTTTTTGTTGCCAGTGAGAGGAGATGAGAAGCTCTTGATAATGTGCATTAAAGTTCACGTTTTATATATACGCTAATGTAAATTTAAAATTGTAAAGTAGAAGGTATGTTAAAAAATTGAGGGAGAGACAAAAATAGGTATTACAATATGTGTTGTGTTGTTGTTATATATTGAAAAGAGATTCGATATTTTGTGCACACTATGGATATTTCGTTACATGCATGAACATGTCGTGTGTTGCACTTCTAAATTTAAAAACAGAAATGCGTGACTGGAAAAACGTATATTGAAATCCCGTTCGTTTCTGCTAGCAGAGCAATATTTTATTATACGTCGTGTCTAAAAGAAACTATCGCGTTGTGTGAGCAGCGCTAGTTCGATACTGTAAGCTATATTAAAACGTCAATCTTGTTATATTGTTGGAGACGAATTCATGTGCAGCGTAAAACAACTTTTATGCAATTGAGAGGAAAAAAAATCGTTCGATACCGAACAAGAATTTTTCGCAAATATTGAAAGCTTTCCGCGATAATGAAATATAACCAAAGTGCCTAGTAGTATTATCGTTTCAAACTTTTTCCAATATTTCCTTCGTATGCACTTGCATGAAAATATGCTCGTAAAAAATACGAAGTATTAGAGAATAATCGATATTCCAAGATTATGAATTTATTTGTAATAACAAATATTGTATTCGCTCTTATTCGCATCACGAAATATACATTCCAATTGATCACTTTTTTGTAAAATAATTGACAAAAAAATCATAATAAGAATAGATGCAAATATAAATTTATTATATTTATTATATTATTTTATTATTATACATTGTAGAGAGGTCACATTTTTTACATATTGATCACAATATTTCATTCAAAATTGAAAACACTGCATTAATAAAAGAATTGATCGATGTATTTATAACATATCTGTTGCAAAAATTTGTCTAATTGCCATTTACTATGCAGTACACCAATGTCAATTGGCTTTCACTAATTGCATTCAACTTCGTAAATTGTATTTTTAGAATCTAGCACATCCGAACGGTTCCACGAAGAGAGGTTATTTCATTATTAATCAACTCCACTGATCTTACACTCTGTTGGAGCAGAGAATTAAAAATTAATACTTTCGTAAAAGTTTGATTGCTTTAATATTTCAAAGGGAAGAGTTTCGCACCAACGTTTACAACATAGCACTATTTTGCAAATCTTCTTTTTATGAATAATTGAAAATATAGAAATCCAAATAGAATAAAACCAATTTTATCCTTTTCAAATTTATTTTTGTTATTGAAATAGCTTTAAGAATTCATCGACCCTTCAATAACGAAAAACTCTGTACAAACCACGCATGATAAACCTATATGATCGCGTAAAAAAGAAAAGAGATGAAAAGAGAAAACCGCAGCAGCTGCTAAACACGATGTCACTATTACACGAAGCATCATTGCCTATACCTAACAGCAAATCCCTCCTCTCGGTATTAACCTTTTCATCGCACATAATCACCGATATATACCCCCGATCCGCATTGTGCGAGTCGCTCACACGCGGGAGAGAGAGCAAAAGAACGCCGAGAGATGAGAGCGTTCACCGCACGTCCGAATAAACCCATCAGCGTGATGAAGAGAGAAACAACTTCCGGTGCCACCGCTACTATAGACACTCATATATACACGCGCGCGAACGGCTAGCTGCTCTGCTTTTGTCGCTTGGACACACAGAAGAAACTAGCCAGCGGAAAGTCGAAAACAAAAAAGTTCAAGCATCATTAGTTGATTGCGCGCTTTCCGCTCTTCTTCTCCTTCGAGTGAGCGAGCGAGATAAAGACAAGAGAGCTGTAACCCAAGGTCGCTGATTGAATTGGTCCGCGTGCACAAGCTTGCGCGCGAAAGAAAGAAAGAAAAAAAGATGATGATGCGGCAGCTGCTGCTGCTGCTGCTACTACCAGCAGGCACCGAGCGCAGCTTTTGCACTCTCAGCATCACAGCGTGCAAGCGAGAGCGCGAAGAGTGAGCTAACAGGCAAAAAAGAGGCTCGAGAGAGAGAGAGAGAGAGAGAGGAGAGGGATTTCGGTCTCTCCTATCTTCTTTTACGGCCGCAAGTATTAGCAGCGCGCATGAGACAGAGAGGCTGAGGACTAAGAGAAGAAAGTACCTCCTCCCCTCTCTTCTCTCTCCGTCTGTCCTGCTACACGAGAGTGGCCGGAAAAAAGAAGTGTATAGCGTACAGCGCCGTGCTGTATGTATATATATACGGCTGTACAGCAGCGGTGAGGAATTCGCGTGTTCTTCTTTAACCACGGCTCACCTTTAATGCGAGAGCTCCGCGCGCAAGCGTGTGTGTGTATATACATATATATAGAGTAGATATGTACGTACACGTGCACACAGCGCGCGGCGAACCCTCGTCATGAACCGCCGTGCGCGAAGTAGTGCCTGGGACGAAGTAAAAATTCCGCGTCTAGGGGGATGCCCAGGTAACCTGAGATGAGAGTAGGGAGGAAAGGTGTGCCGCCGCTGCTACTGCTACTATACTGATGATGAGAGTAGGGGATTGGGATGTTATTCGTCTGTGTGTATATACATATATATGCGTGCGAAGGTTGAACGAAATTTTCCGTGCGCTCTTTGGTTTGGAAAAGATGTATGAGGTCTAAGGTCGGGTCAAAAGTGGAGGAAAGATGTTTTGGTTCGGATTGTAGAGCTGTATAAGTAAGTCAAGTGGAAATATTTTTTTCCGGTCTTCGTGGGGTTTATTTTTAGTTTTTCACGAGGACCACGGCTGTGGTTTCTTGATAATTTTTCCTTCGATGTTTTTTAAGTGATACGTCCTAGATTAAGATATATTTCAAATTATATGTAACATGTCTTTAATAAAGCATTCGTAACACAAAAAATGTAGGAATAAAACTTTATAATTTAAATATACGGCGAAATATTCGGTATATTATTTTATTATACTTTGTCAGTCTCACATTTATTATCCAAAAAAAAAAATGTTAACTTTACAACACCCAATGCTCGCATTACTAAAATGAAATATATCGTCAAATGAAGCAGTGAACCCTTTATCATAAAAAAAAAAGAAAGATGAAAAGGTACTCATAAAGCAATAAAACGCAGGTACCCTCACCGCAGAAAGTCGAACGCGAAAAGGTCGCGCTTCCGAATGCAAAAAAGGGGAACAGAGGGTATATATGAGGAAAACCGCTCTTTTGCAGAGGTCAGGAACGCGCAGCGAGCGCCTACACTTGCGGAGGTCAACTGTATATAAAGCCAACTCTATCTCTCTTACTCTCTGCTGCTACCACCACCGCTATGAAGTGTGCAGCAGCAGCAGCCCCCCTTGAAAGCCTGAAGGCTGAGCCTCTTCCGACACTTTTCATTGGGCTCTCGTGGAAAATTACTGGAATCCGACGGACGGGGTGAAGGGAGCACGCCCCTACACGGTGGTTCTTTCTCTCTCTCTCTCTCTCTCTCTCTCTTCCGTGCACTCTTCTTTCTCTCTTTCACCGCATCGAATCGAATTATCGACGGTGGCGGTGGTAGCGGCGCGCCGATGGTTCTCGATAACGAAATTTGATTTATTTTCTTCCACTCTGCGTTCTCGAGCTGACGCCATCGCTCTCTCTTCTCGCGTTCCTTCTATACATATGAAGAATTTCCTCTTACCGGGTTCCTCGACGGACCTTCTAATATCAGCTTACGTGATTTCCGCGTGCTTTCGACGGTGGCTGAATTAATCTCTGATTTAGTGTGGTTCAGGTGTATTTAGATAGAGGTCATTTAGTATTTTGTTGGGTGAATGGTTTTATTTCCGTATTTACATTACATTATGAGATCCTAATTAAATCGCTTCATTAGCAGGTGAAAGAGAGCGAGATGGGATATTATTAATTAATTATGTAGAGGATTTTCTATCAATTGTGTGTGTACCGTTATTATTATATTTTAATTAACTTGTGCATAATTAAATGCAAATGTGGAAATTGCTTAAATTTACGCGTTATAAATAATTTCATCTGTGCTGATATGTATCAAAATTAAAAAAGAAAGGTAAAACGTTTTTTATTATATTCAGCGTTACTTTGACAAATGACTTTTCTATTGTTCATTTCATTGAAAATAAAAGGAATTAAAAAATCCGGTATTCATTATAATAAGTTTTACAGGCCGAATTACTACGTGGGAACAGATTTATTTAATATTGCACCTTGTACATTGGACAAAGCATATGTGTGTGTGTGCAAGTGTGTGTACCTACTGCTCTTACTGCTCTTCCCGCGTGTAATTAAACGCGTTTTAATGAATTCTATATTTGATGTAGAGAAATACCGAGAATTGCATTTAGCACTAAAATTTTAGGCGAAAGAGGATTTGTTAATATTAATTTTGGTAAATTGTATTGGGCAATTAAATCTAATGAGTTTATAGTAATACATCAACAATAAGTCTAGATATAAATTTTATTCAAGTGTTTTTCATATTGTTTGCTTAATATAATTAATTCATAATTAATACATAGGTAGTACTAACAAAATAACTAAAGAAAAAGTATCTGTTTAAACAAAAGATTGTAAATATAATTAATATGTATTATTATGAATTAATTAATTATTTTAAGAATCTTTTCTTATTTTATCAATTATATATTTATTAAAACTTTAAAAAAGTATTCAATGAAATCGTAAAATATTTCCCAATGTAAATTTATCGAAGCGAATAATTGAAATATTAACATAATTTTGCTTAAACATAGGTTTCCAATTAAAAATTTCGATATTCTTTGATCCTAAGACAAACCTCAAATTATCTTTATCTCCGACTGTTCTCTTGAGCCATCTCGCAATAGAGACCGAAAGAAAAGTCACGACACGAGAGTAAGAGAAAGAGAGAGAGAGAGATCGCGATAATTGCGCTACATATTCCATTGAATAGCCGGTAATTAAATTCAAGTAAATTCCGCCTAGCCGTGTGCGACTCTCGCGACTAGCGCACAGCGCGAAAAGTTCGGCTCTCCTTCTGTACTCTCTCTCTCTTCCTTCATTTTCTTGCAAATTAAGGAGTACACGTTTCAGCTTTTAGTTTCCCCGGGCAACCAGCGAATCTCTCTCTCTCTTTCTCTTGCGAGTGGAAGGGGAAGAAGAAGGAAGAGAACGTCGAAGCAGAAGAAAAAAGTAAAAAAGGAAGAGAACCGAGTGGGGGTGGTGGGTTTCGGAAAGGGCCAAAGTTTTTCACTCTTCTTTCGCGTTGCGGCTCTCTCGTTCGCCATGACCTAGCGATTGGTTCGTCGGCCGACCGAACGTGACTTTCGATCGGACCCCCCCCCCTGCTACCGCCGTAGCACCGCTTGAGTGCGATCAAACACTCGTTTTTTTTTTACCTATTTGCAAATGGGCTCTCTCAGTACTCGCTCTCCTTGTGCAGCGGTGAGGGTGGTGGTAGCGGCGGTGAACCTGCGCTTCGGATTTTCTTGAGCGATAGCGGCGGCTCGACGACGGACTTTTTTCGCTCCACCTTCCTGCCTCCCTCTCTTACGCTTTCTCCCTCCTTTCCTTCCTACGTCTTCTCTCTCTCTCTCTCTCTATCCTTCGCGCTTTGTGTCAAGTGCCACTGAGGGGGCTATTAAAGGCCTTTAGACACGACGGCAAATTGCGCCTGATACGTGTAACTTGATAAAGACTTTCTTCCCTCTCTCTCTCTCGTGCGCTCCCTTTTTATAACGTTCCGACGTTTTTTCTCTCTTACTCTTTTTCTTTCTCTCTCTCTCTCTTCCGATGCAGGAGGTGAACAGGGTTGTAATTAAGGCCTCGGTGTGCACGGGGAGAATGTGCACGTTGGTTTGATTGATTGCACACGAGGAAGGCTATTTTTTTTGCGCACACACGCGCGGTTGACTTTTTTCGGTGCTGTACACGTTCGGTTGGAAAGCGAAAAGGAAACGTCAAGGTTGGTTTCTCAGTGCAAGTGTATACGCGCGGATGTATTTTTAGAGAGAGGGTGTGTGCAGTGTAGCAGAATATAGAGGCGATGTGGATTTTAATTAATGGTTTCAAAGAAACCAAGTATATTTACTCACACACATACACGTTGCAGTGTCGGTGGCGGTGGAGTTACCTAACTGCGTTACAAAGTAGATCGACGCGGAGGAGCTGATATGGTTCGAATTTAACCGCGGCGGCAACGGCAGCGTGTATCTAACGTAAAATTGAAAGCCCGCGCTTCGAATTTAGCGCTTGTTGAACTACTTTATACTTTCAAGAATAGAGCGCTATTAGGGAGGTAGTTTCGCATGTTCTTTGAACGCTGCTACTTCGCAAGTTGCATGGAACTTTAACATGGCAGTTGAAAATTTTTTTGTTATTATATTTGCAAAATTCTTTTCATACAATTTTCAAATTGGTTCAATTATTTTTTCAATTCGTATCCTTTTCATCGTCATTCAGAAATATAACAAAAAAAAACAAATTAATAAAACAATTTTTAACTCTATTTTTACCTTTGCCAATATGTAATACAAACTGTTCAGTGAAAAACAAAACATTCGAATGTGAAGTTTTCAATGAAAATATATTATTATTCAATTTGCACTTCATATGCCAGTGCATCGAACAGAAATTTTCTTTGTACATATCGATCAATGGAAAATTTGATTGACCATTATTGTATAAAAATTCTCTGAAAAAATCACGAGTGCTCATTGCGCTTTTCAGTCAAATTCACTTTCCTTATCGAATTGACAAAACCATATACGTATAGAATCCCCTTCGGTCTGCTTGACAAAATTAAATGAAAAATCCCCATTGACGTTACCCTCCTCTCCTTTTACCGAAGGGAGGTCGAAAAACGACGTTACTTTCGTATCAATAAACCAATCGGGAACAAGAGCCAACGCTACTCGCTCGCGAAAGCCTCGAGAATTCGCTTATAGGCGTCCCGACGGTGGCAACGGTGTGGTATAGCAGCGCATCCCGGGCGCTAAATAATCCCTCCTCCTTCGCGTACACCGACATCCACACCCACTCTATACATGTATGCTACAAACTACTCTTCCTATATCTATATACATATAGGTATATATACACTCACACGTGTACACACACGAGCGCGAGTACAAGAGAGTGCGCTGGAATTCGAGAGGCTCTCTCACTCTCTTGGGGGTCCGCGCGCGCGCGTGTAAAACTGGGTTAGCCTTAATGTAGGTTAGTTCAATCAATTACTTCCGTATGGATCGCGCATTCGCCTCGGTGTAAACGCGTTCGTTAGGTACACCAGAAGGGTTAAAAGCTATAGGAGAGAGAGAGGTGTTAAAAGGGAGGTGGGGCGCGCGGTGTGGAAGGACATGCCGGTGTGTGGCGCAATTACGTTCGCCGTGATGCTGTCGCTCGCAGGAGGGCCGACGACGACGACGTCGCCACATTGCCTTTGGTGTAGTGTCGTCGTAGTCGTTGCTGCTACTTCGGTACTGTGTGTATGTATGTATGTGTGTGTGTGTGCTGAAAACGGCTGTCGCGTTCTCGAAAAGCCACGAAACTCATTAGCACTTCATAGGCAAGCGCCCGTGTGTAAGAGTGAGGCCAGCAGACGATGAGGAGGGGGGGAAAAAAGAAGAGAGTAGTCGATTTCGCGATACTTTGAGAGGGAAAAGCTTGCCGGGGAAGGGCTTAAGTTTGATAGGAGATTGTTAGAAGATAGGGTGTTTTATACTCTCGGGATTATGGGAGGTAATGAAAGATTTTTAATAAAAGCGGAAATGATTTTTTATGAAAATTTGTGGCTTGAGCGCGGAACTTGTAATACTCCATTGAAATTAATAAAAAGTGGCTTTGAATTCATTTTCTGCGAAATTAAAAAACATCTTTGTGATGAAAATTCTTTGATTTTAAACATAATTGTTTTGTGTGGCAACCATGGTTTATACCATAGAACTTAAAAAATTAATCTTTTTTTTATTTCGTCTTTTTGCATTATTAAAATTCAGCCAATGTAGTATGAACAAAAGATTATCCACAGAAATTTTTATAACGAAAATCTTAAGCTTTGGGAAGAACTTAGAAACCACATGTCCGCGCCCGCTCCAAGCCTGAATATGCCACAAAAAAATCTAGTCGTAAATGCTCAAGGTGACTAATACCAAGGTTTCCTTTTTTCGTGAATGGTGTGCATTGTAGTATTTTTTTTAAAATGGCATCTAAAGACATACCACCAAACAAAATTTGTGAGCTTAGCAGCTGTAAAAACGTTCATTGTTCTAAGTTACGTTTATCCATTTCACATAAAGTTCTTGTGTTCTACAATCAATTAACATATTATTATAGAGCATGGAGCAAACATAACATATCAATCCTTATAATTTACATTCTCGCAACGTCAAATCGTTCATCATCCAAAATTCACCAGTTTTTAACAACTAACCTCACACATAGGTACACCCATATACACACACACACACATACACGACACCATTAAACTTTCCATTATACAGCGAGCGCCGCGCTTGATATTCGCATTTCGAAGCGTAGTAAAGCGACATTCTAATAGGGCTGTTACCATAAAGGCCGTTAGTACCGATATTTAGTGTTGTTGCGTGACGGAAGAAGGAAACGAGAGACAGAAGTGGATGAATTGTGCGAAAGAGAGTTAGGAGCGAGCGCGCCGCTAGGAGGGGCCGCTTCGTGCGTAGTATATATATATGCATTGCATCCCACATATGTATATATACACGCACGTATACACGCATATATATAGGATTCTATGTTCGTACAAAAGAGGGCACATGGAGAGAGAGAGAAAGCGAAAGAGAGTGAAACAGAAGAGTAAATGAATATTCCTGAGAGCCTCGGCAATTGCGACGACTACGACAATTCGCCCTCAAAGTATATCTCGCCTCTCTCTGGCATAACGAACCGCTCGAATGGCATGTCACGGCTCTGGCGTTCGTTGAAGAGAGTAATGAGGAGAACGAGTAAAGCTGGGGCGAGGTGGTGAAAAGCTTCGGTTGGGATATACGCAGAAATATAGCGATTCAAGGGTTTCTTGAGGGTTGTATATTTCGAACTGAAGCGGTTTCTATGAGAGAGATATTGAAATATATTCTTCGAAAAAGAATTCGGTTAAATAGAAAGGCATTTAAGGGACATATTAGAAGAGAAATTATGACCTAAGAATAAGAAATGTCATTACGCGAATGATTTACATTCTCGGCTTGGATATTGTCATCCATATGAGGGTTATTCTTGTAAATCTTGAAAACCTACATAAGTTGCAAGGTATCTTGGTGTTGGTTATAACCAATCTATAGATTTTAAATTATGGAATTTCTGTAAAAACTCAGTGTAATAACAGTTGACGGTAATAGAATTACTCATTGTCTATAAATAACTTGCAATTAATATTTTCCTAACAGAACAATATATAAATGCGTTACATATATCTATTGCTGTTCTTAGAAAAAAAAACAAAATAATATTTTTTCCTGTAAAGATCAACGTCATCATACACTGAGAGAAATGGTCTAGGAAATTTTAATACAACTTTAGTAAAAATTACTATATTTTATACAAACGGTGG
>JAWWEQ010000010.1:30800759-30818475 GCA_035583055.1 Torymus tubicola | reverse complement strand
TATATATATTTTTTTTTTTTTTAACGGTTCCGTAAATGAATGTTAAACGATAAATTTATATTGCGTCGTCAGAGCATTTATCAGCGAACTTCAATAATGAATGTTATGGAAAGTGAAGTAAATTTGCAAGTGGAGTCTACATCTCTCGGGCAAGTAAAAACACTGTACCTTACGTGTTTTAACACGGAGAGAAACAATAATAAAATTTACATTTATACTCTTCCGTATATTGTGCTGGAACGTATAGTAAATGTCTACAAGAATAGGTTCGCGCTTCTATGTATATTTATTATTATTTTTTTGTCAAGCGCGCTTCAGTGTGTCTGTCGCAATCTCTTGAACATTTTTCAAGCTAAGCCTGAACTTTTTATAAAGCTTGTTATTGTATTCAAAATAGAAGCAATGAAAATGCTTTCTTCCTGGATTATTATTACACGAAGATTGCCATGCAAATTCATTAGAATGACAATAGCTGCTCTAGTGCTTACAACAGCAGCACCAGTAAGAAGGTGTATTCAGCCATATGCTACCACCAACGTTTATGTAACCTCTTCTATTACTTTCTTGTCTTTTTTTTTCTTCAAAAACCTTGAAAATTTTTTCCTCTTAAAATTTATATTAAATTAATCTTGTTCTTCTTTTCTATAGTGAACACCTCTGTTATACATCATCATCAACCTCACATATATACACCTCTCTACAATATCATATCACCATCCAATTGACCTACTGTATTATTGTAGTTAAATACCCTCGAATATTGGTTCACCTCCTCCCCCGCGGCTACTTTGTCGATGATCCGCGCGCGCGGACATTAATGCTAATGCAATCTGCGCGCGCACGCTCGTCTTTTTGCTCTGGAAAATTGATCATTCGGCATCCTTGATGAATGTAAACCGCGTATACTCGCGCGGCGGCGGCAGCGCACGCATAGGCTAAATTCTCTCCCCCCTCCTCCCTTACCGCCACTGCCACTGCCGTGCATCCACAAACTAGTAATTGTTGATTCATATATGCGGCTATTTCGGCCACACACTGCATGCGCGTACACACGAGTGAGCTCACCTAGCAGTAACAGCAGCAGCAGCATCCTATGTTATTTTTAATTAAATCTAAATCAAATCAGAGGATTATACAGAGAGAGAGCGAAGCGAGGAGGGATATATGTATAGAGGAGAGATGAATTTCAACGTTCCTGTGTTCGCGGACACTATAACACAGAGAGAGACAGAGAGAGAGAGAGAGACGCTGCCACTCTACCGCTGTGGGCATTAGCATGCGATATGCCTCTCGGTTTCACCGTATGTGTGTATATATTCGCGACTACGACGACGACGACGACGCATACAATGTTAAACGTATCGATTGATTATCCAAGCGTTATACGTGTGCACTCCGCGCGCCAATGATTAAGCATATTATATCCCGCGTGCAACGCTGCTTTTTGCAAAAGAATGAGAGAGTTCAATTGTATGTGTGTATGTGGGTCTGTTTTAGATGCGCGAGGTACACACGTGCGCATGTTGATAAAGATTATTATTCCACAGGGGACATGAAAAAAAATCGTCGCATTTGTGATGTTAATAGCATATGCCGCGGCGGTTGGTTCGTATATATGTGTGTACACGCGATAATGTATAAATAATCCAGTGCTCGCGGTATTCTACGGAATGTAGACGTATTTTTTTTCTTGTTTGAGCTGCGTAATTATATGTCGATTCTAACGATGATAACGACGTGTGCTCTTAATGACATGTAATCATATAGTGCTTCATTGGTTTACCACATCCTTCTATGAAGAAAAAACAACAAAACATTAGTCGACTATACTCTTCCATAGAAATTACCTTAATTTTAAAATACACCACGTGTCTCGCAATAATTACCCACATCATCGTCGCTAGTATATATAGACTACACTTAAAAGCGTCTAAATACAAAAGGAATACCTTCGATAACCCGATAATTCCTGATCAAAGCTATCCAACGCGAGCGGGATATTTAATCTTCTCCAATTTTTCCACCTAAACCCTCCACCCCTTGTATCATATACTACTACTGTGGTAGCAGCAGCAGCAGCTGTATTGACTTTTCATCTCGTGTCCCACAATTCGCCATTAATGAGCCCGTATAACGCTTATCGCACGCGCGCGCGCGCATTTTTGCATAATTAATACGCCATTCAACTCGATCAATTATTCGCTGGCGATCAGTGAGCGCGCGCGCGCGTATATATATGCAAAAGGGGGAGAGTCTGCTACTGCTACTATATACTACTGCTCAAAAGCCACTTTGGCTCGTTCAAAATTGGACGCTCGCGTATCTTTCCGCTCGTCATGATCGCGATTAACGTGGCAAATAGTAGGCGCATATATACCAGCTACTCTACGCGGCTTGTCGCAAAAGCTCGGTAGTATATATATATATATATATATATATATATATATATATGTATATATATATGTACGATCAAGCTTTGCTATTTCCCAATCGCTGCTATACGGGTAAACAATTATTCGGCAACGAGGTACTGTCTCTTTTCTCTTCCCCGCGTTATTGTTAAATTCACGCTAGGTTATATAAAAGCTATAAGAGAGTGAGTGAGAGAAGGTTTATGGATCGTTATATACGGGAACGTCGTATATATGTATATATATAACAGTCGACTAGATCATTTTTCGCGCATGCGTGTGCGGTATATATAGTGTGCACACGGCTCTACAAGTACCGTATAGCTAGCACCGCTCTCTTACTTTAAATCTTTTGATCATAAACGCCGACACGAGGGAGAAAGAGAGAAAGAGAGTGAGCGAGGGAGAATGAGAGTCATGTGCGCACTGTGACGGCACTTTATACAGAGTTCACTCGCGTCGCGAAGATTGAGAGAGAAAGATAGGGCATTCAGGGCCGAGAGAGAGTTGTCTCTCTATGTGTGTGTGTCTAGTATCATATATACACATTCACGTCGTTGTCATTTTGGAATTGGATCGGCAAGTCTGGCCACTTTTGTAATTGTGTCCCGAAGGGAGTGGCCCCCCTTTCTGCTATATGATAAAGCAGACGACGGAGTGAAGGAGAAATTAATGTTTATAACGAGAGAAATAGTCGGTAAGGTATTATATAGAGTATGACGATGGAAATAAAAGATTAGAGTAGTATACGTGTATCTATCGTGGGCTCGTAAATTAATGGGTTTAATTGATGGACGCTATGTAAACGATATGGCTCTAAATTTAGCAGCCACTTATGTGATTTCTCAATTCCGAGAATCTCCGGTATACTATACGTCGCGCGCACGACGACCGTCGTGTGCGTGTCGACGTCTGTACGTGGGATTTTAATTGGTTTGGCAGTGGTCTTAGTGTTGAAATTTCGGATGAAAAATGTTACGTCAATTTTAGAGACGACGACTGGACTTATAGATTTTTAAATATTATTGAATATTTAATTTTATATGTTTGGCCTAGGGGTTCTCTGCTTTTTATTATTTCTATATTTATCTTGAAGATAAACAACCATTAATTGGAGATATAATTATCTAACGACGCGCTGAAAAAAATATTTTTGTTTTTTTTCTATTCTTCAACGATTGCGATGAAAAATACAAACCATTCGTCTTTGAGAAAGCAATAATTTTTAATGAAACAAATTATTTTAAAACTCAATCCAAACAGACAACAGCCATCCTTCTGTACCCTTCTTATTCAAATGACGTCTATTGTGTAAGTACCAAAAGATTCATGTAACCTGATATCACGAGACCACGGCGAGTGAAAGTGTCTTCTATTGTACTTACAAAACTATATAATACATTTCGCACCCGGACAGCCAAGTTATCATCTTAACTACTATACCAAGAGAAAAGTGTATACCACCACTCCCTCCTATCGAACCGAAGAACCGAGAAAGTCCCTCTCGTCGCTATATACCCATAGTGAACTTACCTGCGACGTCGTGAGAGGTGTGGTGCGACAGCTAAAAGAAAAATATATAACGCCGCGCGCGGGCGCGCGTGGAAAAAGAAACCTATATATAATATAATTGAAGAGCTACCCCGAGCGTTATTGTAACTCGCGATTGGAAACTTCCTCGATGATCGTAAAAGTCTTCTGTAGTGGGAAAACTCTTATATTCGTTATCGTCTTCGTGCGCGCGCGCACGCGCGCCTCTCTACCTCCTTTGACGGAATCGTTAAAGTTTACGGCTGGCTCGGCCGCGTGGCGTGTGAAATACACGTAGATATATATACATATACACGTATAAGCGTGCGCCCACCATGTATGCGTGTGCCGTATTCTTCGGGTGAGGCGGAGAGAGGGGAATATAATGCCGCTCACTGCGCTGGAAGATGAAGAAGAAAGCCTGGCACACACGCGTTCTCTCTCTCTCTCTCTCTCTCTTTTTCTCTCGTCGCACAGTAAAATTTTACTGTTCTCATTTAAGGTGTCAATATGGCAATAGGCCATTCGTCATGTCGCATAAAAATGTCCACCGGTGTGAGAGAAGGTGGAATGGCGTTGGCGTGGTGGTGATTGGTATAAAGTCGTCGTCGATGGGGTTGGAGAAAGAAGGAGAAGAGAAAAGAAGTCGTCGTTGCGAAGGATTATGCAATACACGCTCGCTCGCGGGGGCGTTTACGATTTTTCTGACAGTCCGATGATAATCTTTTAATTTTTTTTCCTTCTTTCTTTCATAATTTTATATTCATTTAATAGGCGGTTCGGCTTTAGCTTGAAAGGTTCCGATCGTAAATTCTAATTTTAGGTGGAGTAATGCAAGATCTCGTGTATAATGAGCAAGTTTTTTTTCTTTGCATTTTATATAGTGTAAAATATTTATAGTTTTTTAATAATATCAAATGAGTAAAACCTTTAACATTATATTTTTTCTTTCATTTTTTAAAATATAAGCGTAGATAAGTTATATTTGCAAGTTTTTAGCTACAACGCTACATAACGACTTCTCAAATCAAAGCAAACGTAATAAATACAGTTCCCCACTAAAAAAGGAAAAAAAACGAAGTACAAAACTACGAGACAACTACAAATCGCGCGAGTGGTATATATACGCGCAAAGAGGTAAATTGCACTCCGTGCACGCAGAAACGCGCGGCGAGGCTGGGGCTGGCAAAAGTTCATAATAACCGGTATAATTTCTCCACAGAAAAAAGGGGCAGGTGGGCCATTTAAAAAGCCGTTGTTCAAATATAACGCCGCGGCCGCCGCCGCCGTGTGCTATACCACCACCGACCTAGAAACCCTTGCCGCGCGCGTGTGTGCATGGAGAGTCTCGGGGATTTATTACGGCGCGCACCACCGACATTTGAATAAATTTCCAGGATTACGCCAAGGGTCGGGAGTGGTACGCTGCACTAGCAGTAGTAGCAGCAGCAGCAGCAGCAGCTTCTAATATTAAACCCGACTCTTGCATTCTCTTGCGCACGTGCTTGCGTATATATATGTAGCTTTCTCTCTCTCTCATTCGCGCCGCCGAGGTGAAAATAAAACTAAAAACGTTGCTCGCTTCAGCCGTCAACGCAGCTACTGTAATCTGTACGGTGTATACGCGCGTGAGCTTTAGGTATACTCGTCGTGTGTGGCAATTTCAGATGGTGAGGGAGAGGAGGAGGAGAGAAGGATTGAAAAGTTTATTTGTTTGGGTTCGGGAAAGCTTATTAAGCGGTTCTGGGCACGAAAGACGCTAATAAAGTCGTTTTTTAATGTCTTACTTTTCGTTTTGACATATATACGACAGGGAAACGTGACAAATATCATTTTTCTCTATATATGTATAAAGCGGATTACTGGAGATTAGATTTTTTGTTAGGATAATTTGACGAAAGAAGGATCGGTAATTTGCCTTTGAATGTGATATTACGGTAACCACACGTCGTTTCATATTCCACAACGAATTTAGCTCCACTCTGAAGTTTAGTAGTGCGCTCATATGTATATATAGTTATAGGAGAAAAAGCACGTAGGGATTGGAGTAGTGTTTTGTAACATTTTCCAGCTGTGGAACCAGCATTAGTAAAAAAGTTTTGTGTCTGCAGCAGAGTTTAGAGCTGCCGACACGAGTGCTACTGCCAGAGGAAATTAGTGTCAGTTTTGCGTCATCTCTCTCTCTCTCTCTTGGCTCTTTTCAAACCGTCGAGTTTTAAGCTGTCGACGAGTGAAAGCTCGAAATTCTGAAATAAGCGTAAATCTCTTCTCTATTCATTGACGTATTAATAGGAATCGTGTTGTCATAATATTATAAAAAAATATATCTAAACTCGCAATCGTACTTGAAAATAAAATAGAAAAATAGTTTAATTGGAATGACGAATGTCCGCGTATACCCCTTTCACCGTTTAACAAATTACCCAACGATAAAATTCTGTTGAGTGCCAGAACGAAGCGTACAATGCTAAACGAAGAAGACACATTGTGGCCACTTAAAACCTTTCAGCAGCAGCAGCAGCGAGAGCCATCCAATTTTATCTTTATCGGGAAAGCTTAATGAAACCAAATCCAAAGCCATCAATTCCCACTCCACACAAAAGTCGCCTGATAAATCCCTAGAAACAGGTTTCCACCTCGACCACCTTCCCACACCACACACCCACACTCTCTCTACCTCGGAAACGGGAGCCCCCGCGCGTATCATTCATCACAACGCGCGCTTCCATAAAGCTTCCATATTCGTCGTCTCCGCTTCCAAATATCTCTCTCTCTCTCTTCGAGCCCACCCACTCTCTTGGACTTGAGTATTTAACGTCTCGACGCTGCCGTGCGTGACTCGGTCCCGAGGCGTTTGTATGTAAATAGCTCGGGTGCACGCACGCTCGCTCGGTTCTCCAGCGTTATATATACACATATATACGAAAAGAGAAGGAGTAAAATCTGCTGCTGCTACTACTGCTGTAGTAACGCTAGCGAGAGACAATTCGCTCATTGTGAATATATATACACGGCTGAACGAATGCTAAAGAGCTCAGTAGCAGCAGAAAGAGAGAGAGAGAGAGAGGAGGGGGATTTTTTTACGCGCATTTCTCGAATCGAAAACAATGCCACGTTTTGTGTGCGTTGTCGTGCTGATGTCGAAGAACTCGCGAGAGAACGCAAGGATTATGGTTAAGACGATTAAGAGGCAGGAGGAGAGTGTAAGGAACAACGACGACGTGAATGGAATGAGGTATCGAATCTCTCGCGCTACAACTGCCTAGCTGTTTGTCATTTTAATAGAGGCTTTTAATCTATTTTCGAAGGGAACGCAGGGAGGATCGAGATTGTCGTGATGAAGAGGGTATAATGGATAAGCGATTCGTAATGAGGCAAAGGTATAGGGTTTGGCTTTGGATACTGCTGCTGATGCTTTTTACGTGCTTACGTTTATTTCTAGATCATTTCTGTTGATTTAGCTGAATAATCGCAGTTATATACGTACTGGAGTAGAGAGAGAGAGAGATAGAGAGAGAGAGAAGTCGGTAAAGCAATTTATTTAACTCTGATAATATTCCACTTCATACCACTTAATTGCGAGTAGTGAAGCATCACCCATTCGGGAAACTCTTGCAATATTCACTTTACATATATACGTGCACTTGAATTATTGTGATGATTTATTGTCAGTAATAATAACTGACAGTTGGAGTGCTATAACTAATACTTCAACCGCAATACTGATTAATACAGTAGTAAACATTAATAGCCGAATAATAATAATTTCGGCGCTTGACAAATATATATATACATACACGAAGAAAATATTTTAGCAGTTGATTAATGGATAGGTGCATGTGCCATTTGGTTAACCCGCAATCTGTAAAATAATTCGGTCGTTCGCTTGATAAACGGTAAAATTACACAATTCCCGCCCATAATGTTGATGTAGAAATTGTTCACGAATTCTAATAATATAAGTGGAGTCATATAGTGTTACGCAAAAAGTTTTCATTTTAACATTTAACCATATACACATTTCCATTAACAATCTCTCTATTTAAACATTCTGGAGTTCATTCCCTCTTTTCCGTTCCGAAACAAAACTAAAAACCCATCAGCAGCTTCAATTTCCACTCGAATACCCTAAAACCTAACCACTACTACTACCACTACCCCTGCCATCTCCATTCGAGCATTTCCCACGTAAGCCTCAGATAAAAAAAACTCTCGTATACACGCTACAAAAAAAAATCTCCAAACCAAAAAACGGAACACAAAAAAACCGCGCGAAATGCGCCATTCCCGCCGGTACCCGAACCACTATACCGCGTACGGAAGCACAGCTCAACGGAGTTCCGTTTCGCGCACGTTCGCACCATTAGCAGATTACTCGCAGATTCTTACAGAAAGAAAGCGACGCGCGCGCGCGCAATCGCATATCGAATTTCGAAATTAAATTTCGGCGCCTGCGAGAGATAAAAAAACAAACAAATAGAGCGCAGAAAGAGAGGAGATGAAAGTCGCGTGCTCGTACTGTTGCCACGGGATGGATAAATAAATGAGTCTATTTGTATGCGAGGACTGAGGCTGGAATCGGAGGCGCGTTTGCTAGAAAATGTATATATGGGCCATTTCACGTCAACTGTTAAAGGTCAAAATTTTAAAATTGCTCATAATTTTTTTAATTGTTCCAAATCAACCTCCGAATACAAATGTAAAATTTTAGTACAAAATATGCAAGATATTCAAACTGTAAAAAAGGTGAATACGATATGATTGATTTTACTCAAAAAATGGTAAAAGATTTCTTAAAATGTTATCTTTCAAATAGCACCATCCCGAAAATGGTTGGAGATCACTAAAAAAAGTTATGTGCAATTAAAGCTGTAAAAACAGTTAAAAAACACTATTTTCACTTTTTACAGTTTGAATATTTTGCATATTTTGTACTAAAATTTTACATTTGTATTCTGAGGAGCAGGATTGGAACAATTAAAAATATTATGAACAATTTAAAAATTTTGACCTTCAACAGTTGACGTGAAATGACTCATATATATGTGCGGTGGTCGCTGATGGTGGTGGTGGTGTTTTTCGCGTGCACACGCCACCGCCCATAAATAGATTTAATTAAGATTTTATTCTGTGGCTTCGCGCGACTATGCTGCTAGCAGAGGTAGAGTGTTGACTCCGCGGTATGATGAGTGCAGAGATTTCAGAGCAGGAAAAAAATGCTGGCGCGGTTGATCTTTTAAGTCAATATACTCGCGTCGAGTAAACCGAGTAGAAATCATAATCGTGTTGGTATTTGAGTAGCGTGAAAGCTCGGGATTTAAAGTAAATATTGCTTTTGATGGTAAAAGTTACTGTCGTTGTTTCAATATGAAATACTTATGCGATTTTGTTGTTGTATTTTTTAGAAAAGTTATAATTTATACGTATATAAATCGTCTGGTCGATTTAGATTGACATATTGAATTGAATTTTGACAAATAGCAATATATACTGTGTTATTCATGCACACTTTATTTGCAATCACTTTAATATTCAATTTCTCCCCTATTTAACTTTCATATGATTTAAATGTATTTCAAACATTGTGATCTACGTGTACATAAGCTTTTAAAAACAAACAAAATAAACCTATTCAGTTTAAATCTCATTTAAAAAAGTATAGTATGAGGAAATCGAAAACATTTTATAGTTTTTATCTTCATTCAACCAGCAACGTTACGACATATTGATATCGTATCATTGCCAACTGGTTTTTCCACAATATACGATTACTCACAACTCGCGCAAGATCATTCCTGTACCGACAATAATCCGAATAAGAAACATTAACACAACCAGCTACCGCATTCTCCGCTTATACAAATCAATCTCGCAACAAGACTACCAGTGTGTGCAATTTGTATCCGTACTCCCTATATACATCGTTACTCCGATTACCATCGGCGCCTAAATACCCTCTCAATCTGTTTAATAAACGAAACACTAAAAACGAAGCGTGCTCGCTCGCCTATACCGAAACGTTCAATAATAACAACAACAACAACAACAACAACAACCGCAACAAGCCGATTCGTTACGCTCTCTAAGCTCGTTAAAGCGCTCGACAACCTGTTCGAGTGCGCTCCCTTCGCACACGCGTGCGACTAATCGATGCCTATACACCGACGCGTTTACGTATATTATACACCGCGAAAATTCCGCGACTGGAAGTAATTCGCTCGACTTGGATATTATAAACGAGAGACCGCAGTTGTATAGCGAGCAGCAACTTTTGCAAGGCACACACGCGAGTGTCCGTGCCTCTATATTTACCAGACGAAGGGAATGAGGCAAAAGGGGTAACAACAATCGTTTTCAGAGCTGTGTTATCTGAAGGTAGAACAGTAGTAGTAGTAGCGTGTGTGTGCATACAATGCACAAATCGCTCGCACGGCAAATACAGTGACCATTTCGCGAAAGTATGATAATGAGGAAGGAAATTGCGGAATAATGCTGGCTCTGATTACCTATTTTATACCTATCTGGGACGTTTAGTCGCTAGTGCGCAGCTCTCTCTCTCTCTCTCTCTCTCTCTCTCTACATGGAAATATTACCCCGACAATCGCAGCTGTAGTATCAGCGGGCGTATAAACGTAGTGTACGAATGCGGTGTATTATGGTCTTTCTTGTTCTTTGCGTACGTGGATTTTGAGGATTGGATATGGTGAAGATTGTCGCGCGGTATTTTTTAATGTTAAAATTATGCAAGAGAACAGTTGCGAAAAATATGTTGTGTATTATTGTATTTTAACTATTATTTTTAGAAAGTACGGAGATACTGTAGCGTAAAGTTGTGATCTTCACATGTTCAAAACTTTCATGTCCCATATTTGTTCTCGTAGTGTATAGTATCGCAATGGTCATTAGCGAACAGGTGTGAAAAAGGATATGGAATGTATAATATAATAGACTCTTGAGAAATACACTACATTTTGATGAGTGTTAAAAAAATTTCGTACAGTAAAAGTTACAGTATATTTGAGTGTAAATAACGTAAATCAAATTCATATTCTGATAAAAGTTATCACAATTTAGAAAAAATAGTTAAAATTACCAAAATAGTATATACATTTACCATAAATTAAACAAAAATTAAACTATCACTTCCTCTTGAAATTAAAAAGAAGCTCAATTCAAATGTATCTCATAAATACGTATTTATACCTCTTGAATATCGTAAGAAAAAAATTGCATGTTCATCTGCCATAAAGCCTACGCCGAAGAAGTAATATTATCCAGTATTTATATCAACTCTATGAAATTCTTAATTCTTAATAAAAAAAACGAATCTGCGCCGTAAATGAGATTCGTAAATACGTCAAAATAACGATAAATCACATTTAATTGCAGACAAAATCCATTAAATGTGCATGCGCGCATCATATATACATACATATACATGAAACCATTCCAATGTCTCTCCCCGTATAATCATTACCCTCTCGAACAAAAATTAGCTCATTCGTTAGTCCAGCGCAGCAACAGCAGCTGCGTAGTTTGTGCTCGCGCGCGCACTATTCTAATTTATTTATCGTCGTCGTTATATATATATATATATATATATATATGCGTTTCTCTCTGTGTCTCTCGTAAACACACCACCGTGGAGAGAAAGACAATATGGCGCGTGCGGGGGGCATTCCTTGCGTGTATATATACAAAAGTCGTTGACTCTCTCGCGGCCTGCACGCCGCTGTATTATATATAGATGCGTATCTCATACAGGGTATGCATCCTCTCTGTACATCGAACTTACCCAGAAGCGTTCAATACGTGCTCTGTCTTTTGCATTGTTTTAAAGACCAGTTTGAAGATAGGTAAGGTAGAGTAAAATGTTGCGCGCGTAAATATTGTTGGAAGTTAACGCTGCACCGTAAAAATGATGGTATAATAATAGAGAGCTGTGTGACTGAATGAGAAATTATTTGTGAATATGTTAAATAGTAATGAAGGGCTGTCATGAGTTGTAACTTATTCTGATTTAATTTCAACATAGGGTGGTGCAATTTGTCAGTTCAAATGTTTTGTACTTGTCTCGACAACGTATGGTTATAGTCTCTGCGCAAAGTTTCATTCAGAAGAAAAACTATATATATTTATATACTTCAAGAATGCGTATACATGGAAATAAAACTAATTGTACTGTGTTCATACAGCTCATTATGTATCAAAATGTTATACGTACATTTTACTTACAACGGTATACGTATAAAACGGCATTGAAGAAAAGTAGTATCTTGTTTTTGCTCAAGTGGAAGTAGCATTACATTCAAGCAACATTAAGACAAGCTTTGTTTCTACTTGATCCGAAAAAGAATTCTTTTGTTTTCAAAGGACTCTTTGAACGGATACTTCTTTTTGAAAAGAAGACTCTGCTTTTTTCAATGAACTTTTAACTTTTAAAACTTTGTAGTTTTCACTGCATTTCAAATATATAGTATTATTATATAATATAATTTTATTATTTCTAATACAAACAAACGTTATTTTCATTTATTTTATAATAATGCTAACTTAACATATCCCTAAATCAGTTGACTTAACTAATGTAAAACCCTTACATTAGCTATAAATTTTTAACAGAGCATATCTTTAAAAAAGCTTCTTAACCTGCGGTTTTTATATACCAAGGCCATAGCCTCGTGGCTAATCCGCTGCACATACGCCGCCAGACTCGTGCAAACGTACAACCATTTTTATTCTCACTGAACATACACACACACACATATACAGAGACATAGACACCGTGCGCGTAATCAAGCGCCCCACCTTAAACAAGAGAAAAACGGTGTCAGCCTCTTATTTCTCACCGCGTCGCATAGGGGTTAATTCCACGCGGCAGAGCGAAAAAAAAAACAGACAGAAAAGAAGAAAGTTTGCTCGTCGCGCGCGCGTGTCTCTCTTCTTCCTTTTTTTTCTTTCTTTTTTTAACGACGTATAGAGCCACACGCTGTCATCCGTTTTTACACCGCTAGTACCACCACCAACGCCGTTGAGCTTAACGATTCGCCGTGGCATTAATGTCCTATAACCCGTAAGACCAACAAAGGGAGGCGCGAGAGTCGGTAATTAAAGGGCAATTAACGCGTGGCAAAGGCGCGCCGACGTTGCTGCTGCTGCTGCTGCTACTGCTTAGGCTATGACGACGACGACGACGACCTGCGCGAGATTACCGCCTCATTGCCAAGTTGACGTCGCTGCGCGCGCGTTCTCTCTCTCTCTCTCTTTCGCGAAACATGAGCGCTGGTGTCTGCATTTTCTCTCGTGTTTATATAGACGCGCGCGCGCGCGCGGGCACACAATTGTGGTGTGCTGTCGCGGATGTATATATGACGCTACTGCTGTGTCTCTATTAGAGCTCTCTGTTATATGCGTGCGCGACGTTTTTGTCAAGTATTTTAAGTTTTATTTCGTATATTAAAGTGCGAATATTATGAGTATGCGTAGCATTAATGCTGTTGTTCTATATAATTAATATGAAATCGTTTTATAAGTGTTTGGTTAGATATAAAGATATCAAAATTTAAAAAATCTACTAATCTATATATTTTGTTAATACTTAATGTTTTAAATAAATAATTTCCTAAAAATGTATTCTTTTTTTTTGTTTCAGGTGAGTAGTGAAAGCCGGACTTTCATCTTTATCTGTTATTTTTACAAAACAATCGTTGATCTTTGTACGATATAAATATAAGTAAGTATTAATCGACCGGTTATATGATTATTTAATTTAGTTGGGAAACGGAACATGTGAAGCTCGAAATAAAAGATTATTTTATCTCTTTAAAAATAAATTATTAACTTTAAATATTAGTAAAACGTATTTCAAGAATATCTATGTATATTTAATAATATTTTCAAAGTTAGTAAGAACGTTTCTGTATAATAGAATCAGTGTATTTTAATATAATCTAAATAAGTCAAGGAATTATTATTAATTTAAAAAGCTCTTTTTATTTTAGAATTTAATGCCACATCCACGTACCGAAGTTGTACCTGTTCTGACTCTAATTAAAATTCAAATTTATTACCAAATACCCTGAATACTAAGCATTGTTAGTGTAGTAAGATATTCTAATATAAATTTTAATCTAACTTAATTAGTTCCTTTAATACAAAGCCTTATAAAGAATGTACCTTAGACGGTGTGCAAGCGTTGCAAGATGCACACCGTCCTTGTGTTAACATCCTCTAAGTCTTAGAAGTTGATATTAAATTTATAATTCATAGTATAATTTCACTGAAACTTTGCTTGCTTACAATTTGTATATTACCGTATATAATTGTGATGCACAACTTCGCAAAAGTGAACAATCGTTTTCATCAATATAGAACATAATAATATAAAATTGATAAAATTGCTAATTCTATCCTTGAATAAGATATTCCGGTAGACTTAAGCAAATATTAAATGTATCAAATTTTATTTCTGTTTATAAAGACGTCCATTACATATAGCTTCTTGTGATTGACTATAAGTCAACTTATATGTACATTGAAAAAAATGTTTGAGTGAAAATTATTATGTTTCATTGTAACCGGGGGATAGACTTGCATTTTCAAAAAATTTACTATGTTTTCTAGCAAAAATTTCTACAAATATAGTCAAAATTAAAAGAAAAATATAGAAAATTTTACTATAGAGAATATAGTAGTAAATTTTTTGAGTATGCAAGTCTGTCTCCCGATTACAATAAAATAAAATAATTTTTACTCAATTTCTCTCTGTATACATTAATGCTACGTCATCAAAGATACGTTACCACGATTTATCATTCAACAAACATGACAAAAGTCTATACAGAACTCCAAAATAAAAAAAAACCATCACCTAAACAACCTCCGCTACCACTTCTCATTCTCTACCACTGTACTTACAAGCATCTATATACGCGTAGACTTACACCAACGCAGTCATCCATTGCATTCTCGCGAATTTCTCGCATCATCCAATTTCCCGCGAAATTCCGCATGCGCTCGGCAGCGGAGTAAAATCCCGACTATATATATATATATACACCACGCGCGCCCTTAATCTCGCGGGCTGTTATAGCTCGGCTCGCACTAATGCATCTCCTCGCCGTACGGCCACAACGGCGACGACCACCTGGTGAGATAAACAACGACGGCGGCGGCTTCTTTCTTCGCGTATATATATATACTCGCCGATAATAAAGGCGTTGCGCCGCACACCTCAACGCGAGTGAGTGAGTGAGTTGCTTGATGGGTAACCACAGAGCCGGTGATTTTCGAATTTTTTATTTACGAGTGCCGAGCGGCAGTGTATATACGCGGAAGAAAATTATTGCCGCTGCTGCGCGGTATACGCTTTCGAAACGTTGCGATCGTGCGGTGGTTGGTAGGAGGATTTTATTTTTTGTTGTTGTTTCTTTTTTCGTTATATGGGTCTATGTGAGAATTTGCTAATTGTTTTTTTTAGGGAAAATGTTCTTTTTGTTACGGATTTTCAGAGAAATATAGAACGATTGTTATATGCTAAATTTTATATAGGATTATATTATACGAATTTTTAACATTGATATTGATAACAAGAGCAACTACGAGTGTTTATAATATCTGTAGAATGGCACGCGGTAAGCCTATAATCGGTTTCCAAATAAATTGGGTATTACAAAAAAAAAAAGTCATTCACTATTAAAATTAAACCAGATTAAAGTTGTCACATTCACCGACCTCTAATGCTTGTTTCGATATCCAATGCATTCCCGCGCACACATAACCACGACACGATAGCGCTTATCATTCTTTTCTCTCTGTCGACATTATATTTACCTATATATAGACCTATACACATCTCTCCCGCAAGAGCATCGATATTCGATGTCACGTTATACTGCACCTCACCGCTGTATACATATACCCCACACTACCAGAGCACATCTCTCTCAAGAAAAAAATAAAAGGAACGCGAAACAACACAGTGCACGACTGGAGAGCACGAAGGAAAACGAGAGGGGGGGGGGGAGAAAACGAGATAACAAGCAAGAAATTCAATTTTTCCGCGGAAATGAGTACGACGACTCTTGTGGTGGCAGCGACGGCGGCGACGACTAGTGAATTATTATCTATGTAGGGCTGTAACGAGATCTAGTCGCCGGTCATAGTGAGCGTAGAATCGTTATTGAGGCGAATATATATATGTAGAGAGAGGGAAAGGAGGCGAGGCTTTGTGCGAGATGAATACGATCAACGGCGTGTGTACGTAAGGCGCTCGCGCGATTGCCAAAGGGCGAGGAGAAAGAGAGGGAGGAGAGGGAGAGAGAGAGAGAGAGACAGAGAGAAACGGCCCTTTAACCGACGACGTCGGTGCCGCCGGCGTCGTAAATCCGCACGGTATAAGAAAGTCGGGAATGAAGAGGAAAGGGAGTATATATGTGTGCGTGTGTGTACCGTATACGCGGTATATGTATATATAAGCGAACGAAGTGCGAGGTTGAGAGGAGGGAACAGCGGCGCGCGGGTGAAGAGAAATAATAATAGCTATGCGCGCAGTACCGCGTGAGAATCGAGAAGAGAGAGAGAGATGGTACGTATCTTAAAGATGAGAGCGTGAGTTTGAAGTCTGCTTAAGGTTTCAGAGTATGTATGTATATATGAGCGCGCTTTCGTTTGCGATGAATCGGGTATAAGATGATGTATAAATAATCAGAGAACGATGCGGGATGCTTGTTATTAATTCAGGGAATAGCTTCATTTCGTGGTATAGCGCAATCGATATATATGCGCTTATGTGGGGAGAACGCATGCAAAGTTGTAAGCTGTAGCGTTTCGTTAATGAGGCTTGATTGGCAGTGGTCGCGCGATGGGGTCCATTAATAAGGTACACATAGATATTGGAATTATACTATGGCAAAGAGAAATTTAAACGTAATTGAAAATTAGTATATTCAATCTACAATGAAAAAAAAAACTCGGACGATATTCTGTAAAAAAAACAACTATACCTCGTTTATACTGCATTCTCAAACACGGTTCTTTTCACATATACTTTCGGCTCTTTTTCTCATGGGCCATTGTCACGCGTGAGAACCTACTGAAAAGTCGCGCGCGTTCGCATTACTCGCTCAATGTCCCTTTCTCGCGCCGGCGCCGAAAGCTTCGCTCTCGTCTTTTTTTCATTCCTCTCTGCCCTTTCTCCTCTTTCTCGAATCTTTAAAAGCCAGGTCGACGCGCACTATATATCGTAAATTCTCGAGTTTAAATGGAGGCGCATGCGCGCATAGTAAACATACACGTTTGGACTTTCTTATATACATATATACTTGGCGCAAAAATCCTGTAGGACTGACGACGGTGGAATTTGTCGATATTATGTCTCTCTCTCTCTCTCTCTTTTTGTTATTTTAGAATAGACAGAGTCCTCGGCATCACATGCGTATGTGTGTATATATATCTATATATATATATATACACAGCCTGTATGAATTTTAATGCGCGCTGCTCACGGTGTTTTTCTCGCGTACACGCCGTGCACAGACAAATATTTACACGCGAGTGTAGAGTTTGCAGGGATTCGAGAATGATTTTCGATGCGGATGAATGTTTTTTTTTTTTTAAAGATATAGCTTTGAAGGGAACGTTACAGCGGTATTTTCAAAGTGAAAGATGGCTAATTTTTCTGTTCGATGTAGCTTTTCGGTCTATACACTGAGAGAAATGGTCTAGGAAATTTTAATACAACTTTAGTAAAAATTACTATATTTTATACAAACGGT
>JAWWEQ010000010.1:30772431-30800659 GCA_035583055.1 Torymus tubicola | reverse complement strand
CCACCGTTGATATAAAATATAGTAATTTTTAGTAGAGTTATATTAAAATTTCCTATATCATTTCTCTCAGTGTATTTACGGTTTATTAAGTTTGTCAATTATTTTGGTTTCCAGAAAAAATTTTTACAGTCTATCTGCCAATATCATTTCAATCGATATCACCTTATACATTGTTAAAATAATTATATTATCCAACCAGACAGTATGTTTTTTGCGAAAATACGTCAAAAGCAAAAAAATTTACGCGGTTAATTATATCGTGCACTTTTAATTCGATTAAAATGACCACGAGACCAGACTTATTCCACTGTATTTTTCAAAAAAGCAAATATAGCAGCTATTACGCCGCGTTGTCGAGGATAAATCACTCGTTTACCTTAAACTCGTGAAAAATGCATATAATGAAGCGCGCGCGCGAATCACCGATCCACCGTCGCTTGGCGTGCTCGGAAAATAAGTTTTAATTTATACGCCAGCAGCAAAAGCTCGCCACGTATATACATACACGAGCCATCGCCTTTTTAAATTATACACGTGCCGCTGCTGCTGCTGCTATCCCGACCCTTAACAAACTCTCGTCCACTCTCTCTCTCTCTCTCTCTCTCTCTCTCTCTCTCTCTCTCTCTCGCGTTCTGATTAGAAATTAATTCAGAGTAGTCGGACCGCTTATATATTATACCTTACTCGTACTGAAATTTCAGCTCCTCTCTGTCACATGGTGGCAGCAATAACGAATTCTGTGGGCCTCGTTGGAAAATTAAAATTAAAATTTTCACTTAGACCTGGTGGTGTCGTCGTCGTTGCCTTTCGAGTGAGGCTATATATACCATACTGACATGAGCATGCGTTCTCCTTTTACTCGAGTGTTTACGTAATCAAATGCGCAATAATTGAAAACTTCGCTGAGGTGAACACACGCGTGTGTGCACGCGGTATGATTGAAAACGTTTGATCGGGAGAGAGGGGAAAGAGAGCTGCCGATAATTGACGCAGGCAACTCGAATGATGAAAAAGGTGCGCCCGGCAAATGTAAGCGAGTTGCAGCAGAGCAGCAATGGGTAAAATCAATATATAGAAATCTCGTTGCGAAGGAAGGGCACCGCACGGTAAAATGTTTTTTAAGCGCTGGTATAATTTGCAAAAGTGAACAGAGAGAGGCGATTATTGCGTCGTGGTATACTGCTTGCAAAGTTTGTTCGATCAATTTTGCTTCGCGTAATAGATTGTTAAGAAGATTGATATCTAAATAAAGGAATTACCTTGATAAAACTTGTTTTGTAAGTGGATTCCAATTAAAATAACGAAAAAAAGGATCTAGGAATTAATGAGCTAGCTTTTATGGTATATGACACATGAAAGTAACAATACAGAAAAGAGAAAATCAATGTTGTAGTTTCAAAGTTAATGTCACGATGAATTTTTAACGATTCTGGCGAACAATAACGAGCGAACCACGTGCGGACGTCTATAATATTTAAATAGTTAACAAGGAAAGTGACTGCGTCATAGTCTATTGATTGCGACCTCTTCATCCGACCGCGTCATCAGCTGTTGATCCTAATCTCTCCATCACGCTTCAATTATTACACGCTCGGCTAGGCTGACAGCGTTGCTAACAGGTTCTGATAAATTCTCCTTTTCTAACCCACAGCATTTTATTGATTCATTCAGAATGAAACATACCGATTTTCACAGAGAAAAACGATGACTTCTATTTACATGAAAAAAAAAATGTAAAACAACACCCAAACATAGACAATGGTAACCATAACATACACGTATTTGTTCGCTTAGTCAAATACACTGCGCTTTGAAACTACTACTGTCGGCTACACACTCATGTAACTGCATGTACAGTACAGGGTTTACGTAACCTAAAAAGCCCGTTGGTATAATAGGTACCTCTTGTTATTGCAAGAAAATTATTTTTAAAATACATACTTTAACTAAAAACGTTATTCGATATTTCCCCGTTCCTCGAGGCAAAAAACATAAATAAAACAGAAATTTTATTTAAAAATATATTTTAAAGCTCTCACTACATCCACATACAATATTACTCTTTTATTAACTTTTTGTTACGCCCACTACTAATTAAGACTCCGTAACCAATAATCGTTCGGAAAATGCTTTGGTTTCAAAGACCTCACGAAAGAATCGCACCGACTGCAGAGCAAATAAAGAAGAAAAAAGGCATAAAGACGCCCCGGGCAGCAGCAAAAAAGGATATACCTCTCCTGTCCCTCACAGGCGTTCCGCCCGTACAATTTTTATTCGTTCTCATAATTTTCACTCGTCGCACACCTGCCACGCGCGTCTCTCTTCACACACTTCCAAGAAAATCAAATCCTCCGCCCTTTCACGCTACCTCGTTACCTTTTTCCAAAAATTTTCGCTATAACCCACCACCCACGATGTCACTGTCGTCATATAACCTATACCCTGCACGTATCCGAAAAAAGCGGTCCGACGCTCTTTCAGCTAGCGTCGGGGGGCTCCGCCCCTATCGTTTTTCGCATTCGCTTTCAAGTACCCACTTTTTTCGCTTGTTCGGCGCGAATGCATGCATGCATGCATGCGAGAGTGCGCGGGAAAACCTATCCTCCTCCTCTCCCTTTCTACGTACGCTTTCACGTGGCGCTGGTGGCGGTGCTTATTTACGAGTTGTTTTTCTGCCATCGCTCGAGCACGCGTGCGCCGCCGCGGCCACTCGAATATTGTGGCCGGATTTTCATATTATTACCCTTTCGTGCGCCATCGTAAAAGCGAATTTATACACTTTCCAGCACTCTCGAATATATATCCATAGTTGACTCCTTTTCCGTCTATTTTTCACTTTCGCTTCGGGGGTTTTTTTTAGGAGGATAATGCTTTTTTCGGTTCGTTATGCGCACTCCGGCAGGTGAATGCACGTCATTCGTTTATATCTACCGATTGGGTTGCGTTTTCCGTTTTACGAGACAAAAGGGGAAAGCGATCAAAAGCTTTTTTTCGAAATTGCAGCACGGTATTTTTCGATGATTTCTGTAGCTAAAAAAAACATATTTTTTTTATCAAATTAAACAATGTTGCGGATATTTTTAAATGCACTTTTATTTTTTTTCTGGTAAGAATATTAACCAATGAATGGCGAATTGTTTGTCAATTTTTTTAATTATAAAAGTTACGCTCCCATTACGTTGCTATTGTCGACGAAAGTATTATATTGTATCGATTTTAAAATATAAATTCTTAAGTTTCTTCATTTACTCTCGGATTTATTCAAAATTTGCTCGTTCTTAGAAAAATAAAACAATATTTATGAAAAATGAGTATTATGTTATGTTTATATTATTATTGTTATGTTTGGGTATGAACAAGAATGAACTCAATTTAGTGTTTGTAAACGTTTTTCTACAACAAATGTACCTACTTCATTCAATGTTTCTTATGAAAATGTTAGTAATACAACTATTTTTTCCTTTCTATTTTATCAAAATAATATCTTAATATATTCTTTCATCAATTAGATTTGTATGGGTGACTAATTTTACATGCACGGTCTGTAAAACAGAGTTAGCATAGTTCTACTTTACTTGCGACCTTTTAAAGTTTTATCTGTTATTTTTACATATTGTCACTTATTCAAAATCAGAATGATTAAAAAAATGTTGTTAAAATAATACATTGTGTACCAAAAGCATAATAGCGATAACAATTATTATAGATTCTCTTTATAATGTTATCATATCATAACAAAACACAAATTAAAACAATAATGAAAAATGTGATACGAAAAAACTTATATTACTAAATAGTATAAACATTGATAAATGTATAGTATTTCCTATTATTCTGATAGATAGTTTTTATAAATAATAAAAACAAATTTCATTTCGAGCCGACAAAAAGAGAAGCGTCATCACAAGACTTTCGGCTTCGACCAGAGACACCGTCGTCTCTCTCCCGACGTGTGATCTTACATTGTCTCCTCCCAACTGTAAACATCAACAGAAAACCAATCCAGCGACCCTATATATACGATCGGACCAATAATTTTATCCTCGAAATACCAACTGGTAAATCGAACCGGGCGCGGGCTCACGTACGATATAATCAAATAAACATCGACTTATTTATGCACTCGAGCTCGTTCTCTCTCTTTCTCTCATTCTTCCCTTTGTTTTCTCTTGGCCCTTCGCCTCCGCCTCCCTTTTATATCCAGAGCAATACGGTCATTCCACCGCGTCTGTATACGGGATCCCAGCGCGCAGACGTTGTCTTATATACGTGTTTCTTCCTCTCTTTTTCTCTCTCTCTCTTTCGCGTGGGTGTCCGTGCGTACATATATGCGTATGTATGTGTGTGTTTTCCTCGGCTATATTCCTCGGCGATAAGCTCGCGTTCTTTCTGCTATACACTCGCCTCGATCGTATCCTTGGATTTTTATGCCGTTATTTTTCTCGGTGCACGAGGTATTTTCCGGCTTGTTGACGCGCCGAATCCTCGCGAAGATAGTTTCCCGAGGGAGTAGAAAGAGAAGAGAAGATACGAGGACGAGGGAAATTTGTAAAATTGATAAGTGCGTCGTTGAGACGGTTTCGTCGTCGTTCTCGGGTGATTTTATTTCGACGGGACGACGGTCAAAGTTATTAAACTCAGGATTGTCGAGGGTAAAAGAGGCATAGTATTTGGGAGAGCTGGAACGTAGAGGGTTATTATGCAGGGCGTCTAGTTTTAGAGGACAATGAAAAAGCTATTTGCAACTACCCAAATTATAGCTACGCAAAAGTTTGTGATACGATAAGAAAGTAAGTTATTTATACTGCGAGTATCAATTTGAAAAATTTTTAAAGTATTGCAAAATAATCAGTTAAAATTACAAAAATTGCAAGATTACGTCAAGCCTTATATTTATAAGGTATACGGCATAACAAATGACATTGTTTTTATTGAGTTTCAACTCAATTGATTATTGAAGGTAAAAGTAGTGTATTTATTCAAAACACAAAGAAATACAAAGTAAGGACTGAGGCGACAACCGAGTAAACGCAATTACTTCTTTGGAGGTTGCCACTCGACCGCTCGACCAACTAAACAATTAAGTTCGCCTTTGCTGCCAAAAATGCAGAGACATACATATGGTTTTTAGGGATTATCCATTCCAAGTTGTGCATTTACTGCTCATAGACAGCAACGCAGTTGTTGACCGTGGCATCCATAATTTTTATGATGCTATCTGGGGCTAAGTTAGACGCACAATAAAGCAGAAAAACTATTACAGATATTGTAGACTATATACTACGGCAAGACATTAAAAATAACTTATTCTTTTTTCAACAGTTTTTAATTCAAAATAAACTTCATCATTAAAGTTTAATTAGTTTACATTCTGACAATATCCTTTGTGTGCTGTGTATAACATGATTAAATCAATTTAATATTGGACTTCGAGATCTAGTATGTGAAAATTTAATACTAATTGAAATAATAAAATATAATATTATTGCCGTCGGAGCCTTACCTTGCTTGTTGTTTTGCAATTTGCAAAGCCAAACTACAGCAAAAGAACAGCGAAAATAATAATATGACTCAGCACGTTGACAGCAGGCCTTTAATAATGTTGCGATTACCGGCCAGCCCATAAGTAAGTTGATCTGCCTGTTCCGGTTAAGGGGTACGTAGTAGCTATTGATTAAGCGATGCTCATGCAGTTGCCATTTGTATACTGGGTGGTGAAGAATTACCGAACAAACTATCTCGACGTTTATCATTCTAGTAAATTGCGATCGATTTGTTAAGTGAAAAATGACGGGTTGCCGTAATAATTTATATTTGCCAATAATCTTTCTCGCAATAATAAATTTTTCACGTGGTTCCAAATTGATTATGACAATATTAAATAACATATGTATGTCACAAAAAAACGTTCATATCCATAATATTTTTGCAATATTACATGCTCGAATATATAACCAGTCGCCCGAGTAATAATCGAAACGCCAATTCGGAAAATAAATTAAACGGCATATTATCGCAAAAACCCAATCGAGCGATTTTTCTTGAACTCTCGAAAAAGAAATTTTCTTCTTCGTATATAATATTCCGCGTCAGAAAATACCGAGATAGAAAGAGTTTTGTTTGAACTTTAGTATAGAGGCTACGACGATGCAACTATATACGCGTCTCGTATCGCGACCGGGATCTATTTCAGATGAAATATTCGCGAGAGTGCCCCATTCGTCCATTCAGGCGAAAAAAGTAATCCCTCGATATCTGTAATTTTTATACTCGCACGCGAGCAAAACGCTCTCGGCAAAAATTTCTAGCTTCCTCACTCGCTGCTACTGCTGCTCTTGCACCGTACATTTTTATCCCAGGCTGTGCGTTTAGCGCATCCAGCCGAAGTGGCGGGAAAAAAGGAAACCCGACCGCCACCACCGCCGCTGCCGACGGATTTAAAACTCGCCTCGCAGTCGCTGATCTGAGAGATTATGGCGTCGAGTATTCGCAAATAGCAATTTCATTCCCGGCGCCGTTGCTACAGGACCAGGGGAAAGAGAGAGAGGGGGGGGGGAGATGAAAAGAGACAGTGCATTTGGCAGATTAAAAGGCCATTGAGGTGCAACGAAATGCTTGTAAATATGCCCACGCTGTATGAAAAAGAGGAGAGGGAGAGCGGAAGATTCTCGCACAGGCAGTAACGGCAGGCGCTGGCCCTCTTGATGAAATTGGATCCGTTTGAGCGTTTCTCTCTCCTTTTATACCCTTTCATCGATTTTCACTTCCTTCACTCGAAATTGCTAAAGGTACGATTTTTCCATTTGGCCTTATACGACTCTCCGCCGCTGCCGGCGTTGCGCGAGCGCGCGAGGCGCTGACACCGCCAGATATTCGAATAAAATGGGGTTGAAATTTGTTTCTGTTTAACGCTTTATTTTTCCTGCTCTCTGGGATTCCTAGGAAATGGATATATTTATACATCAGCGAACGCAATTTTTTCCGTACAAAGAAAGATGAAGTATTTGAACGTTGAATAAGAGTAAAATATTTAATAATAATTTTCTTTTTCTAGAAATGATAATGCATCGAAAACATTTTATTTAAAATAATGATTTTAATTAAGTAATAACTTGCGGTTTACCATTAACTAATCATCTATTTATTTTCCTAAGTACGCAATCAATGTATTTAAAAGTAAAGTAGTGATTCATCAATAAATAAAGTAGTCAATTACATGTTAATTTGTTAAATGAAACAAACGTATCAATGATTTATTCAACTACTTGTTAAGTCATTGAACGAGAACCTGGTTGAAATACGATCATGTAAAATTTAAATAAAATTGTTTTTAAAGTAATATTTTATAAATTTTATCAATATATAAAATTAATTTTAAGCATTACATGTCATTTTTGAGTATACATATTTCCATACAAAGTTTTTCCCTATATTTTGACTTCCCTTTAATTAAACATCAAATTAATTAACTTTATATAATTAATATTGAGCAGTAACATAAAAAAACAAAATGTAATTAAAATATTCAAGTTATTTTTACATCTAAAACGTATGAAAATTAACATCTATATTAGTTTGCCTTCTTTATTCCATCAGAATTGCGGTTGTATCGAAGACGTCGATGATTCTTTAACACCTCGATATTGGCTATCAGACAAACCCACCTAAACGTACACGGTCGGACGGCAACAATACGTGACGGTCCGACTGAAAATATTGATCTTGGAACGTTATTACCTCGACCGTAATTATGAAGGTGGCAAGAGACAACCCAGAACAAAAAATACTACACCGAACCCGGAAAGAAATTAAATTATCTTCTTCGATACACCCGAATTATTAAGGGACTATAACCCTATTAAATATTACAGTAACCTTTTTCGCATGCAATTAAACTCTGGAATAACGCAACCCGGGCCTTATGTCATGGGAATACTCGCACACTTTTCTTCGCTTCTGAAGAAACGAACGCGCGCAGCTGTTATAGGACGTAATCGGCCGCGAGATATCAATATTTCCGGACTGCGGAGAATGTCGGGTCAGCTCCCTCGGGAGAGAGAAAGAGAGAGAGAGAGAGAGAGAGGAAGTTGCCGCACAGAGAAGAGAGAGAGAGAGAGACAGAGTGAGTGCACGCGGCGACAGAATTGGCCGAAAGGACGAGGTTAGAGGTCACGATATGTGTGGTGCGGTGTGGCGTGGCATTGCGGTATATATGTGAGGAATTCTACAGAATACCCATACTTATAAAAGATTTAAAAAATGAAAAAAATATATAGAGGGAATCCTCAACAATAAATTTTTTCTTGTTCTATAGGTCACACAATAAACGAGATAAATGTATAATCAACGAACAAGGCTTATGAAACGGTTTTACTCTGTTGAAACGGTTCATTCATTTTTTTATGGAACATTGTAAAATCATTGTTGGTACCGACAAGATTAATATTGGTTAATCACTAATAAATATTGTCGTCGACTATTTTCTCAATGTTAAATTTTCATAAGAAAAATTAATGTACTTTCAAAATAGTGTAACAAGATTGTTTTAATGATAAAATATTTTTTCTTCTAATATATGACTTATGGATAACAAAAAAAATATTTTCTATAGTTAAAAATAATTTTATTCACCCCTTCAAGCGTGGATATTCTGTGGAATTCCTCATATATATCCGATTCGACATGATGGCAATTGTTTTGAGGGTATCGACGTCTGGCGAGCTTATATGTGTATACGGACGGTCGCTGGCTTGTCCATTACCAAAATGTGGCTTGTGGGCGGGACGATAAGGTTGTTGGGAAACTAGAAAAGTATAGAATTTTTTTTTAATAAAACGATAACAGTAATTTAATTTAATTTAACAATTCCTACGTACGTAATACTGCAACGAAAAATAAAAGTATAAGTAATGTAATTTAAAACTACACGAAAAAAGTAAAACGGCGAAAACCACGTTCATAGTAAAGTCTCGCTATATTTGAAACAATTTACGATGAAATTTCGCTGGATAATGCGTGCAAGAAAAACTTTCGGTTCGGTAAATTTTGATGAAAACTTCAAAAGAGAAATTCATTTTTCTTGGAAGTACAATTAAATCGTCTGCATTTTTCATACCTTGAAAAAGCAAGAGTAAGCTTACATGATAATCTTTCAAAGTAGGGAAAGAAGTGGTCCGCGGGATTACGAGAAAAATTGCGTGGATTATAAGCACACAAGATTTGTGGCCCGTACTCTGGACCAGTTCATATTATTTACGTATATTATTTAGGAGTCTTCCAAGATGAACAACCTACATTTCTTTCGAATCCAGTTTCGGGAAAAGAATAAAGAGAAAGAGAGATAGATGAGAAACCACCGGCGACAGGAGGGATTGAAAACAGCTATTCGAAAACTCAGTCTGACCTTATTTTTAGAGCTTAATCTTTCTCCTCGTCTCATTTCATTTCGAAAGTAAAAGACAAAGACGGGAGGAGGCGATATGGCGAGAAAAAAATTTCACTGTAATCCCTTAAAAGAGCGAGAGGGAATGAGGGAGAGGAAGCGAGAGAAATTACGAGGGGGAGGGAGATGCCAAGAGAGCGAAGCGCCGCAAGGAGAGAGACCTACCGCATGTTCCTCGTTCTTTCAACTCTCGGAGCCATTCCCCTCCTCTCTCTCTCTTTCCCTTTCTTTTAGAGACTCGCCTCCATTATCCGCTCCTTTTTTCAGTTAAGACCTCGCGCGCTTCTTTTCTCCCTCTTCCTCGCACTCTGTCTCTCTCTCTCTCTCTCTCTTACTTCGCGCGTTCTCTTTTTCGCTCAGCCGCGCGCGGGTCGAGGTCGCCGTCGTCGTCGTCGGCAATGTTTTTGTGCATTGCTGCGTTCGCTCGCGCGCTTCGCTAGGCATCGAGATTGGCCCCTGTTATGTAATTTGCCGGTGAGGAGAGCGCGAGAGCGATGAAGCGTTATGATTTGAATGGCTTTTGTTTTAATTTGGTCGGTAGAGATTGGGTTTCTGTTTCCTTTTGAATGTACGGAACACACTGCTAGGCTACTGCTGTTGCAGTGTTTTTCTTGTTACTCTCTATTACGATACAGATGGCAGGGTAAATAGGTCAATAGCAATTGGAAAAAAGTTCACTCTTGCTTCTTTTCTCTTTTGCGCGCGCGTATTGAATGATGCGATCGTTAGATCACATGGGTAATTTACGATGTTATTGGCTTGTTACGTATTATATATACATATGCGTATATAATTCCGATATACAAAGCCGTATAATGCATAATATTTGCTTTTCCATTTGTTTAATTTATGATAATGCATTCGCATCTCCAGCTGTTCCATAAATATTTACATTGCTCTCGAAACGCATTATCATTATTACTCGTTTTGAAAATCGAATAGAGCAACTATGTAACTTTGTTACAACATCGTGCGCGCGCGCGAACCAACTGACAGAGGAACCTTGTTTGTTATATCCTATACACGTCTTTTTAACCCAGCGTGAAAAGTAATTAACAACGCACACAGTTTTGCGATACGTAACGTAAAATACATTAAAACTTCACCTTCGCACAAGCGGCTACATGGCAATCCTAAATTTTAACGTCAGCGAAAAACCAAAAAACTAGGTCAACATTTTAAAAGACACATTTTAAATCTCTTTTTTTTTCTCTTTCTGTAACTGTGAATATTACATTTCCCATTTATTACAGAATTTTACCCCTTTGTAAAACTTCATACAACGTTGTTATCTTCACTTTTTATCTCCTAAAAAACATTGCAGCGCTACGTTCTTTTACACGTACACGCGCTTTTATGTCCCTAGGCTGCATGGAAACAGCGAAAAATCTTTTCCAAAATCTCAATCAAGCTTCTGTCGTACACCCAAACAATACTACACACATTCTTTCCTTTCACTATTTTTTTTTGTCAGATAAACGAATATATCACGTAACTCCCTCATAAATCCAGCGACACGCAGTTTTCCCCCGACCCCAAGAGTTCTTCACATTGTTCCGTTTCCGCAGAGCCCAAGACAACAACACCGCGCGATTCTCAATTATAAAGACGCCCTCGCGCGCGTCCTCGTCTCGCCCCATTAATAAGAGCCTCACGGCGGGAATTTAATATCGTCTTCTTTATCGCTTGTTGCAGAGGTAAGCCGATATTCAGCTATGGGCCGGTGGCTTTCGCCACAACAGGAGCAGCAGCAGCAGCATCAGCAAAGGAGTAGGACCAGGAACAGCAGCAGTAGCAGGCGACGCTTACCGTTTCGCGAAACCGGATAACACGTCCGAATTGTTTTCTCTCGCTACTCCCGCGAGAGGAGGTGGAGGATTATATACATCGCCTGCGTCCCTAATTGACAGGAGGAGGGCGAACAAGCACAGCATTCCGGAACGAGGCTGCGAAAATTTACCGTGCAAAGGAGACGAAGAATCTGGCCAATGCTGCTTCTAGTACACACCCATAGAGGAGGACAACGGAGAGGCTAAATAATGGTTCCTTCGTGAAACTATCTCTCAGCTCTGGTATTGCCTCCCGGACGACGAGGACACGGCTGCTACCGTAAACAATATTTCTTCCCACACGCGGTAGTCGTTCAATTTCTCCCTACGTGTCGGTCCTCCGAAATTACTGCCCACTCCTTCTTGTATACACAGTGTCCGAGATAAATCTCTTGGCGTGGCTGTGAAGTGCCGCAAATCGTGTACACGAGGTCCTGAAGAACGTGGACGTTCCTACGGGAGCGGCGAAGAACGCATACACTAGCGAAAGATTGGAAGCTTCTGGTGTATGGAGGACTGCGATGGACGATGATAGTATTGCGCTGCCACCGCAACTACCATCACCAGGAGACGGCGACGAAGACGGTGTGCAGCAACAAGTGGTGGCCACGCTGAGGCCACATCATCGTCGTCAGGTGCCATAACGTACTTCCTTAGCAAACTACGACGACGACATTCCAGTTCCTTCTTTAGTGCAAATGTAAATAAATGTAAAAAAACGCGGTGTGTTCTCGTGTGCATATACATATATAAATATAGAGAGAGAGGGAGCGAGAGACATACGTGCGAGACGTACGTTACAACAAAACTGCAACACAGCGGCGGATGCGCCCGCGGCTTCATCGTGAGGAATTAGCGAAGAGCGGCGGCGGCGGCAGTAGCGAGCTGCTGCTGCTGGAGCTAAAACGCAAGCTCGTGCAGCTCGCGATGAAGCTGACGACGGGCGAGGCGGTGGTGCCGCTCCTTGGGGCGTTCGCACCACGCTACGTCGTGAAGCAGGCAACGGTGAAGAGATGCGTCGCCGCCCTGCTACTCGTCTCCATGGCGAGTATATTCTACTACACCCATTACATCATCAGCAGTCCGCTGTCCAGGTAAGAATTGTTTTTTTTTATTATTATACATTGTTTTGGTTTGGTGTCTGAAGTTTACGATTTGTCGACTGAAGCTGTATAATGAAGTTATGTATTTTGATGCTTGTTTATGTCAGACAATATTACATACATATTGATTGATTTTTATTTAATTTCGACAAATGTGAACTTCAGATCCATATTAATTTCATTCTACCTTTAAATTACATGATTCTTTTTTAATGTTAATGACACGTAGCTATAATTGAAGATATTTCCTTCATATCTGATGATCTATATTAACATTGGCAAATGATCAGCTTCTGTTTTAGTAATAGTCTGAATTTACGTGAAATGAGTTGTAATTTTGTGTTAACTTAATTTAGAGTCTAACTTTACATTTTCTCAAGGAAATGTTCTTTAAAACGTAGAATGAAACTTGTTATTATATTGAGCAACAAGAACATTAATATGAAGAGTACAGTATATATAATTGAGAAACTTAATATAATATTAATTATAAATGCTCAATGGGCAGTAAATTTTTATGGACCTCAAGAATAAAGATAACGTCAAGCAGCTTGGAAATTAGCATTTATATGGTAGTTTTTAGGAACGCATTAATCGCGTAAATCGAGAACTACCCGTAAAAACAAATTGCAGGCAGTAAATGCAAATTTTCGTGCCGCACAAATCGTGAACCACCAATACGAAATTTAACGATTATCCCATGCAAATTTATAAAAGAAGTCATTATACATACACTGGTTCCCTCTTGATAAAAAATTGACTTTTTGAAAAATTTCGCGCATTGAAAGATTCTTAATATAATATTGCATAGCCTACTATATCGATGCCTATAAATTGTGAAGAGCAAAAGATAATAAATATGCTATAGCACTAGCCAATAAATACACGTTATACAGCAGTTTCAAAGTTTATCTTTAAAAGTTAAATTTAAAAAATGTAAATTCAAACTTTCGTTTCATGACTTACATCGTGTCCGACATAAATAACTAAGCAGTATAAAAATTCATTAATATCACAAAAATATCAGTTAAAATTTCCTTAACTTGAAAGTATTATAATAAAACTACAGTCAACGCATATACCATTCAGCAGCCGCGGTTAGTCGACCTCTTTACCACCCTGATACTCCAATTCAAAAAATCCTCATATCCCCGTTGTACAAGCGCCGCTCTGTCACCGCGCGAGCAGGCAACAACTGTGCCGACACGGGCCCAACTTTCAAATATGCTGATTGTGACATGCTCTCTACACGCGAATCCGAAATTCGAGAGAAGAACGAGAGAAGCTTCACCACCACCACCACGACCACTGCCACCTTCGCGAAGGTCTTGAACTCCCGGCGGCGCAAGTCTGCTCTCCTCTTCCACCACCGTCTAACTAGTAGCTAGTCGGCGGTGGCTTTTGCCAGGGCGCGTGAAACGTCGTGTCGCGTCTCTCTCTTGCGCGCGCGCGCGAGGGCTCGGGGATCTCCGAGCAAACTCTCGAGACTCGCCCTAAGAAGGCCACCGCCACTGCTACTGGGAAAGAGAGTACCTACCCGAGCGAGCGCAAAGGAGAGGTGAAGGTGGGTTAAGTTTTAACTAGGGAAACTAGTGAAGAAAGAGAGAGAGAGAGAGAGAGAGAGAGAGAGAGAGAGAGAGAATTGCGCGACGAAAAGCAGGAGGCGAAGGCTTGATGGGACTAGTTAACCGGATGCGGCGAACTGGCCGCGGTGGTTCAGGGACCGAGTTGCGCGCGGTACACTTCACTCGAGACTCTTTTTCTTCTTCTTTTCTTCTTGTGTTTCTTTTTTTTTTGTTCTCGTATTACAGAAGAAGGGTCGAGTATTTTTGGGGAGCGAGTAATAACTTGGCTTGTTGCAAATGCTTCTGTACTACTAGTTGGTAAATGTGTATAAAGAGGAAATTAAAGAGTAGGGGAGACCGGGGCTAGTTGGCATGCGGGGTTGGTTGGCCGATGGCTAATATCTCGTTAGTAAAACAATAGATCGTGCTGTGATTCATATAAATGATGTAGAATAACAAAAGAAATGTTTGTCTTGAGTTTCAGTCGGATCGCACAGTTCATCGAGGAAAGACATAAGTTTGAATTTTTCTAAACTTTTTTTTAACTTTATAGTATTTTAGAAAATGTATAATATCTTATTGTAAATTAATTTTTCGCATAGCAAATGAAAGCAGCTAATAAGAAAGGCTTTTTTACACCTTCACAATTTTTTTTGTTTTTTTTTTTTGCGTTTTTGTGTTTCCAACCAAAAAATAGGACAATTTGCCCATAGAAAATTATCAATAATTTTTTTGGATGACGCTTGATCTTTATGAAAAAATTCACAGATGTTCTATGGATGGAGTACCTTGAAATAATACTTTGACTTTATCGATTAAATTCGTAGTTATTTGGAAAAAGAATAAAATGCAAAAAGTCGGCCAACCAGCTCCGGTCTCTCTCCTACTTAGGGAAAGCTAATATGCAGTTTGAAGTTTTGATTTTGGATTGTTTCTGGTAAAAAATTAACGATATTTTAAGGTTAATATGTTAATCAAATGAAAGCATTTTTTTATAAAAATTTATATCTAATAGTCACATAGTATACCTAACAGTATTATATAAAATATCGTCAAATGTAAATACCAAAATTCGTTTGGAATTGGCCTTTATAATTATCAAATAACAACAGAATACCTTAAAAATAACTAAAATATTGTCTGATTTATAAATAACAATTGTACCAAAAATGATACGATATTATATCTCGACATACTGTTTATTTAACATTCGTAAATATACACGAAAATCATTCACAATATGCCACACAATATAATAAACCTGTGCAACAATGCTTTGTATAATGTTTGAAACTGACGACCAAATGTTGCAGCGCGTACAATGCATACCGAAATCTAACAAAAGAAATGCATTTTCGCGGTAATTATCCCTGTTTCGTAGCTCATTTCCTCCGCTCTGTGCGCCCCTCCTTCTCCTTCCCGCGCTTTGAATATCAAATTTAGCGAGAGAGAGAGAGTGAGATGGACGAAGGGGAAAGTTCTGTGAAGCCAAGCCCTTTGCTAGTAGTACGCGCGCGAACTTTGCCCTTTCTTGGTTATAGTCGACTCTCTCTCTCGCGTGCGCGCGCTGCTAATAATTTATTACCTTTGAGGTGGCGCGTATAGTATTACGACGACGCAAGGTCATTTCGTCGAAAGGCGAATTTGAGCGCAAACGCGCGCGAGGAAATTGGAGTAAATTCGAAATGCTCTCTTGGTTTACGAGGTGATTTAGTTCTATTTTGTCGATTTCACAGTCGTTTTCGAGTCAACAATATTTTGAATACTGTCGTTTTGATAAATAAGTACTGAAGTTTGTGTCGAATAGATGCTATTTAATTGAATGGTTGTTTGTTTATCGCGATATATTCTTGGTATATATATACCAAGTATATAAAAGTACAAATATTGAATCTTTAATTCAAAGTTATTATGGTACTTCAAAGAAGAGTCATTCTCCTTCTATTACGGTATCTTTGTTTTTAGGAAATTTTTCACGAGACTTTTTCCATCTCAATAGTTCGTCTTTGAAGTACAGTTTTCTTTCTGAGATTTTCAAAAAATATAGGTAACATCAAAGAACCGTCGCGAAATATTTTCTAATGGCGAAGAATTTTTCTCGTACATTTTTACGGTACACACGGGAAAAAGGAAAATAAAATATCCTAAAAATAAACAACTCTGTACATAATTCATAAAAAAAACCTATCAAATCACAAATCTTACAGCTTCCCCACCTAATAAACCAAACTCCTCCTCGATATAACCGACAAAAATTAAACACAACACCGTAGCGCCTATTCCGAAATCTCTCGTAAATCGATCTCGCTTCCTGTTTGAACGCGTGCGCGATATTCATCGAATCCGTAAACAAACACGTATACGTACGTCGACATACCACCCCTGCGGAACATTAATAAACCATTGTAAAATAAATGCCTCCCTACTTCTCCTCCAGCTCTACAGCTATTGTTATTCACTACCGCCTCGCGTAGACATCGGGCAAACTTCCCGTAAAAGTAACTTCATCGCGGGTACCTGTCGTTATACAAATATAATCGGTAGCGAGCGACGCGTTTCCGCATAAGCGGTGGTATAGCGTAGCGCTATACCACGGCTGTTGAAGTATAAATAACGATAATTAAAATTCCCATTTGCATAATTTCGTATGCACACCGCGCTGATGGTGGTAGTGGTAGTAGCAGCCATGGCAGTAGTGCGATGCTTCATCATTTACGCGACGCCTCGCGCGCGCTCGAGCCAATATCGCGAGCGAGCGAGCGAGAGCGAGAGAGAGAGGCGACGAGAGCAAAGCTAATGGCGTTAATTTGCTCGTTGTATAAACGCGACACGCGGTCGTCAGGCGCTTCTCGGAGTTTTTCGTCTTTTTGGGATGTGTGGTTACTGTAAATTGGATACGTCGAATAATTTATGGAATGTCAAATGGTGGCGGAGAAATTAGAATTTGATTCTAGAATTTTGCAGTATTATTTAATATTTATGTTGAGTTTATATCTGCATCAGTAATTTGCATAGCTGAATTTGATTTAGGAATATATAAATCAATCGAGATTTAAATCTAATATCACGTTTTGATCTTTTAAAATAAAAATCGCGAAAGTTTTTGATGATTAATTTTTATTATTACATTATTGTATTAACAATGAGAGAAGAAGCATAGACATTTGTTATACGCACACAAATTTACTCATTACTTAAATGCGAATCGTAACCTCGTAACTTTACCCAATCCTTTTTCTCAATTTCGGAAACAGATTTCGTGAGATATACGAAATTTTCTTTCACTACCCTTTTCCCACCCTCATCCCACCAAATAAATACTTGCGCGAAATCTCGCCATCATCCCCGATACCTCCCGACCTCTCATAAACCTTTCGAACCCCCTTAATTCTCCGGGACACATTCCCTTTCTCTCCTCTCTCTCTCCGGTATGCACTGGTACGTCCTATATACCACTCCATCCTCTGTCTCTCTCTCCTCGGAACTCCTCCATCTCCATAGCTCCTCCGTGGAAAAAGCCCCCAAGAATCCCTTATCATTCACGTGCGTTCACGCGCATCCCTCGTTCTCTCTCTCGCGCGCGCTTCTACAATAGAAATTAATTGAAATCTCGTCTCGAAGCCAAAGATCCTCCACCCCTCCTCTTTCGTGCGCATTCTCTCTTCTCTCTTCTCTAGCTCTCGTAATACCTCCGTGAAATTCTCCCGGCAAATTTTCGCGAAAATCTGATCTTCTACGTTGCGAACCTCTCTGTCTCTCTCTCTCTCTCACTCTCACTCGATCTCTCACACTCCGTGCACGCGGGAAATTAAGCTCCGGCGCAAAAGTGGGCCCGGAGGCCGACCCAATTTAAATCAGGATATATGAAGAGGCTATGCGTTTCCGCGATGTAACCGGTTTAATTCCGATTCCCTCGTCGTCGTCCTCTCTCACTCTATCGTTCTCGAACTTCGTCGTTTCTCTGCGCGCACGGCCAACGGCCTCCGTAATAACCGCTTCGATGCTCCGAAACGAGGCTTTTGAGGAGAGAGTGGTGGGGGATGAGGCCGGAGAGCGAGACCGGGACTTAGGAGATAGATTGAGGAAGAGCGGGAGATTAAAATCTGCGCGCGGAGACAGCGCGCAAGCAAATTAGAAATATGTAGATGAAGGAGGAGCTGGGCGTCGTAGAGAGAGAGAGAGAGAGGGAGAGATACGACGAGGTCGCCGCATACCGTCCGAAGAAATTGATTTAGATCGTGTTCGTACATGTTACGGTCCATGTGGTACAGGATCAGATGGAAATGAAGTACTTCTCCGCGTATTTGTACTTCTTAGTGTATTTTCTTTCGTATGTATATATCGTTTCTGTCGACAAAGATTAAACGTAAACGGATAATCTTTTGCAGCTTTAGCCATAAAAATTGAATTCCATCGTTATCGTGTTGTATTTCTTTTATAAAAAAAACCTCTTTCACGAACCGTTAATCGCAAAAACACAATTTACAGATAACGAACACTACAAGCTTTGACTCGTTCCTCCAGCCCTCTTCCCAGATAATCCCCATCTCTTTCTCTACCCATTCCTCTGTTCCCTTTAACAAGCACCCGTTGCTCTTCCATCCCATCTCTCGAAATAATAAATTCATCCCCGACGAAAAGAGACTCCTTGCACTATCTCCCTGGGAAAACGGATTTCGTACACGGCCGATACTGCTCGAAGAAGCCAATAAAACGCCTCTCATTTTTCCCTTGATTAAAACGTCTTTCCATCTACTTCAAATGGGGGAGGGGCGGCTTTCCTCTGCTCCCTCTCTCAATCACAATCTATACTCGTCGTATCGGGGAATCGTAAAAGGTATATAAGACTCTCTCTCTCTCTCTCTCTCTCCTCTTCCTCCTTCGGCATCGGATGCTTGGCGTATCCCGCTCCTCTGGTTAATTAGAGAAGACGAATGCAGCGCGCGCTCCGATATGGGCCAATCTCGCGGGCTTCGGCCAGATAATCAGCTGCGTTCTCTCTCTCTCTCTCTCTTGCGTTCGCTCGCCGATCAATCCTACGGTGGACCGCCGTAGCAGCGTAAATCTCGAATGTCCGCGGTGGTTAACGAAACTCCAACAGCAGCAGCTGCTGCTGCTTTGTGTTGTTGAAGAGAGAGAGATGTATCCTTGCTGATGTCCAGTGAATGATAATACACCATTGTTTGGGATTTGAGTTATTGGATATCATTGATAAAAAAATTCAGACTGGTGAGATAAAGGGTGGGAGAAATTATTCGTCTCGAGTGAGATAGAGAATGCTTAAACCGAAGTGTATCGGAAAGTACATTTGGTTTGTTCATGGGGGAAGGAAGCGTACGGGTAGTTTGGTGGGATTTATCTACACTACTGTAGTTTTGAGATTTCGGGAGTTTGTTTTAGAAATGGAAATTGGATGAATCTGTGAACCTTGATGTCAACGTTAATACTATTTTTGTTAGCATCAGTTCGAAATTATATCAACAAAGTTTCGGTCTACCAATATATCATAGTTCCTCGTGCTTTTACTGTTGTACCTATTTCAGTTCTCTAATAGACATGATTAGTTGACGGCATTGTCTTTTTTTAACTACATTTCTATATTTATTACACGTATTCAAAATATTCCAGGAAAAGAAAAACCTCGTTAAATATTTCTACCTCTTGATAACCATCTGAAGTTTTAACACAAACAAAGAAAATCCACAACCTAGCAGTAACGCAGACTTATGCAATATTATCCAAACTCTCTGCTCCGCTATTTCATCCATACACATCATACTCTGCCTGCAACCAATAATAAAGCATAATTATTTACTGCGCACCGTAGAGCTTACTCCACGTCGTTAACATCGTAACCGAATCTGCATTTACGACGTCCATAAAGCATCGAAATACACATAATGTGCATTGCAACCCGACATATAATATTCATAAAAAAAGAAAATACTCCGTGTATCGCCTTGATCAATAAAAACCATAACCTACCCGTGGCGCATAATGCGGACTTTATTTCTCTCCAGACTTTCCATTGAATAAAAAGAAATAAGAAATTCCACAACCCTTGGTGCACAGAAGCTGCTCGCAATTTCACGACGACGTCGCATGACCCCTCGCAATAATACACGCACGTAGATGTACATGGGAATTGGGTATACACCGGGGCGTAGCCTCACAAACTCTCCGGATGTTTGTTGCGCGCCCTCGCTCCCAATCACCGGCAATTCAAGCCTCGCGGGCTTAGTTTGCATCGCGTCGCTCGCTCTCTATCCCCCTTTGCTAAATCCAATATCCTTTCTTCCTGATTCGCGTAACGTCGCGCGCGCGCACGAGCGGTGAAGACGATGAGGGGGAAGAGAGAGAGAAGGCGGTGAATGCCGAGGGCGACTACCTCTACGGTGGGGAATAAAATGTTCACCGGCTCGTCGAACACAATGTTATCTTACGCTAATGCTGCTCCTCTGCTCGCAGACGCGCTCGTTTGAGTACATTGTTGACTCTGAATGTGGTTGTATCGTTAAATTTTACAGGGATAACATTATGTGAACGGAGTATGTGAAGTATTCAGGTTTTTTTTTCGAATAGAGGTAGAATGATGGTTTGTAGGAAATACTGGAATTGTGATTTTTGTTTGTATAGAGCGTTTTTAATCTTAGTGAACGTTTGTTAATATTTGAATGTAAATATGAACTTCTTTGGGGATACGAAAAGTTATTAAAAAGTTTATGTCGAAATAAGAAGAGGAATGAACGCCAGTATTTTTTTTATGCTATACTTTAACCCAAATACTATTAATGAAAAAGGTCTCTAAACTCTGCACCATTTCGAAAATCGCGAGTCGTAAAAGAAATATTTTTGGAATTAATAAAAACAACATTAAAGGTTCATAATTTCGTGCTTAGCTGCTGGTAATGGGTTTCGAAATTAGGTCAATTACGAAGGCTTCTTGATCAACTACATTTTCATAGCTCTAAGCATCATCCATTTTAATTGAAAACTGTAACGACCATTTTTTTCATCTTCCCCGAGGGTTGGAGAGTTAAATCTTTTTTTAAATTCACCTACTCCCGTAGGCATCCTTCCTCCCCCCGGGCGTAAAGAGGTTAATTACTCTGAAACTTAGCTTATAAATTGTGAACTTTATTATTGTGGTAATGACGTTTTTAAATTTGAAAAATATGCATATCCACTGTATACTTTTGCTGCTTCTTTGATTTATATAAAGCTGCAAAAATAAGCGCAATAAAGATAACTTTATACTTAAAAATACATCCCGGTATGAAAAAGAAATTATGTCAAAACTTTATTCTCTTTAACCTCATTAAAGTTTTATATAACTTTATTAGATCCCGAGCTGTAGTACGCGCTTCAACATTTGAATAAAAACAAAAATATTTAAAATATCTTGTTCCTTATTATAAAATATATAATCAGAATTATATAATTTTTAAAAACCAAACAATCTATGCTTCTTAATTACAATAGTCTTCTCGACGTACAATTAGCTTCGAAACCGAACCAACGATTACATCCACTTACAAACACTTCTAAAACGCATAGCATAATAAGAATCGTCAACCTCTGCAACAATTCAACAACAATGCAACTGCCTAAGTCTTTCTCTCTCTTTCCCCTCTCCTTCTTACCACACAAAGAAACCCGCGAGTTCACGCCTAAATTTAAATCGCACTCTCGAGCAAATCTCCTTTCTCTCTCTCTCTCTCTCTTGCTCTCAACACAATCGCCAGTGCACGACAATACGAGAGGCGCACAAAGCCTCGCGCGCGAATGAATAAATCATCCTTCCTCGCACTTTCTCTCTCTCTCTCCACCCCGAGTATTCACCTGGACTCTCGGCTCGCCAATCCCCATATCGCATTATCGCGCTTCCTTTCTCTCTCGCTCTTCTCTCTTCTTCCGCTGCAGCGTCCCTTCAGTGCGCCGAATTACGCCTACGCGCGCACGTAGCAACGCGTTTCGCGGATGAGAGCCAATAAATTCTTTGTGCCAAAGCCCTGTCTCTCTCTCCCTCTCTCTATGTCTCTCTTTCTCCCGTATGCCCCTAGCGACAGCAATACTCTCACTCCCTTGCTCTCTCTCTCTCGCTCTCTCTCTCTCTCTGGTTCCATTCGCAGCAGAGTGCAAGCCCCAGGAGACCGTCTGATGCCGAGCGGCATGGTTGACTGATCGCGCTCTATTGATTAGGATTCCAATTATTGGCTCGAATTGGCTATTCTTGTTTCGACCTTTTATTTTCGCCAACGAATTCGTCCAACTCTCTCTCTCTCATTTTCTCTTCGCGAATTTTTCTTTCTCTCTCACTCACCCACCTCTCTTTTTGTGCGCGATGAATACGCGCGCGCGTTGCTGCTCTTTGGCGCGCTACTATCTCTCGCTGCCGGGGAATCCGTTGGGTTTCAAAAGCCAATGAATAATTGCGCTTGAATTTCGAGTTGGGATTTTCGAGGATATGCGTGCGCGAGAGGTGGCTTTTTGTGTGTTTGTACCCTTCCACTCTACCGTTGCCATCAGCGTTGCGAGTGAGCCTGATGAGTTTGAAGTGTGAGGAGATGCGCTTTTTGGCTTGCTGGGTGTGAGGGAGGATCGATCGATGATCGGAAAAACTGGGATGACTATACTGCGGAAGCTTGAATGATTTTTTTCGGCAGTAGCTTTTGCAATTTTGAATTCAGTGAAGAGATGCGCATTGTAGCTGGATCAAGTGATTCCCTTTTTTTTATTGAACTGATACGAGTGAATGCGCATTTAATTATTTAAAATCAACTTACCTTTGTCGAATATATACGCAACGTGGATGTAAAATAAACGTTGTAAAAAAGAAAAGTTTCCTGAATTTTATGGTTATATCATTATATGACTATCCCAACTGATCATTAGTCAGAACTACGAGAAAACATTAAGTACAAAAACAGCTGTTGAATGGTTCAAGCTCTGCTAACTTCTTTCAGTCAGTCCTTACCTACTGAACGAAATTAAACTTTTAATCAAATTATGTCGCCTGGAAGAACGATGTAACGTCTAGACTTGCAATTTTTCAAAATGAAATTATCGTCGTCGCATTTTTAGCCAGCCGCACACCAGTAATACTTTTTCAATACCTTGTCTGCCAAAATTTCCCCCCTGCCTTGAAAAACTCTTTCTCAATTCATATTTCAACAAGTCCACACTTTTTGCGCGGCACACTCCATCACTTCGGCGCGTCGATAATTGGCGCTCTCTTATATCCCACCGCCGCCGCGTGTGTTTATCTTCGCTACCTTCTCCTTTTGTCGCTTTTCCCTCTCTTGCATTGTCTCTCCCTCGCCCTGTGTTCTCTCTCTCTCTCTCTCTTCCTCGTTCCCTTCCGAAGGCAATTGATGCATTCACGAAGGCGCTCGTGTGTCTACGTGCGTACATATATATCTGTGTATGTGTACGCGTGCGCGCTGGCTGCACAGTGTATGTACACACAACTGTGCAGGGGAGTGAGAGAGAGAAAAAGCGTGGTCTGTGAAAGGGTCGAATGAAAAATAAACGAAATGCGCAAACAATAAGCGGCTGATATTAAACTTCCTTTTCACATCGGGTTGCCACTTGGCAACTCTCTCTCTCTCTCTCACTCTCTTTTTTTCTACCCGCAGTCGTTACCTTTGTGTTTTTTCCATCTCTCTTTTTATTATTTCACGAGAAGCGTTATGGCGTTTCTTTTTGTCTGTGTGTGCACGCGCGTGCGGCCATAGCGGTGAGTACTTTGGTGGCTGCATTTTTTTACCCGTTTGCATAGGTTCGCGCACGCGTCCGCGTGTTGAGATAGAGCGGCAGTGATTTATGGTTGGTTAAGTTTTGTGGGCTTATTGTTTTGAAATGTAACCGCTCAAACATGACGGATGAATCAACTTTATTGGTCATGTTTATTATTGGCGTTAACTGTGACTTATAAGTCTTTAAACTTTTCTTTTCACGGAGAAATTTATCTATTTACTACAATATACTATTATTATTTCTAAATTTTTTATTAAATCGCATTAGGTTTCTATTCATTTAAGTGGCTTAATATAAAATTTTTATATACTTATCCTCGGGTAAAGTTCCATATTTAGTTGATTATTTCTGTTAAATTTTTCATGAAAATTAACCATTAAAAACTTGGAACTGACGGAGTAGAAAAAGTAACGTACTATAAGATAAAACAATACAAAAAACATTACAACTACAAATAAAAACCGTTTCTTTATAAAATAAAAACAACAATTCAACTTCTAATTCAACCCATTATCTTTTATAAAAAGAACTAATAATAAAACCACGCAAAATCACTATTATTTACACGGCGCAATGCAATAAGCGGCAATTAAAAGCCCCCGAGCAATTACATTGCAGCTTGCAAATTCAAAAACGCTCCCGCCGCCACAGTTGCGCGCGTTCCATCCGCTAATTGCCCCAATAACATTAAACTCTAATTCGTACCTATTGAGGCAATTGTATCATCGCTAAGGAGTTAAGTAGCGCCCGCGCCATTGCGAAGCCAACAGCAGCAGCAACAGCAGCGCGCACACTAGAGTCAAACCTCGAAATTGCGGAGGAGGCTCCGTCTGGCGCATTGAACGCGAGAGGGTGAAGAGAGAGAGAGAGAGAGAGAGAGAGAGAGAGAGAGAGAGAGAAAGAGAGACTGGCTTTAAACGACGTATTAATTGCTCCGACTTTGATGCGCTTCCTTACACCGCGCGCACTCGCGCGCAAATGTTATTATATCGCACGGAGGCTGTAATAACGGCAGCCACTTTGCCGAAGGGGCTGACCTAACCTGTGAAAGAATCATATTAATTATTCGGCCGACCGCGTTTGTGCGGCTACTGACGATTTCATAAAGGTTTCGAGTAAGAGGGAATGGGCAGAGTCGAATAGCTGTCTGTACTTATATCACAAAGTTAAATTCGAAGACGGTTGCGCGTTGAGGGTTGGGTAGATATAAATATGTTTTGAAAGAGTAAAATAATTCGGGGTATTGTTGTCTTTGGATTGATTTAATTTCGTTTTATTTATAGATGGAATTATCATATTTACATGGATGAATCATCTGTTAATGGGTTAAAATTTTATAAACAAATATTGATTTTCTAAGTAAAAAAGACATAAATTGCGCAGCGTTTTAATCTTCACGCGCTTCGAGCCTTATATAGCTACTGCAGAGTACGTGATAGGCATTCAAATGTATACCAGCCTTCGATAACCCATTTAGATGGAATACCATATTTCGCATAACTCGAATATTGTTCGCAGGTATTCGAAAGATCAGGTAGAATTTCTTGAATTATAAATTTAAAATATTATCATAAATTAGGACGAATATATTATTTAAGTGCGTGAATTGTTATAATTTTAAAAATTAATCTGACCATATAATTATTTGGTAAAAGTATATAAATAATTGTAGGGAAAGTCTGGATATTCCAAACTAGTTCATTAACGGCAGCAACTCGAAATGCCAAAATGTCGGTGCCAAAGCTTTAATCAAATAACAGTTTAGAGAGTAATTTGCGCGGCGTAATATACGTTAATTTGCATACATCCGAAATTTCCTAATATCTTTGGACGAAAATCTAATTCGTCAAAGACTTTTAAACTCAGTATTTAGGTTACATTATAATGTCATACAGGTAAATTTAACTGTATCTTTTAGAAATGTACATTTATGCTATATGATTGCGGTAATCGGAAACTCCAATCAGAAATTTCTTTTTGATTCAGTCACGCTGTGACTAAAAATACTCGTATATCCGCACGGTATATAGGGCAAATAGTGTATGAGAGGTGGAAATTCGAAATCCGACGTGGCAGAACTAAAATAGAGAAGTATGAGAGATGAAAGGGAGAGCGGGAAACTGTACGAGAGGATACATCAGATACATTTGCTACACGCGCGCAACTGTATGTTTGACCTCCATTTATTACTATTTAATATTGCCTAAGGGCAATTTCCGTTTATGTATATAAAATGGAATAACATTATCGAACGTTTGCGGACCAACATTCACCGGAAATATGCCGCTAAATTTTGATCATAATCCAAACATATACACACACATACACAATTCCATACTTGAAGCTAATATTTAATATATATATCTTCAATATAGTTTATAACGCACAAATTACACGCAGTCTCTCTCTCTCTCTCTCGTTACAAAACTAATTTGCCCACCTTAACGTCGTTAATTGACCCTAAGCTACACCCCATCGTTAGCTGCTCGCATTAAATATCTGTTATCCTTAGTAATTAGATCTACGAGAGAGATATAGAGTAGCAGCAGCAGCGCCACTCGGCCTCATTACTCAACTCCGTCACTCGCCACACTTCACCTCTTAATAAGACACAAAGATTCGCTCTTTCCCCTCACCTTCCCTCCCTTTCACCTCCTCCTCCTCCTCCCCCCGCCCTCTTCATCCCTCTAAACACTACGATAAAGAGGATAAAGCACCGAGCGAGCGACAGACGAAAGAGGTGGCGCGAACGATAATGAGAGTACGAGAGAGAGAGAGAGAATGTTACCTGTGCAAGTATATATACATATATGCATTTCTGTATGCGTGTATATATGCATCGAACGATTCGATCGCGGCGCGCTCGCCTGAAATATACACGGGGGAGAGGCAAGGCGGTGCGCGCTCGCTCGCGTTATGAATGACCTGATAAACGGTCAAAAGCCCCGCAAACCTGATATTACCACGCGAGCGCGCCACCCCCGTCTTCTCGACTCGATAGTGCACACGCCTCTCTTCTCGCGAGTGTTGTACGCAGTGAGAATATATGTGTGTGAGTATGTATGTCGGTGTATTATAGGTGAAACTCGAAGCGCGAGGGCACAAAAGTATGTATACGTGTGTATGTGTGCTTTGCTGGAGTTGCAGTTGTTGAATGTGACTGAACTTTTTAGGTTCTTGTATGATGGGGATGTTCGAAGTAGTATATAGAGGGACGATGGTAAATGTTGATGGAATTAGACATTTTATGGTGAATCTATTTTTGAACGATTGTGAAGAAACATACATAACGCTTTATAGTTGTTTCACATGCAGGATAAGAAAAACAAACTTAGATGTAATAAGGTGCACTAAACCAAAAAATTACGGATAAACTTAATTAACTTTTATTAGAAAAATGACAAGAGCTTTGACTTTACGTGCGTAGCACACAAGAGCCAGATGACAACTAACTAAAAAACGTAACTATTGCTGTGCAAGGGTCAGTTTACACTCTTTTGACGATAGAAACACCACGTATCTTACTCAAAGTACATACTATACAAATATTCAAAATACAATACTTTAAAGAAATTTGCAAGAAATTACAATATACAATAATAATATTGAAGTCTCAAATACCTATATAATGACAAAAAAAATTACAATTCGTAAGAAAAAGAAATATGAATTAATCAAATTTTTTACAAACAAGCTATATCTAAAACAGCTATTTACAATAGAGTCCCTAATGTATCATTATGTGATATTCAGAGACATGTATGTAAAAAACACATCAAAGACTAGACATAAGTGCACACTGTTTCCTAAAATGGAAAGAGCAATAAGCGATAAAAGCAGTTATATTGTTGCAATTAAAAACTTTAACGCCCTACTAAATGAGTTGAAAGATTTAAAAATAAGTAAATAAAGTACTAAAAATAAAATCTAGAATTTCGTCATTCGTGGATAAGAGTCTATTAAGCATAGTACAAACTTATTAATTAATGTTGTAACTATATTTTGTAACTATACTTTCTATTTAAAGTTATATCAGTATTTTTCACGTATTTAGTTATAAGCCTAGTTTAAAAGTCTCTTTTGTACCAGATTATGTACAGATAACTACGTTTACCTTTTTTAGGATTTACTTTATGTAAAATTTTCTGGTTCAATAAATACAAATACAAATACAATAGCGTAAAAATTTGATTTACATTAAAAAATTAAAACTGGAGATTTATATTTTCTTAAACGAAAATAGAAGCAATTTATAATATGGCCGTTTACCGAAAAAGAAATTATCGAACTGAAAATGTCAGTATGAAAAGTAAGGCAATTTATACGAAAATTGATACTCTTATGTCTTTAACACGCAAATTTTAAATTACTGTTCCACTGTTTTAAAAGCTATATTCAGCATGACGGACTAACCATAAATCAAATTCTTTCCTGTCAATTAAAAAGTCAAGCTGAATTTCTCTCTCTTTTTCCCCTCTTAAACTTTAAATTAATTACAAATATCAAATACCCTTTCCTACCTCTATATAT
>JAWWEQ010000010.1:30756999-30772331 GCA_035583055.1 Torymus tubicola | reverse complement strand
ATATATATGCAATCATGCCAAAAAATTTTCATAATTAACTTTCCACATATTTCATAAACCACACGAACCAAATTTATTACATCTTTTTCACCTCATTACACATACAATAACTTATTACGAAACGTCCCACCCCTCACACCACGCGCGCTATCTTTCAGGCCACAAGTGGGCTCACGCACGCGAGAGAACGATTTCCCAATTCCGTCGCGTTCCAACTCGAGTTGGAACCCACACCGTTACTGCTATACCGCTACATAGTAATGAAAAGGCGTGGCCTCCTTTAATTAGCGCCAGAGCGCGCGCGCGCGTCACGTGTCAAAGCGGTTTCTGCGCAAAAGTTTCACGAACGATTGGCTAATCGAAAACTCGCGTCGATGATTTTTGAAGCGCCCGACGTAGCGCAGCATTTTTCCGGTCTGCAGGAGAGTGAACGCGGACGCATATTTAAAAAGGCAATATTTTCGAATCGAATGCTCGATGATGCGAGGAAAACTGTGCGACGAAAGAGTGAGTGAAAATTTAATACTAGGTGAGGGGAGCATAGTAGATGTTAAAAAAAAATCGCTTGAGCTTTCTATGGGCGTGAAAAATTCTACATAAAATCATCGCTACCTTTTTAAACTTCATTTGGCTTAATTATTTATAAACACCAATTAAATTACTAGTACGAATATATACTGATGCTTTTGTTGTTAGCATCAAAATCATTTTTATATGTATACTTCGCTCAATTGTGTAACCATCATAATGACATCGTGCAAAAGATTCGACCCTACCCTGGTCGAAACGTTAACGATGCGTTGGCTAATTATTGGTCAATTTTGGAGTTAAAAACGACACAATGTCATTATTTTATTATTAAAGATAAATATTTAATTTTTATTCATAAAATTCATTGTCAATATTTTAAGATGTGATTATAATATTCGATACTTTTAATGTTTAAAAATTTATTTAGGTTGAAAATACTTCCATTTGACTAACATATTAAATGGTTAATTTTCTACAGGGCGTTAATCCATTAATTCCATCCTCACGAAGAAAGAATGGTCCCCTAAAACCTAAAAAGAAGTTATATCTCTTCTATACCCTCCGTCCGAATCCGCTATCGCAAAAGACTAATTATCTCGCAACCAACACAGGCATCAAATCGTTTCGAAATTTAGCGCGCGGACTGGATATAGCATATTTAATCAAATCGACGCGTGCCCGCATATACGCGCATAGCATCTCTCTCTCTATTTGAAGTCATTTTTCTCTCCTTCGCCATGGCTGCAGATTGTCAATTAAATGCGGGCGTGCAAAATGCGCATCAATCCTCGTCTAATTCGCGTTAAAATCACGCATTGTTTATTTCATTTAATTAATGCACATGGATGTATATACGGAAACTCTGTTCTGTTTCTGTTCGAAAATTCCCGCGCATATGTATATACACGCTAATGTCACTTTCCTCGCATCGGTTCATCAGCAGCGAGGAATAAATCGAATAATGCCAATAATTGAAGGCATTTACAATATATATATATATATATATATATATATATATATTTGTATGTATGTGCGAACGCGGCAGTATAGCAACGACGACGACGACGCTAGCGGTGGTATATATATAGTAGCGCTTGAGCGAACGTTGAACGACGAGAGCTGAACAAATATCGCAATTGCACGCTCGAAAAAGGGGGAAACCGTCGTTGCAGTACTTATATATATGTAGAAGCGTATGCTCTATAGTCGAGTTTCCGTAATTAAGATTTTAATTAGTTTGTTTTGCGAAAAATCATTTAATGCCGTGTCCGGATAATTGATTCTATGTGGATTATCATTCGTATACGCCGCACGCGCGCGCGCACTCGATGGTCATGTTGATGGGAGTAAAAGTGCAATATTTTGAGGTTGGCGAGGCAAGAGGGCAAATGGAATTGCGTTATGCGGAATCATGGTTCTTGTTTGTTTATTTAGGCGGAAAACCATGAGAATAAGCATAATAGAAATGCTGAAGTTTTAATGAGTGATAAGTTTATTTTATTGAATTATGTTTTAAGCCACATTTTTTATAATATAATATATAAATTAATTAATTTTTATTCATCACATGTAACCAAAGAAACTCTGCCATTCATTCGAAGACGAAAGAAACGTTAATTGAATAAATGAGGCGTTGGGTTCCAAAACTTGCCAAGTCCAAAAAAATAAAAAATTGAGTTAACCCCATAAACGTAAACTACGTTTAATCTTTTACATCTTTAGCCAGATTTTATAACATAAAAAAAATGTTTACCCCTAAAAAATTGATAATAGATTTCCATTACAAATAAAAAGTCCAAAAATATTGTTTTTCAAAACTTGCCAAGTTCTGAATTATTGATAACTGCTGTTAATTACTGCCAAAAATATTAACCTTAATTAAAATATACTGTATATTATATCTATTTTCTATACTTTACATTATTTGATATAATATAATATTATGTATTATACTAGTGATATAATACAATAACGGATAATATAATTTAATAACGGATATTAATTATTATTGGTTAGAAAATAACTGGACTGAGCATAGCAATTTTAGCTAGTAAATTACCGCAAAGAATGTACATTTTTTACCTTATATAATGGACATTAAATTTAATATTTTCTACAGAAACTATTCATTCACCCAATAATATTAATACGCTCAAATTAGTAATTGCTACTATTATTACAACCACATTTTGGTGATTCTTGGAATACGATCGATGACCTAAAGCCTATACTTGCAGATTATTATGGCAATGAGTCTAAATCAAGCAGTGATGTTTCTGAAGAAGAATAAAAATTAAATAAGTAGTTATAAATTCATTTGACAAATTTATTATTAATAATTAATAATTATTATTTGTTTAATTATTGTATATGTACTGCATATACACATTCATGTTTATATCATCTTTTTTTTTGATACAAAAATTAACATGATGAATTCGAGGGTTATATTTGTAATTAAATTATTATTTTGTTATTAAAGAACCTTCATTATTCTTAATTTACTTTTGTCAATATTGTAAATCAAAACTTGCCAAGTCCAATGTTGCGGAAAAAAAATGACAAGTCCGATGTTGTCGAACAAAATCTGCCAAGTCCATTTTGTAAAGCTACATTTTTTAAAACCTTTAATACATTGATTTTCGAAATATACTTTACAAATTTTCTAGTGCATTATCCAACTAATCTATACCGTTTAGATCTTTCTAGCTCTCAAAGTTTAACCACAATCAGTTTTTCGCGTTTTTCTGGAAAGCTCATAATAAACTTGGCAGGTGTTGGAACTCAACGCTTCAAATATTGACATTTAATATAACATTTAAAAAAATCCGATAATGTTACCTCTTCAATCGTTTTTAAAAGAGTTGGAATGTAATTTCGAATTAACTTTCTATCTTCCTAAAACTTTCACTTTTTCTGACAATATTATTTACACTTTCACTCTATACCCATCCCACTGATAACAAGCAGCATCTGCCCGCACTAAATCATCGATATTTACGATCCTAATCCAAACCTCGACAATTCGACAACAACCAAACTATCGTCACCAATCATACTATATTTCTCCCTTAAAAAATCGCTGAATCGAACTTAGCAAACTCCCAAATCCCCATGCCCATTCGTTCCTTTGCGTATCCCGCACCCAAGAGCGAGAAAGTGTAATACTCGAAAAATCACAAAAGTTTTTCTGCCGATCGGGCCCCCCGGTCGCTCTCTTTTCTCGGTCATGTCGTAAAAAATCATAAAACGATCATTTTGCGGATAAGTCCGATGTTATCGAAAAGGAGAGAGAGAGAGAGAGACACACGCACACATAGAAGAGCACGAGTATACACGCGCGCAGCACGACACCCGCGAGAGATGATCGCCGAACGCGCATGAGAGTAGAGTAGGAAGAGAACGAGGGAAGAGGAGGAAGGGCGAAGAAGTAATTTCGTCGCCGCGAAATCAGTTTCGCTGGACGCCCGTAAATTGCCGGAAACCCACCCTCGGACGAGACCATCGACGAGAGAGAAAGAGAGACGAGGAGGAGGAGAGAGGGGAAAGGGGAAAGCTTGGGAGCGATTTCTCCTCTCGAAAGTTTTTGCGCCACCGACTCTCTCTCTCTCTCTCTCTTTCCCTCTCGATTTTCCCCCTAAAGCCGGCGCGCAACCGATGCGACGCAGTTCTTTTCTTTTTATCGCTAGCACTCGCGCGCGGTCGGTCTAGTTTGCCTCTTTCGTCCAGCTCTCTTTTCTCTTCTTTCTCTCTTTTGATTTCGCCGTTGTTCCACGCGCGTACGCGCGCACCCCCGTACGTTTCTTTTTTCCACGGCCATTTCCATCTTGAGTATTTTCTCATTTTCCCCGCCATTGTTATTCTTTATTATTGGATTTATTATATATTGAAAAGAGGTGGAGGAGGAGACGATAGGAAGATTCGAGAATTTGCAATTTGCGACGTGACTTTTTTATGAAATTGATTTTCCGACGACGTTCCGCGGCGCCATGTGTAACGAGAAAAGACGAGAGAAGAAAAATTGAAATACAACTGGGAATCAGAGATTCGTATTTGTCTTTGTTTCATTAATAGTAATGCAAATGCGATGCGCGTCTGCGGAGTTGTGCCGGTATTGGAAGAACAAAGTCGACTTATAGATAATGTTAGAACTGGATCGGACATTCGCTTGTTTTATTTAATTCGATAGTAGGCGATATTTCATTTCTTTAATGGAATTAAACATATTATATATAAATTTGAATATTTACTTACAATCGACATTCGATTCGTCATTATCGAAACAGTCTATTATTCATGAAAATTGATCTACTATCAAGTATAGTACTTAATATTTCATTGTATTGGGACAACGTCCATTAAAATAATAAGATAACTTACTGCTCATAAAATTAGAGTAGCATAATGTTGATTTAGCTCAAAAAAGCCCTCAACTTTTATTTTACGCTCTACACGCGCTGTGAATTTTAAAGTTGCCCTATTACAGCGTAACAGAAACGCTGCGCAAACAGTCCGCCGCGGAAATCTCCATTCACAACGGCCATTTATTTCGCCAATCCTGAAATAGCCCACTTCTCCCGAGACGTCGAGCTTTCTCTCTCTCGCACGCACGCACCGGGCGAATTTAAGAAGTTCCATCTCAATTTTTTATCAAAAATCGTCGGAGCTTAGCCTTAATCTCTCCAACTAACCTTCCTCCCCTCACTCGCTTCTCTCTGACTTATTCATACGCTAACTTTCTTTCTCTCTCCTGCCCTTCCTCTTCCCACCCCGCCAGTCTCTTGGGAGGGCGCGGTAGCTCGTCAAGGACTTTGAAGTACGGGGGTCAGTGGAAGGGCGAAAAAGCAGCGGGCCAATTTGCCCCGCACCGCCTCTGGAAGAGAGCCGGCTGCATCGCGCATGAATGGAAATTCGTTTTGCCAATTCGATTTTCATTCGAGTGGATGCCAGTGCTGCTGCCATTGCTACTGAGGTATCCTGTTATATGAGTGTTTTCACATTTTTTTATTTTTAGAGATGAGCTCTGAAAGAAGAAGCAGGGGGTTTCGAGTATCGTACTTTTTAGAATTTCTCAAATTTTTAATTTGACTTATTTTGGTAGCACGAAGAAGGGGTAATTACGTTTTGAATTAGGAGGAGGTTTCGAGGGCGAGCTAATGAACAGTCTGCATGAAAGCGCTTGGTCCCAATTAAAACGAGGTTTGAATGTTCTACGAATTGGGAGCGGACGAAAATCATATGGATATCTCTTGGAATACGTCATAAAAAATTGAAAAGTTTCAAAAATTCCATTTCTAACTTGTTAATACTTAACAGAAGTACTATAGTTACTGAAAATTATTATATTATCTTGAGAAGAAATAAATATTTGTTTCGAAAAATTTGAAAATTAACATCAGTGAAAATGACTTACCAAAACCATTTTTGGTGTGCTCATTCAATTTAAACATATCTCTTGTCATTTTAAAATTCAATTATTGCTATCCACTTCGAAATCGCGTTTTTAACACTATATAGTCAAAGGTTCTGATTTCCGGAAAGTGAATCAACATTCGACAATGTGATTGACTTTGCTAAATGACATGAAAAATATTTTCTCTCAAACTGCTGATGGAAACTAACTTTCATGCACTACTGAAAACTACGTGATAGAAAAACGTCATTGTGCTGAAAAAAAGTTTGTTCATATGAATTGTTAACAATGGCTTTTTGAAATCACTCCGCAGCCAAATTCCGCGAACAAAATGCCGGAACAAGGCTTGAAAAATTGATAGCACATCATGAGAGTACACTTCAAAGCAGGTAGCTACTGCTGCTACTGGCACGCAGCAACAGGCTTTTATTATTCCGAATTTTTCGAAACGACTTTTTGCCGCTCCAACGTTCTCTTCTCTGACAATTTTGCGCAAGCGAGCATGAAAATCAATTGTTTTTGTGAATTTAATTCGATTGCCAATGATCATAGAAGAGGAACTCATTGCTGAAACTGTAATGAGCCTTTTGCGTTCTTTAAATGATTGCTCTTTACGATAACATTTATGTAAGGTGCACTTTGGTCTGCCGTAATATAACGCTAATTTTCTTGAAGTAGAAACATTTATATTGCACGTAGTTGTAGAACTCCGGAAGAACTTTGTACTTTAGTGTGTTTACAGCTTTAGAAACTTCAAGTGGCTCTATGTTATTCCCAGTCAAAGTTATGCAATTCGCTCTTGAACTGTTAACACAAATAGAGCATAATGAATTATAGACGCAGATTTAAATTGTCACTTCTGAATGATGGACAAAAATTTTATTTTATGATCTTGCTTTTTAACTTCGTATTTGTAGAAGTGAACACTTTCTACAATTTACTATTTATTATATTTGAAAGTATATTATTTATAAGACTTGTTCAAAGAAGGGTTTTCGAAAGTAATGTCGAGAGATGAGTGGTCGGTAACGTCGAGTGCATTCCGTACCAAGGTTACCATCTGCACTTATCGGTAACGCTGCGATGATGATCCTTGCCTTAGCCGCGGTGAATGACTCTGCTGATCCTTACGGACGTGTATGTAGTTACGCTGGGACCTTTCGGCCATTTGAAGGTTTGCAAGTTAGGTGCGAGCTCTGGTGGCTATGAAGCGAAGTTTACGTAGCTTTCACAGATGACCCTGCAAGTGATGAGGCTGGAGGCCGAAACACTAGAGATGAGAGCGAGTGCCAAAGCTGAATAGACGAAAAAGGACAAGGTTACCGACTGGGCGCGCCGGGTAGCGACTGCTGCGATCCGGGTGAGTGGAGATTGCGATTCGGGGAAGATTAGTGAGCTGGCTATGTCTTAAGTCAACGTGTACGGAGTCTCTGAGAATAGAACTAAAACATATATCGATAGATTTTTTCCAATGGCGGTATTGTTTTTATTCCGAAACGCTTCCTTTTAGTTAAAAATTCAATTTGAATGCCTTTTTCATCTTATTACTTTTAAATCCTTTAGTTCTCCAGCTTGAAAATATAGGGAAACTTAAAAGTTGTACTTTCGATTGGCGTAGTTCATTTTGAAAAAAAAACATGATATACTTTGAGAAAAATAACTCTCAATATTTAACGAGTTTTCGGCCAGAAGGAAGGGTTTGAAGGTAAAAATAATAACACCATTGGAAAGAACAAGAAAAAATCTATCGACATATGTATTTTGTTTTTCTTTTTAGAGACTCAGCATACGATTATGGGCGAGTTGAACAGACCATATGTTATGCGAAAAATGGTGGACGCTTCCATACATAGTTACGCTGGAGCCTTTCGGATACTTTCAGGTTTCCAAGGTTCTCGTAAATTTGAAAGAGGAAGAAAAAAAAAGAATTTTATTTTTTTAATATTTTTTTTGGATATTAAAAATTCTAGAAAATATAAACAGCAAATGAGTTGGGCAAATTCGAACTAATTTAGCATACCATAATCCTAGAAAACATAATTATTAACTGTCTTACTAAAATTATGCATAATCTAATCTAAAACCGACCCCACGCTGCATACGTTAACACAGTGCACATCGGAGAAACGAGAAAGATAGAACGAAGAGGAAGAAAGAAGGAGAGAGAAAGAAAGCGTAAAAAGGAGAATACACGTGTCGGCCGAGAAAAGTGAGCTTATAAGCCCCGAGAATAATGCAAACGTTAATCCCGTACAAGCACTTTCCAAGTAACGCCGGAAGCTCGTTTCCCCCACTGTGTTTTTTTCTGCAAAAATCACCTATAGCGTCGCGAAATGAGAAAGGGAACGCGAAAGGTGGATAAAGAAAAGCAAAGAGGAAGAAAGAGAGAGAGAGAGAGAGAGAGAGAGAGAGAGAAAGAGAGAGGGAGAGAGAATTGGAAGGGAAAAGAAATATAAAAAGAAGAGAACCACGAATAAAGAGACATAAATAAAAGCAGAAAGAGGAATGGGAAAAAATATAAACGTATACCGATTAGCGACACGATGATAGAACTTATAATTGAGATGGATGAGTCTTGAGTATTTAATCAGACGTTTTAATAAATTCATGCTTCAGATATATAAAAATAATCAATCATGGTTTAATATTTCTTGTGAATACAAATGCATTCTAAAATATCTGAAATGATTACAGAAGTTTTAGACTTAATGGACCTGCGGAAATTAATGGCATAATAAAATTATCTAAATTTGATCAGTTTCCAAATTATCTACCTCTACCATTAATTATCACTTCAAATTGAAATACAATTAGGTCAGAAGATATTACATTATCGATTCCAGATTATATAAATTTCTTTTAATCCTGAAATTAAAAAAAAGGAAATAATCAATTCATAATTTGATATTCAAAACGCTGTAAACGTACCATTTAAAAAAAATCTATTATTTTATGAAAATTGCAGACACTTAACTTTCTCAAATTTAATTTATTTATTAAACAAAGTATTTGCGTTAAAAACCATTTTTTAAATTATTATTAGTAAATTATTAATTTCTAACTATATAGTATATTTTGTTAAAATTTCAAAAGATTATGTTCATTATTTCTGTTGCAAAAAAAATTGTTTCATAAAACACTAGCGTTTTCATTGTTGCATAATAACAATAGAAAAAATCAAACAATTTTCTTTAAATTACTCAGAGACATAGCTTTTTTATATTTTAAAACTGATTTTATTACTTAAAGATAAAAATTTGTTAAAAAGATTTTTTATAGCGTTTTCTTGCAGAGTACTTAATTAAAAGAAATAGACAAATCATCACACTACATCTAATCTTTTTCCTTATACGTACGTCTAATTTTTTTCTTGTGTTATATAACTTATTGCTTTAAAGTCGCCAATAATTAGTATGTTTACCTTATTTATTTATTTGTTTTTGCATAAACTTTTTATAAATCTTATAATACCACAAAAATTTCCAGAATACAAATATCTTCAAAAATAATTGTACAATCTTAGTAAAACTTTATACGTAAATTTACACCGACGGAGTTGGGGTGCTCTCAATCCCATAATAGAATCCTAAATCTAGGGATCAATAGGGAACAATAGCTCGAGAATTTTTTCAACTATATCCGATTCAAAATTTCTCGATTGTATCATTAAAAAAAAGCAAAGATAAATTTTGAAAAAACGAAAATTCGAAAAAAATGAACACATATCGATCAAATAAAAAAATGGACTTCTGACCCGCTATCACACAATTAATTTATTTCAAACAAATCTCAAGCGTCAACCTGTCACCTATGAAAAATCCATCACAACTGCATTCAATTCACGGCTCTTACTTCTACAATTCTGAAATCAAAAACAAATTGCTCTCTTGGAAAAAAGCGACGAACGTAAAACTCGCATGAGGCATTACGAATTCAAACGAGCGAAAGCAACGGAAAATTACACGTAAAACAACAACAGCCACGGACACACATTGCACTCACACACCTCCCGACAAAAAGAAAGAAGAAAAAAAAACGTAGAGAACGAAAGAGAGAGAAAGAGAGAGAGAGGGAGAGGGAACCGAACGCCGAAGCATAAACGCCGAACGGACACGCAGGGCTTCGTGCGCCGCGGACATATGCGGAAGTTCGCATTGTGGCAATAATAAAAGTAATAAAAATGAGAACGATCTTCGGGTAGCAGCAGCAGTAGCAGTAGCGGCGGCCGTAGCAGCAACGTATCGACGTCAACGCGCTCGTGTGTACACCAGCCACCGCAGCCGCCTATCGCCGTCCCTATCTCGCCACCGCGTCGCTTGACTATGGCTCTATTACACGAAGCGCGCGCGTGGCACGGATGGTTGGATCTACGCCTCTGTGCATGCATGTATGTATGTATGTACGAACTAAGCATCGGGAGAAAGAGGAATTGCACGGAGAGAGAGAAAGAGAGAATCGCGAGAGGTGCGCGCGACGGGTAAGTGAGATAAGTCACCGGGAATGTAAATAATGTGCATTGTAATGGCGAAAATTTTGAATATTAAGATGGTTTATGGCAACGGACTTCTAATATTTGCTTAGTAGGATTATCTGTTGTGGAGATAGGAGGTATATGGTATTAGAAGAGAATTTTTTATTTGATTATTATGAGGGGCAAAGTATTTGTGTGTCTTTACGCGAAAAATTCATAATCATAATTTCATTGAGCGAAAATATTCAGAAAACAATTTTCCTTATGAGAGATTAATTTTTTTATTTATAATTTTAGCTTTAGATATAAGAATAAGGAATACTAAGGAATTCTTAATAATAATTAAAGTCAAGAGAACAGACTGTTATGTTTTAAAGCGACCGTTAGTTTTAACCATTACTCTGTTAGAAATAGCTTAAGAATGCAAGACTTGAAATATATTTCAGCTTCCAATCTCAGGCCTTTAATTAATTTTTACGATTACCATGATTAATTTAAAGTAAAATAATTAGTAATACTAATAAGAGAAACGGAAATTTCACTACGAAAAATCAATTCAATCAACTAAATAGTAAGAAGAGATTAGATTGTTGCAAGTAATTTAATTTGGCTGCTATGAAAAATTTTTTTTATTTTTAGAAATTGATTAGCAGAAAAGCCCAATGAAAAAATACTGCAATATTATACAATTGTATAAAAAGAAACTGTTAAATCTTGAGTCCCTATAGTGGCTGAATTTACTGCTTTCATTACCGACTTCATTGAATTGCAGAATTTATAATTGCCCCTATTAAAACTTCATTGGCGATTTGAATTTAATTGAAAATCAAAATACGCGAGAGCAAAAGAGCGAAGAGCGCGTAAAGACGACAGAAGGTCGATAACTTAATTAAATTTTGGAGAAATTGGGTCGATAGAAAAGAGTACCTTGTGTGTATGTATGTGTGGATGGGGTATGGAACAGGTCTCATTTTAGAAAAATATAAAGGAGGGCGTGGGGGAATTACAGCGGAGGAGAGGGAGAGAAAACTGCAGGATATTGGAGGTCTTCCGAAAAGAGAAAGTACGAGCAGTTGAGGGTGCATCTACTTGCCGCTGCTGCTGAGAATTCCTGCCGTATAATACACACCGAATGCTTACAGCATATACGCCCGCAAGCGAGATAATGAGGGTTGAAGCCAGAAAAGTACCATTTTTTTCCAGCCTTACGCGCGCCGAGTGGAAACGTCCATAAAAGTTGCTTACTTAATTTTTGATTGGTTAAGCCCCGCAGAATCAAGTTATTGTGCAATTTCAGGCATTTTTTTTTCTTCTCTCGACGAACGAACAATACGCTCGGTACAGTATCTATATATACGGCTCCTATCCTCCGACATAACATACGTTTATGAAACCACCGTGTTCTTGATTAAATTTTTCGAATACCATAGAAATATAACTCAACAGGCACGCGCGTGCACGTTGTAGCGACGTGAAAAAATTCTCCTTATCCATCGAGTGAGTACACACGCGCGAGAGCGATTTATTAAATAATCTAATATCAATTATTAAGAAAAACACGCGCGCGCACTTGGAAGCCGGGGAATAATTTTCTTATCAATCACACGGATCTCGTTGTGGCTGCGGGTAATTTCCCTAGGCCTTATAACCAAGAGCGCACGGCTAGTAGTAGTAGTCGCAACGGCAGCAGCAGCAATAGCATCGACGTTACAATTACGTGATTAATTATTTCGTACTGCGGATCATGCAAGCAGTCGGCGTGATCGACGTCGAGGGCCGACGGTATAATTCCTCACCTCGAAAATATCAAGTGGGCAAATTGCAATCGACACGCACTACCGAGCACAAGCGTATGGCGAACTTTTCTGTTTCGTACGTATAACGTCGTGTGGCTTTGAATTACAACGAAAATGTTTAACTTGTCAAGCGGTGGAAAAAAGTCGCGCTCGCGCGCTCACGTTGGATCAGATATAGAAATTGTGTTGGGTAATTTTTCACGATCTGTGCTGTATATGTATGGATGTATGCACGTGGTAATTTTCGAAGTTAACTTTTCCTAATCAGCGAATGATTTATCAGGTAGAATAAAGATGAAGATTTCCTTGTAATTTGAATAATTGTAGAGACGAGGGTGTATTAGAATTGAAAAATAGGCTCTCATTAGGTTATTAGATAAGTCCATTAATCGGAAATTAGCTGAATAATTCTTGAAACCACATCCGCATTTGTTGAGACTCTTCTTTTACATCAATTTATGGAAGCATTTGTTTTCTACGTATAAACATAATGGTTATTATAGTACTGAATATTCTTTGTTACTAACAATGAATAAAACTATAATCTTTCGAATATTTATCACAGTTTAGTGTCACTATAATTTCAAATTATTGAAAAATCCGTAATAAAAATAACTAATCTATATATATACTTACTTCCTCAATAGAAAAGAAACGTACCTAAAGTAAACATCAGAATATTGATATTCTATAACTTATTCATATATATATATATATATGGGCAACAAACAAAAACGACTCAGGGAAGCTATATCTGCTCACGCTGGCGCGCGCGACGACGTGCTCATAAACTATTCTGTATATATATATGGCCAGTTCTCTGGTGAATCGAGAGGTCAAAATTTCTTTTTCTTTTAAAATCACCTAAATCGATTCGTATCCATCCCATATGTTACTCTGAATTTTTTCAGATTTTTTTCACTTCTAGTTTTTTAGTGGCAGAGGGTTAAAGTTGGTGATTTTAGCATTTTCGCCGATTTTCGCCGATTTTGATTAATTTATAACTTCTCAGGGAAGCATTTTTCACAATAAACACAAAAGACCTTTTTTTTGTAAAATTTTCTTAGTTTTTCAATAAAAATATTTTCAAAGCTATATGTGTACACTGTCATTCACATACCTCCAAATGAAACATTAAAATTCACACAGAAAAAAACCAATCAAAGGTATGGCCACCGAAAAATTCATGGAGATACCTTTTTATTATACAAAGTATCTGCATAAATCCCAGAATAGGTCGAGATCATTTTATAACCTAAAAAAATTCATTTAGGTTTTGATTTTCAAAAAAATCTCTTATACAGGTCTGAAAAAAATATAGTTTAATTCTACTAAAAATTACAAGAGGAGTTATAAATTAATCAAAATCAGTCAAAAATGCAGAAAATGTTAAAATCACCAACTTTGACCCTCTGTCACTAAAAAACTATAAGTGAAAAAAATCTGAAAAAATTCAGGGTAACTTATGGGATGGGTACGAAGCGATTTAGGTGATTATAAAAGAAAAACATTTTTTACCTCTCCATTCCCCAGAGAACGACCCATATATAGCTTTACATACATATAACGTAACTCCGTTACCACCTTCACACAACTTCTTTCATACTCCGCATTTAAATATCGCTCTCAAATCAATACTCATCTCTTCGCATTCAAAACACACTTATTCCCCGTACTTCCTCGACACCTCTGCATCTCCACAATCAAAAAGGTACCACGCGTAGCCTTATACTCTCTACTCATCATATTCCTCTCTCTCTCCTCCTCTCCCTCTTCCTCTCTTAAATCGCGCATCGCCCTCTCACTCGTACACGTGATGCTCGTAGATCCACGACAACGGCGCGGTGACAGAACAATGCACTCGGCGGGCGCATCGCCGGCAGCGTCCCAGACAAAAGCAGTTCTGCACCTCTCTCTCTCTCTCTCTCTCTCTCTCTCCCCCCCCCCCCTCTCTTTTTTACTCCCCTGGCTCTTCAATAAACGAGCACACGCATACGACTGACAAAAAAGCACAGAGCCAGCGCGGAGCTGTGAAAAAAAGAGCGGACCGATCGAGAACCCTTGTTTTGCACAGCGGTGAGCCGAGGCGGTGGTGGCGGCGGCGTCCCGGAGATTGGACGGATTGTGTGTCGATTTTGCTCCTGCCTTGTGTTACTGTTTTCTCTCTCTCTCTCTTTGTGGCGTTCCTTGTCGGTGAGCGACGAGTTTTATTAATGCATAAAACAGACGTGGACGACGCGACGAGGAGGAGAAGATTTGATGAGAGAAACTAATCGCCTCTCTCACAAAAATCGCTTTCTTTTTTACTGAGGGAGGATTGTTGCTACCTGGGGGTGGGTTTTATCTGGTGTAATAAAAGTTTTTGGCTACGTGAAGATTTACGTTACGGCGCGTATAGCTAGAAAGATTTATTGGTCAGATGTACGTGTGTTTGTGGCGATTTTTCGTTCTTGCGATATATATTGTGTTGGTGTTGTTTTTTTTTTATTTTTCTCGTCAATTGAATTGCTACTGTACAATTTAAGTTCTTCGCTTTCAATTTTAGCCCTGTCGCTTTCTCTTTCGTCGCGAAGTGTCATAAATTTTACATTTCTAGGGAGAGACTTTGTCTCGTCATTTAGACTTGCAAATTGCTTTGACAAAAGGATAGTCATCTAGGCCAAGAGGTGAAAATGACTTTTTCTCCGTGGCTTCTTTCTTTATCAAAGCGCTCGCGCGCACGGCTCTTAATGAAATATCAACAAAGCAACGTAAACAATTGCTAAAGAGAATTACGTGCCGGAAGGTGCGGTTGTAAACATTGCAGCAGCAGCAACGGCGTCGTCGCGCACGCTTATCTATAGCCTGTCCACTACATGTACCACGTATATATATACACAAAGCCGCTTGCTTCTTAGAGTTCTGTGCATTTATCTCTTCGGTATTTACTCGACAATTACTGCCAGGGTGTGTGTGTATATATATGGGTCATTTTCTGGTGAATCGAGAGGTCAACATTTTTTTTTCTTTTATAATCACCTAAATCGCTTCGTAACCATCCTATACTACGAAAAATTACAAGAAAAAAAGTCTATGTAAGATATTTCGAAATTATGCTTCGTTTTGGAGCAAAAAAATCCTT
>JAWWEQ010000010.1:30738515-30756899 GCA_035583055.1 Torymus tubicola | reverse complement strand
AAATTCAGGGTAACATATGAGATGGTTGCGAAGCGATTTAGGTGATTTTAAAAGAAAAAAAAATTTTGACCTCTCGACTCACCAGAGAACTATCGATATACACGTAACTTCAAGTCAACTGTGACAAGTCAAAATTTTAAAATTGTTGAAAATGATTGTTTTTCGTTCCAAATTAACCAAATTAGAGGTGACAAGAGAATAGGTTCATTCTTTATTATTATAACATCATGACCTTAACTATTCTACGTATTTCTAATTTTATGCTATTTATACTTTTTAGTAGTTAAATTGATACTTTAGATAGTGTCAAAAAAATAATTATACATTTATAAGTAGTATAGAAAATAAATTTAACGACAAACAAGATAATCTTTTATCCTTTTTTGGGTAAAATCAATACTGTCGTATTCGCCTTTTTTAAAGGTTTGAATAATGTATTTCTAAGTATTAATACAAATAAATGTATTATTAAAAAAATAATTTTACAATTCTTCTTGCTATTTATAAACTTTTTCCTATATAATGTACTATACAAAAAATTTTAAATTTTATGGTTATAAAAATCATGAGAATTACAGATTTATGAAAAAATTCAAAATTTTCAAAATTTCAATTGATTCTAACTTTTGACCAACTTAATATTTTGCTCTAAAACTTTATATTTGTGTTTTGGGACCAATTTGGAACAAGGAAAACCCATTTTTAACAATTATAAAAATTTGACCTGTGACAGTTGACGTGAAGTTTTATATATATATATATATATACACACACACATACACACACACACACACACATACACCTACACACACATATACACACACATACACACACACTTCTCTTCACATTTCTTCTTACCCATTCTACTTACTTCACTGAATAATTGTTCTGTTCAAAGAAATGTAGAAAATTATATATACTGTACTTTTAAAGAAATCAATAGCATACATTATTTCTAATCATTTTTACCGTCCCTTTACAATGCTTATACTAATTTTTATTTTTTTTCTTATGTTATAGGTGAGTTACAGAGGCCATTTACTTCATTAAATCCTCAGCGTCACGTGAGTTTCCCCCTTTCGAGTAAAGTAATTAATTTTTGCGTTTTTATATTCGCCGCGCGTGAATATTCCCTTTGTAAAGAATATTTTTTTTGTTTTTTTATAACGCGGACCAGAAAAGAATACAAAATTTTCCCCGTACTCCCATTGGTATTCATAAAAGTGTTGGGGAATGCAAACTGGTTCGTGCGGAACCTTTACATTTTTCGAATAAACAGAATTCATAAAAGTCATAGGCTGCTGCTACTGTGGCTACTATCGCCGAAATTCCTTTGTAACTGACTTCGTTAGTGCTTTTCAAAAGACACACACCATACACAAAACATAACCAAGAGACACAGAAGGAAAATTTTCAGAGGCGTATTGACTACACAGTAAACCCCGTACTCCGCACGATATTCGAAAAATACAAAAACAACGCGCATCGTATTAAAGTTATTTCTTAATTAAAAAATTTCTCCCTTTTTTAATTTCAAAGTTATACGTATATACTCTAAAACCTCAATTTCAAAACGGTGCGCACAATTAAAAATCAGACGCAAAACACTCGGTCATACCGGCGCTCAGTTATACAATTAACTTTAGTGTGCGCAAGGCGCGGAATGTGGCAACGACTTCTTAAGCAATTTGAGAAAAATTTTCTCCAGCACAAAGAAAGCCGATGTCGCCGTCGTCATCGTCGTCGTTGGTTGTAGAGGTTGACGAACGGAGAAAGGCAGCTTGCACCGCGCTGTTGGCGAACAATTGACGCTGGCACGCGCTCATAGCAGCAGCGTCCGCTTGGATTTTCGAGATGACTGGGTAGCGACGGATCACGTGTGCCGCGTGATTCGGATTTCAATTTCTGCTTCGATTGAATTTCCACGGGGGGAGGGGGGGGGGGGAGAAAAACTCGATGGGACTGTAGTAGTAGCGCAGAGCGGACGACAACGACGACAACGACTTTTCTTTATTATTGGACTATCGAGAAATGTGAAGATGGGAGAGGAAAATGTTATTGACTTTTCATGATTTGTGGTTTATTATAATAAACTCTCTAATAAATTAAAATCTCTTATAAGAAAGATATTTTTCGAATAATTTTCAAATCGCCCATGGGGCAATTCATTTGTAAATTTGAAAAGACAAGAAGTTTTGCGTATTGAGTTTCATTATGTGAGATTCTACGAAAGTATATAAGTATATACTTGAGCTAGAATGCATTAATACTACGTTAGGCAGATGATTCAGTCTTATCAAAATGTAAAATCAACATTACAAATTCATGAAAAATCTCAGAAATAATTTGTTGTTGAAAATAATATTATCTAGATGTACGAATGCTAATATGCATCACTGCACATCTTCAACTTTAAAAGCATCATATCGCATGTAACTGATCGCACAATAAAACTATCTGTTGGAAAACTCTTATAAAAACAATCTTCACCTTATCTTATACTTTATCATTATTACTCTTAATGATATTCAAAGCACCTAACGATTAAATTAAATTTAAACGCTTCAACATCAATCCTCGTGCACATAAACCCTCCCAAAAAATAATTAATCTTGATTACGATACATTAAGACATACCATTTGTTTTACGAAAGAAGAAGACAACTAACAACGACTTTAGCACTGAGAGCAGATGACAGTCGCCTATGTACTTCGTCGGATAAAATTATTTCCTGATTAATTACAAACCGGATTATCCATTCCGCGCGATTCCTTTCTCCCTCTCTTCTACTCGAGATAAAACTCAGCGCGCAACAATATCCATCAGCGCGTATATAGCTCGCAAACTTTTCCCACTCCCCTTTGTGAATAACATCGTAGTCCTGGCGTCGCGATAATCATACACTATTAATCTTTTTAAATTAGTCAAAATTAATATAGCTAAAACGCGCGGGAAATTGCCGACAGTGTCAAAACTCACCGGACCATTAATTTCCTCTCTTACACGGTGTGTGCCTGCCTTTATTTTTCCCCTACCCGCTTGGACGGCTTGTAAATTCCGCGCGTCTCCCTTCCTTTTTTTATTACAACGAACTCCGAGGGAAACCCGCGTCGATGATAATGGAACGGAAACGTATCGCACGTGGCGGTAAGTCTCGCGATATTAAAACTATGCGCGCAGTATTATAGTTTCCCTTCGTAGCTCCTCTCTGTATAAGACACTTCTTCTCATGAAAATTTCATCGCCGCCCGAAACTTGGCTGCTTGCGCTCGGGTAAAACTTTTCTCCTATCCTGGTGTGACCTACGCGAGTCTCTCTTTTCTCCTCCTTCTCCGAGGAAAAAAAAGAAGAGGAAGAGTAGGAGATGAGGAAGCGATCAGCAAGGAGCGCGCAGCTAGATTAATATGACGTTCTCCTCACTCTTACTAGTTCTCTTTCCTATCTTCTCTCATTTGGTGAGGTGGTGCTCACCCTAGTTTCAAAGGGCGTCTTCTCTCTCTCTCTCTCTCTCTCTCTCTCTCTCTCTCTCTCTCTCTCCCTCTGTCGTCGATTATAATAGTCTCCTCGTCGATAACTTTTCTTTGCCGTGTTGTTGTATATGCTCGAAATCAAAACACAACCGTGTTAATATAGCCATATGTTTGTAAACACGCTCGACTGGACGAGGAAACCGCCTTAGCGAAAACCTCATCACACAATTGACTTTCTAACTTCGAATTCCTGATTTTTTTTTGCAATCTTTGCCATATTTTTATCAAATTCAAGATCACTCAAAGATGTAAATAAAAGATTGCCACTGTGGCTGTTGCAGGTAACATGCCATATATTTAACTGGTGGACGATACTCATCATATTAAATGCGTTATCTATTATAATAGCATAAATATTAATATTATATTTCTCCAATTGAAACGGAAAACGCTTCGAACTGTGTACATTTTTTCCGTTCCGAGAAATTCGGAGTACGGCACTTACCGTGTCTAGAGCATGAACAGGAGACGGGACGGCGTGTTGTCAACACGCGGACTAACAGCCTTTGACCGTGGCGCAAAGGTGAAAGCGGGAGCGAAAATCGGGAGTCCGGCCAGAGCAACGGCCAAGAGCACAGCGACGCTACCCCGCGCACACCGTTTTGTTTTTCCTCTCGCGACTGCTACTGCCGTTGATCGTCTCTGGTCGGGCTCCCCCAAGGCAAGAACGAAGTGTTCGAAGTGCACGAACCGCTGTGAAGTGCAGTGTAGAGACATAATTATGATTAAGTCATTAGGTTAATGTAATAGTGCATGAGGGTTAAAAATGACATATTACTTAAAAACCTTTATTTTGTTATTTAAGGCGGTCTTACACCTATATATATAGGCCACTGAGACCAAAATTACCTGAAAAAATAAAATAAAATATTATTACTAAAAAAACATTATTTACTATTAGAATAACTATTTTTGGACAATATGATAAAAATAAAGGTCCTTTGATCCTTTTAGTCCTGAGATATAGTCCTTTCAAGAAAAAAAGTTTGGCGTAACTTTTTTTTTTAGAATACTTGATGGATTTTCATGGGATAAAGTGCAAATTATTTGTAATACACCCACCTATGGCACGAAGTTCTGGATTTTTAAAATTTTTGGATTAAGTAAGTTTTTTATATAAAAAAACATTATTTTGTTTTTAATTTTGATAATTTGCATGGTTTTTTGCATAAAAAAATACTTAATCAAAAAATTTTAAAAATCCAGAGCTTCATGCCATAAGTGAATAGATCACAAGTAAATTGTATGTATTACAGCTAGTACATCAGTATATAGTCAAGATTCTATATTTACTATTATATTCAACAGGTTTACATGTACAATATATTCACTTTATTTTACTCTAATAATACTTTTTAATATTTTGTGGACGATTGTGTCCTGAGAGGTTTATAGGTTAATGACTCACATAAAAGAACTTTTCACGTTTGGATTATTGCATATTCATTCATAATTTCAGATACCAATATTTTCAATTTTATTTTAATTATTAAAGGGTGCGGTTTAGAGTTTATGATTCCTCTAAGAACCCGTATAAAAAGGTATCTTATTGTATAAAAATATCTATAAAATAAAACTATAAAAAAGTACGAACTAGAAAAATTGCAATATTTTGATTTTCTACGTTTTTTACGTATTTTACAGGGTTACTGACGTTTTCGACAATTTATTACAATGTTACGGTAGAAAACAGTTTAAAGTTGTCGAAAACCCATCCCTGTCACTCTCCTTGCGGCTGTTTCAAAGAATCGCTCTACTCACGCGGCGTAAAAAGAAAATCACATCCTCGGGAATCTCTTTCTCCCGGTTTCTCTTCACTCCCTCTCTCTCTCCCTCGCGGGTCCTATGGATGCTTCACGAGTAATTAACGCCGAGGCGCGAGCACTTCAATTAAGAAGCGGAAGCGCGCGCAGCTAAATCGCTCGGCGCACAAAGACATTCGAGAAGGAGGAGAGAGGCGCACACGTTCTCGCGTAAAAACGTCGGCGCGAGTTTGAAGATAAGTCGATTATCCGTGCCAAAAGTGCGCGCCGCTGCCACCCGCGTGGCGATCCGACGTTAGAAACGTCGACGTCGTCGTCGTAGTAGTCGAGTCTGCCATCTTTCTCCGATAATCCTCTTCATCTCATTTTCTCTGTCGTTCCTCCGCGCTTTTTCCTTCGACAAGCCGCCCCCGCTGTTACCGTCGTCTCAGCCTTTTTCTTTATCATAGATAGTATTTCCGAAATTTTTCGTTTTCACCTTTAAAAATTATAAAATCTTTTATACCTCAAAAAGTATATTTTTAATATTTTCTTTTTACCCTCTAGATCGTCAAATCATCTTATTTCTAACTCGTGTTTACAATATTAAGGCGGATTTTAAATAATTTTTTGATGAGTCTATCCGACGTATTTTTTCCTCAGCATTCCAATGGCATAGGTAGTTTTTCACGCAAGTCAGGCGCCAAGACGGGCAGAGTCAGTTCGCCATATTTCGTACAGAAATAGCGCTGCATTTACTTATTTGCCTTTTATTTCTCAAAAAAAAACATCTCGGTCACCTTTGGGAAAACATGTATTCCTACGTAAAAAATGCTCAGCTTTTGATCTAGAGGGTCAAAAATAGTACATTACGGTACATGGCACGGCGTAAGATTAGCGCCCGAGCGCAGCGAGGACGATAACACCGTGTAGTAATGGGTTACTTAAGACACGAGTGTTCATTTAAAGATTATAATAAATCTGAAGAAAGATAAATAATAAATAAGTAAACTTTGTAATAAATATTATAGGATTAAAAATGTTGTAATAAACATAATTTTTTTTTATTTCTAGCATTAAAATAAAGAAAATATTTATAAAATTAAATATTTATATCTTCAAAGAATGTGTAGATAATTTTTGGCTTTTACACGTACGTTTTCGATGCCTGCCCCAAACCAGTAAGTGTCGAGGCAGGCATCGTAACCTAAAAAAGCAAGTATTTAAAAGAGAGAGAAAATTCAAAGCTTCGTGAGTGTCCAAAAGAGGCGTTAGAGCGGGAAGCAAAGTTCAACGTGGCCGCGCAATGGACTGCCAGCTGGGACGTAGTTGCATTCTTTTTAATAATTCTAAGTGAAGTATCAAACGTATTTTCGACCGGCTATATAAAGAAAAATAGTAATATTTGCCTTCGGAGCACTCCCGCGCTCCCTGGTACGCCACATGGGCAGGAAGCTTAAAGTCCCGAACTGCGCGATATGATTCCTTTGGCTTTGACTCAGGCATCATGTCGCGCAGTGCCAGAATTTCAACTTCCTGCCCTTGTAACGTAATATACGATTGCTAGAAATAATTAAAAATTTTGTAAATATCCGAAATCGAAAACTGAACACTTAAAATTGTTTTTTTTGCAATAAAATATTAACTGTACTTAAGTACTCAAAATTTTATTCGAATTTCTAAAATTTTATTAAAAAATAAATTTGTAACGTAACAGATCTCATTGAGCAAATAAATGAATATATCATAACACGAAATAACCAGTTCGAAAAAATAAATGCGAAAATGTTCATATCTCCAACTTCGCACGCCTCCCTCTATATTTATTTTCTCATTTTTCTCATTATCCACGCACAAGTCGAAAAAGCGAAAATTCCATTATTTATATCGCAAAGCGAATAGCAGCAGCAGCAGCGCGTCAAAATAAACAACCAATTTCATTTGCTTCTTTCTTCTCTCTCACGCTTTCTCTCTATTTTTATCTCTCCTCTCGCGTCGCCCACTCTTTCGACGCGCGCAGACTTTTATACCGTATGCAAAATAGCGTATCGAAATTTTTCGTTCAGCTTATATACTCACCGAGTGAGCGAGATAGATAGCGTTGAAACGCGAGTATAGTAGTAGAATAGTGCGCTGCTCACGCGGGCCGTGAAAGAGACAGAGCGAGAGAGAGAGAGAGAGTGAGAGAGATTGCGCCTTTGTTCTAGATGGATTTGTAGCACTCGAGCGTCGAAATTGGCTTCACCTGTAATATCTTTTATTTTCGACCCCCACCTCCTCTTTTTCCTTGGTAATTGATCCCATTTGCACTCAAAGCCCTTTGAATACTTTTTCACATCGAAGAGACCGAATCTCGCCGCTTTATATCCGCGCGAAATTAAACGCAACTCTCGCGCGCTGCGCTGCCGTTGATTTTATTTGCGCGCGGCACTTGTTTTCGGCGGAAAAGCCATGTTAACCCGCTACTTTGGGCGTGAACAATGATATGTTGATTAAAACATTGATTAAATTGTCGCGATTTGAATAAGCATCGATACTGACAATGATTAAATTGGTGAACTTTAACATAGTACAAAATCGCAAAAAGGTTATTTATTTGCTGGAATAGTGAGGTTTTGTTATCTTGTCGGCTAACGTTTTTAATAATAAAAGTCAGATTCAAAACGTTTAAAAAACATTTTTCAAAATCTAGAGACCGAAATAGATCATATTTTTTTGACAACAAAAATATCGGCCATATTGCGCACGGCGCATATGGAAAAGAAGAATCGTCGAGATATTGAAAACAATTGAACCGATTTTGACCGGTTATCGATTGCGGTGTATTTTTATATTCCGTCTGTGACCTAGACTTTAGTTTGAAACAATAATAAATTTGAAAAAACGTGGTATTTTTCTTTTGGCGATATGTGGTTCAAAACTCATTCATTTTCATTATTTTATAAATTAACACTCGAATGTTTATTTGAAAAACAATGTTGTCAGATGATCTGCACATGTAAATACTATACTCAAATATTTTTTCTGTCTGTGATTCTATCAACATTTCCAAAAGATATACTCGTTTAAAAACTAGATCAAAATTACTAAAAGACAGATTCTTATTAATTAAATAAGTTTCAATAAGTTTCAAGTTTTTTGCTTTTTCGAGGTTTGTGCAATCCTCCGTATATGTAAATACTGCACTCAAAACTTTTTTCTAGTCATTCTACTAGTATTTGCAGAAGAGATGTACACGTTCAAAAATCATATCGGTATTTCACATCACTTATACCTTCATTTCTATAAATGTCTTTTCTATGTACATTACAATTTTTTTTTAATTTTCTTATCAACTACTTAACCCTATAAATCACCCCTTTTCCGTTAACACCACATAAACTTCCCTTTCCACCTTCCACTTCTAATCCATCCAATATATCGCCAAACGGCCAATTCCCAGCGATTTTTATCGCCGTCCATTTCGCTCAATATACCATCGTATAATCTTCGCAAACAATTACCAGAATGATAAACATTAATTGATAGCTGCTCTCGAGCACACTCACCCCTCGTATAGGCCGCCACTGTACCTCGAGATACGAGCTATATGCTTTGTGCGCTTCAAACACCCGCTTATATACGATACGCTCTCGGATACTCAACGTGAAAGCGTAAAACTCGAAGACCCGCAACTATATATGTATCGACAGAATAACGACCTTCAGCGAGGGTAACACGTGCGTGTGCAGCACGCGGGGACAGCCATCCCGGAATCGCACGCGCGCAAGGATCCTCTTTTTATCTCGGTGCTGAATCGCTCCCTCTTTTCTCGTATATGTATACGGTACAGATATACTGGTATATATGTACACTACATACTGCGCGTACAGCAGCCGAAAATTTCCTTTAGCGGTGAATAGTGTAGTGAGCAAGCGTACGTGCGAAATACCGAAGGCGCATTAATAAATCGTGAGTGCAATCTCGTCCGGCTGATCGTGGAGAGATTGTAGTGTAGTCTTGTTGTATGCTGGATACGAGTGTACATGTATATACATGTATATAGTGGAACGTTCATGGTAGAGTGTTTAGTAGAGTGCGCTTGAATATTAACAAGCGCTGTTGTATTATAGATCGGGGTGGTTGTCTGTGAACATCTGGACGAAAAAAAAATGTTTGGGTATTTCACAGTATATGACGGTGGAATGAGAAGGATACGCTGTTGAAAGAAAATGTATTTTGTAAAAACTTTGCAATCGATATATTATAATTACATTTTTTTTTTTATGTTAAATTACTCTTAAAAATTATAAATAACAAATTATATATCTGTGGCTCCGAGTCATAACGATATAAGTCCATTTTTTTGAAAATCGCTAAAACTTCGGATTTTGTACCTTTACATGGGTCTTTTTCATTTGCCACTAAAAATAGTAGCTAAAATATTCCCCCAAAGCAACGATATACCAAAAACTTAACGACATAAGTCCATTTTTCAGATTTTGTGCGCGACATAACGACATAAGTCCATATCATTTTATGGTTTATTGTTTGTGATGTATTTTATCCATTCTAATTGAATATAAACATGATTTTTTATAAAGTATGCACAATAACCAGATTAAATTCCGAGAATTTTCAAAATTCTAGTATATATCACTTCTTTTCTAAATCGTCTCCGCTGTTTAAGATATGCAGTATGCCAATAACTTAATAGACTAGTTAACTGCCGTAAATGTAAGAGAAATGTTACGAAAATAGGAATATTCTTGTTTAAGTAATACAAAATTCGTTAAACAATTGCTAATTTTATAATTGATTGGTTAAAATTAAAGAATATACTCGAAATCGAATGAGAATAGCACTATTAGATAAGCCCAGAGTTTCCGGCATAACGACAGAAGTCCATACTTTTTTCAGTTCTTACTTGTTTCTAATGCAACAGAAAATGTATAACCTACTCATACCACTGTGTAAATATGTGTTTTGCATGTGTCAATTGACTAGTACAATATCGCGCCCTATTTTCTTTCTTCCGATCTTCCCTTTAAGTTTGAACATTAAAACCCGTTTTTCTCGGAAACTTGAAAAGTGGACTTATGTCGTTATGCCTCGGCGCCACAGATATATGTATTGTCAATCTTGTGAATTTTTATATTTAAATAATATTTATCTTTTTGTGCATAAGGATATTAGTTGTAAGTTAGTTTGAAGAATTTGCCCCAGCCTATTGACATATATTTTTAAACAAACTTTTAGTTATACTTTACTCACTTTCAATATATATGCAACTACATAATTCATTGAGTGAGAAATAAATTTACACACAAAATCGATAAGTTTTAATGTTTTAACGAAAATTTTTCACTATATAAACCTGTCGACGTAAGATCACATCCACTCTCACCATCAAAGGCGGAACTCCCCCTATACACTCACGTTGCTTCCTCGCCACACACTCTCTTACGCGTATACACCGGAATATCATTAACCCTCAGACTGCACCTCCCCGCCACACACATAGTTACCGACACATACACACACGCACATGTACATACAAGGACTCTACTCTCTCTCTCTCGCGGGTTTATCCGCTTTCGCGATCGTCGCGCAACGGTAGCAGCAGCCTTCCTCTCTCTCTCTCTCACTCTCTCCGAAGCGCCTCTCGCTAATCGTCGATCAGCTATGGCTATTATTCGGAGATCGAGGGGCCGTGCGTCGTTACCGTAAATTCGCATTAAGGCTTACACGCATGCGTTCGCGACGATGGCGGTGTGAGCGAGGAGAGTAGAGAGAGAGTGAGAGAGAGAGAGAGAGAGAGAGAGAGAATCCGAGGGATTCGGGTCAGATGGCCTTCCCGTAATAAGCTCTTGTTCTACTAGCTCCTCAGGAGGGAGGGAGAGGAGAGTCCATCGTTCTTGATTTCCGCGCGGAGGTCGCCGTAGTGGGTGTAATGTGTTGCGGCAGTAGCTGTAATGAGAGGAGAGAGAAGGAGAGAGAGGGGAATGGAGCAAGAGGGTCGAAGCGAGCTTGGGAAGTGTGGTATAGCGGAGAGAGAGGTGGTGTGTGTATATGTATGTTACGCTTTTGGCTTTGTTAATGTTTTCGTGAGAGTATTTCGAACAAGCGAAAAATGTATTAATAATTAATCTCGCGGATAAATTATCGATTGGGTTTTATTGTACTGTGTATATTGCAGAATTTAATCGTCACTTTGAAGTTGGCAGTAACTAGTTACAGAGTTGAAACGTATGAATAATGTATTTGCCAATGTTTTGTATGCCACATCCTCTATTCGCTTTTTAAAATAGAATTAATAACGAGAATTTTCCGTGGAAATAAGTTCATTTCTGTCCACTTTACGAAGATAAATTCCGTTTTTTAAGTCCATTTGGAGTACCTTTCAACAGATCATCTTAAATAAAAAATCAGACAAAGATAATTGTTCAGATATAAGCCAAGCTTTATCTTCGATACTTTTATTAAAAACGTAAAAGAAACTTAAACGATATTTTGTTACTTTCTTTAGTAATGAAGAGGTGTAATGGTCTTTACATTTTAAATGAACATCGATCCCGTTGAATTTTGTTTGGTATATCATTCTAAGAAAAGATTTCCTGCTGTCAACTACTTAGCCGTTCTAATTATGTCTAAAAGATACATTCATTACAATAAAAAAAACGATAAACGATTAATAATTAATAATATTTTAACTTTACTTGTTAAAAATCATAAACAGTAAAAATATCAAAGAAAAATTAATTTTATAAATACGAACTAGCCTTTCGTGACATTTTTCTTGCCCAAATAGATCTAAAGGTAAATATTAATATATTATTGCACCAAGTTACAATCCGTTTCTTGTACTTAATCAACTATGCACACCTTCCGAAACAGTGCCATTCTTCCCCACACACCTTCAATTAAAAAAAAATAAAAAAGGAAGCCCAAAAACTAATCAATTTCCTGAAAACTGTTACAAATTGAATACACCATCTTCCCGCCATCCCTTTCTCTTCCTCTCTCACTTCCTCGCGACCTCACAATTCCTTCCCGCGCGCTCGACTAATAGGCTTAACCTAGACGATGGTAGAACCTCCTCCTCTTCCTTCTCTCTCTCTCTCTCTCTCTCTCTTTCTCTGTACGTATGCTCGAAGGCGCGTAGGAAGGCTATACATATATATGACATCACGACGAGTAGACCAGCGGGCAACCCAGCAGTAGAGCTCGACCTATACGTCGTATGTCTAGGCGAGATTACGTGTACATACGTGTTCGGGCCTAAGCTTACGAGGGTAAGCGCCCGCCTTGCCTTGTACAGAGCTGCTGCAACGCGCGCGCGCCCGCGCACGTGGCAATCTCTTACGTCGTAGGGGCGGCTTGCAGCAACGTCGCCGCGCGACTCACTCGCACGTGTGTATACGTATGTATAACCTTTGTAAAAGGGAGAAGCGGATGGGAATTTTGAAGTGGACGAAGGTATGGCGCAAGCTCTGTGTACTGGTTGTCGAGTTCTGGTTTTATAGGAAGACGTGGTGAGGAGAAGGGAAGTGCAGGGGATGGTACACGTTAATTATTTACTTACAATGAACATTTTCGCTTTATTTTTTAAATATTCAAGTGCTTTTAAAGATTTTCTGTCAAATCTTTGCATTCATTGTTTATTTAAAACTCTGTAATTTTTTTACGAACTTTAGTTAAAAATTATCAGTTGAACAACAAAATTATTTTATACATAAACAAAATTAAAAATTATTATAATTTGAAAAACCTGATAAATAATCAAAAATTCAAATGCTTTCATTTTTGTTACGTATAAGACGTGAAAAAAATATGCGTTTAGAAGGACACCTACTTAATGATACCATGACGAGTTTATTATGATCTAGATGTTCTTTTGCTGGGAAGACGGTATTTCGTCTTTTACGTTGCCGAAACGTCGACGGAAACTTTAATATTTTATATACAACAATTTCAGTGATATTAAAATATACGAATCAGGTTCCTTACATACTATAAAAAGAACTTCAGAAATTAAAAATTTTGAGAAAGCTTTATACAATTCATTAGTAGTTACAAATAATACCTTATATTAGCATTCACTCTACTTACTTAAAATGTATACAATTGATTTAAATGTTAATTGATTTTCATATCAACAACCAGTTAGATTTAATGCATTGAATCATCATTGAAAGTGTAGGTCGATGATTATTCTAAAATATAATTTATCAATGCAAATTAAAGCTGCTTCTTCGTGGAAAAAATTGAATGATATTCCATCGCACACTTTGTGAAATTCGCAAAAAGAGAAACGTTTTCTTGTGCTAGTAAATTACGTTTGTTCAGTAAGTCGACGATATTAGCATTTTACAGCGACGAGAGAAATGAAAGAGTCGACTTTCGTTAATAACTCGAGAAATCTTTTATACCGCTCCGACTATGATTAATAATCTCAATACCATAAAGTTAAATACGGAAGCGGAAGAATCGCAAGAGAATAAGATTATTCAGAGACCTGAATATCATAATAAAGCATAGAGTGAATGAAATAAATAAAATTTGCACGAATCGCCCTCGTGAATTACATATTAATGATGTCGTAAAATCATAAAATTATTCTACTAAAATTTATCATCCATTTTTAAACAATTTTATTAACGTTTACGTTAAAACTTGGATAATAAATATTTTAATGAGCTGTAAAATGCAGATAATGAAAATTCCGTTCATGTAGAATGTACAATATTTAATAAAATATCATCACAGATAATTAAATAATTTATAAATCCATTTGAACAAATAATTTTAAAATTCCATTCGCACTTAATCAATCCATGCCACACAATTATACGCGACCATCCTTCCACATTAATTAAAGACACCGTTGCTACAAATCTAATTGATCATTCAAATCTTTACCATCGCAAGTCTTCTTGCAAGTATATTCAGCCCCATCGACTATCGAATACGAAATCTTTAAACCGCGCCTACTACCTAATCCAATCGCGCGAGTCTTCTTCTTCCCTATCATTTTTCCACGGAGTTACAACATTCCGGCATACATACACGCACTACTACTATTACTACCTATATACATACACACTACGTTCATTATGCACGGCGCGTTTCCCGCGCGGTTCCTCGTCTCTCTCTCTCTTCGCGCTCCCTCGTGTACCGACGCCGTAATTTATATTACTTTTTTTTGAGCGCGCGCGGCTCTCGATTCTACTACTAGCTATACGATGTCATCGATCTTTTTAACGTTATTGAAGCGCGCGTACACGTACACCATCGCAGAGAGCGTAACGATACACATTCGATCGGTATAGGCTCATCGTGTGCGCGTATACGCGTACGATGTAAATCGATGAGAGCAGCGGCGCTGGGTTGATTTGCATGATAGATGGCTGCTGCTGCTGCTGCGGTACGTACGCTGCATGTGACGAGGCCTCGAAAATGTCGTATCGTGGTATAATCTATATATATGTCGCTCCTCTCTCTGTGTCAACGGTATTGTAATTTTCGCGAGTTTTTATTATGCAAAGTGCGGATAGGGCGTAGGTGTCATGTGGTGAGAGAGAATTTCGAGAGGTAATGTGTTAGAATTTTAGTATACTTTTTTTTGGTTTAATAACGTCATGAGTAGTATAGGTATATGTGAGTCGTCGCGAACACGGGTTATTAGTATTGATCAAGGATTCGTGCTTCTGCATTCTGTAGGTGGTATCGGAATATTGATGGGTGACATTGTGTTTAAGTCGGTAATTACATCACTGTGGGAAGCGTAATCTTTTGCATTTTAAATATAACAAGTATTTATACGTTCCGGAATATTCGGTATAGATATAACTTTAATTAGTGACTAATCTAGTTTTTGCCCTCTGTGTAATAATTGTAATCTTTCTACGATATGTTACAACATTCACCTTTCAAGAAAAAAAACACATAACATGTCTATTTACCTTTACGTTTAAAATTTGTAGAATTTTAATTCAAATAAAAAAATAATCTAAACCCTACTTTTACATGGCAATCAAACCGAAAGATCATTACAAATTCGAAACTGTTAATGGAAATCTGTTTCGTTTAAAAACGCATTTTCTCTCTCTCTCTCTCTCTCTCTTTCTACAGGCGTTTTCACAGGTCAAGACTTGGGCTAGACCTCCTTGCCTATAGGCAAGCTCGCGATCTCGCGCATAAATCTGTCGAAGAGGCGAGGAATAATTTCTATCATATCCGCTTGTCTTCATTGACTGATACCAAAGACATCTGAGAGTACTTTGCCGCGAATCTGCTACGCAAAGTGTTCAATACGTCCACACCTTCTTATCTTCTCGATTATTTTCATTTCTTTTATTTGATTATTCCTGGGAGACTGAGACATTGAGAGGATCATTCCATATAAGCTCTGCTTATCTCTCGAATTTATTACCATCGCATATTCGTAATATCACCTTAGTCCCTCATTTCAAGTCTTCGTCCTCACCGTCATCTTCTTGACAGCGAAAACATCTCATAATAATCATCTTCATCTCACTTTGCATCTTACTGATTCTTCATGGTCATCTTGTGTTTTTATTGATGTTTTCGTACTTTACTACTCTATAGTCTTGTATGTATTTTTAATTAAGTATTATTACAACGCGCAATTGTCATGCTCATACCACTAATTGTCGCTATTATTATATTATACTGTTATACTTATTATTAGATTATTTATACTATTCTAACTATTGATCTTTTGTACAATACACTGTACAGAAATAAACGTAATCTAATCTAATCTCTCTACCTCTCTCTCTACCTCCACATTTCTATTCTCGTATCACATACCTACTCTCCTGGCTATTCGGACAACGAAACTTTTAACCAATGCGCACGTACTACATAATTCGCTCTTTCTCTCTCTCTCTCTCTCTTTCTCTCTGCCGCTGCAGACTGTGACACCGTAAACTCCACCGTTGCAGCATGCAGCTACTACACCCGTTCTCCTGGCTTTTTCCGATAATTCACTCGTCGCGAATATTATCACCAAGTGGAAGCAACGAGGATCACGAGCACTAGCTAGTAAAAAAGAATAACGACAAAATCAGGAACGACGAATCGCCGTTGCCGCACAATTTCCACGTGATTTACACCAGTCGCGTGTCCACTCGCAGTTAGCGAATTATCGCGCATGGCGTTTCTTCCCTTCCCCCTTCGCGACACATAAGGATCCAACGTATTTATCCCATAGCCTTCGTCGTCGTCGTCGTCGCCGTCGTCGTCGTCTTATATATAATTGTTAGTGTGGCTTCATTAGCTCGGTGGGTATAATGAAGCAGGAAGGTCGATTATCGTCAGCGTTGCAATATAGACTCGTGAAAAGTGACACGATGATTTTCAAACCACGATGCGGAAGTGCTCGTCAGGGGGAAGCGGATTGATCGATAGTGGTCGAATTTATTTTCATTTGTTCCCCCCGTCCGCAATCGATCAAGTCCTCATCGTGGATAATATTCGAAGCGTAAAGATGAGTGATGGTATCGATTTATGAAAGGAGCTGTGGCACCGAATATTTTTAGATCTCGCCTCCCACACTGCACTGCTGCTTTTAGACGGACGTTAAAATTAACTTTATGTCCGTTTTTAAGTGTTATGAATGCGCTCTGGATGTGATAATATGTGTTTCACTATATACGTATTGTATATTGCCACCTGTGTGACTCGGTTAAAATATATAGGAATATCGATCGCATACACACTGACATTGAATCTAAAATGAAAATTGTTATTAATGACATAATTCGAGCGTATACGCTGAAAAGCCAAATATGTATATGTATATATATGTATAATACAACATTCCTGGTGTTTGCGGACATTAATAATTTTCATTCAAAGCAAATCCCCAGAGAGTACGATAATATAAATTACTCAAGATTAAATTGATGTACTCCGCGAAATCTTTTAAGGAGCTTAGGACGTTATAATGTTAATCCGATTTTAATATTCCCACGCCTCCTTTTCACTAAAGCGTTGAAGCATTTTCAATGAATTTTTTCTCTCTCCCCACGCGCACAAAATATTAGATTCAAGTATCATATATCTCATTAATGACATGATATCCAAGGGCACGGCAGCTGCCTGCTTGGCGAGTAAGTAACGTAACGTGACATCTCAAGCGAGCAGGGCGATGCCATGCCCTTTATACTTTGTTTTGGGGTTTTCTAACCTTACTTTTTTGGCACATTTCTCATATTGTATTAATGCAGAAGTAAATATGACATATGAGGGATTCATTTGAAAGTGCTTTTCATATATATTCTATCTGTAAAATGTTTCGTGGTGAAAGATGCTTTCGTATACGATTAATCAAGGGTCGAAATTAGTGACCGCAAAATCAATTATAAATTTTTTCCTTCAGCCCGCAGGGAATTTCTGGGGGGAATCTAGTGGAATGTTTCTGTACCTCTACTTGATCTCAAATTCTATCAAAAAATTTAGTGCTAACGGCGTACGAAGGGCGGCTCTACTGCGCTCTGTTTCACGAGAAGAGAGAACGGGCGAAGGCGTTGTCATGTTTAAAATTTAAGAAAAACCCGTGATGATGATGATAGTGTGTACACAGCTTAGTCCCTGTAACTCTCGTAGTCTCGTGTCGCAGTTTTTACTTATATATATACAGCGTAAAAAGGGCTACGCCGTGATGCGCGCCGTCTGCGTGTGTGTATTCATATACTCACACACACAGCTTATGTGCACGTCGCCGCGCCAGCGTGAGTACGTATAGCGGCTTGAATAAACATTCTGATTGTTCACCTAAAAACTACAAAACAACGCGACCAGTAAGTACGCGACTTAGCAGAAAATCGGCGAAATTTGACTGATTTTTAAATACTCGACAATTTGTTGATTGATTTCATAACTTTCTTATCTTTAAGAAACATTTAAAAATAAAAGAGAGAGAGATAAACGGATATACTTATTCGCCAATATTTTTACTTTTTTTTAAAAAGTATATAATTATACACGATATATTATACGTACACTGATAGAAAAAGTAGGGAAAAATTCCCATGTTTTCTAGTAATTTGGCAATATCAACGAAAAGTACAAATTTTTCCATTGAAACATAGTAAAAATTACT